>OX637534.1:62221033-62326033 GCA_951800035.1 Linnaemya tessellans | reverse complement strand
ACAGTTTTTCATAACATGAACGGGAATCGCATTTTGTGTAAATGTGAAAAGTGTTATGAAAAGTTTATATGAAAACGAAAATGAAAAGTTTTTTTTCATTTCACGTTTTCACAGAACCAGAATTGACCCCCATGTCTATGCAACTCCAAAGCTGTTTCTTGTTTACCATTCTAAGGATGTCAAAATTCATACAAAAAAACCTTAACTACATTTTTTATATGTAGAAGTTGTTTGACATTTTGACGATGATGACATTTTTGTTGTATAGCTGCATAGACGTAAATATTGGGCCATGAATGAAACTACACAAAATGGATTAAACAGTTGTAAAAATAGTACTAGAAAAATTTATGCAAAATAAGTAGAAAATGTTGAATTGAAGCGTTTTTATTCACTGTACGAAAAACGAGCTAATTTAGCGCGTTTTTTATTAAACGCGCTAAGGCCAAAAACAGCGCGTTTTGCATGGTTGAAACGCGCTAAAACTAGCGCGAAACGCGCTAAATTGGCATCGCTGGTTAAAACATCCGACTATGAGGATGAATTAGTACTCACTATTTTGCATCGTTAACTACAAAGAGACAAGAGAGAATGATGACGTTGCCAGTATCAACAAGTAAAATTATTTGAAGTAAGCAATAGTTAACCCACTGTTTTTGCATATAATTTTTAACATAGGTAAAGTAGCTATTAACTAACGTGAACTTCAGGCATCAACTAAGATTTTTTTTGCATAAGACCGTTGTTCTTTGCAATGCATTCTTTAATAAAAGAGAGTAAGTCTAGTGATGTTTTTCACCACGATAACTTACTCTTTGCTCCCATATACTGTATATACATATATTTTTTTTTGTTATTTAAATATATGTCGATCTTTTTACTTCTAAGTATATATGTTTGTATGTATGTATGCCCATATACATATGAATATGTATTATATGGAATTTTGAGTATACGGTAAGTGTGTTTGAGTTTTGAGTGTACGATATGTTTGAATTTAATGGAATTTATGTACATTAG
This sequence comes from Linnaemya tessellans, assembly GCA_951800035.1. Taxonomy (NCBI): domain Eukaryota; kingdom Metazoa; phylum Arthropoda; class Insecta; order Diptera; family Tachinidae; genus Linnaemya; species Linnaemya tessellans. Next base: position 62,325,013 of record OX637534.1, on the reverse strand, counting down.
GGTGGGTCGATTTGTATGGGAGCCAAAAAACGCAACAATCGTATAGCAAAATCGAAATCTGCACCTGATTCTAAGAAAGTTTCCCTAAGAAACCAGGTGTCTAAAATAAAATCCTAGCTAGCGCCGCGAGGCCTGAAAATATTCACTTCCTACACATTGAATAGAATTTTTGAAAAAAAAATAGTTTTGGATATAATTCGATATCTTGAGAACTGATGAAGATATCTCAGTGAAACTTCAGGTGGACAAAGCTTTTGAGTTTCCACGATCAGCTGGGCAAATGCACTAACCGCATATTTGATATACCTTTTAGTCACTGAAAATATTGAGAATTAATGGGATTTTTTTCTCTTACAATTTTTTGAGTACGTAAATAAATACCTTACTACTAACTGTAATTTGTTTATGTACACTACTTATTTTAAAGCCTTTTCTTTAAATTTATTACAGACGTGAATACTTTGCGACAAGTTGTACTAATTTATTAGTAATATTTTTTGTTATTAAACGTAATTTAGAAAAAATTGTGTTAAAGTATGGAAACATCGATGTCAATTGATCTTTCCCAATCAAGTTATTTAAGTAATCGAAGCTCAGTTGTCATAGGCATACCCAGTGAATTTAGCGAATTGAATTTACCAACATATCGTGATGTTTTAAAATATTATTTTTTCTTAAGTGATCGCGAAAAAGAGAAAACAAAAAAACAACATTCGTACGCAAGTCTTTCTCCAATAATTGCAGATAAAATAATAGAAATATGGAAAAAATTAAATATAGTGTTAATTAATACAAAAAGCATAATAAGGAAGCTTAATATATTTCTTAAAAAATATCAAAAAGAGATGAAGAACATATCTAGAGCCAGTACTATTTCCCAATTTGAGACAACGTTAAATGACGTATTTTATGTCGCTAAATGCAAATGCAAAAAAGGGATTCCATGCTCCTGTGGATTGATTCCAGATCACCTGAAAGTGTTTATGGTGGACCAACATACGAACAGAAAATGTACAATTCCTGAATGTATGCCAAATACTGAACAGCAGTCAAGCCAACTCCCCAGTAATTTGGATAGTTCGTATAAACCCGACTTTTCACAAATGGACTTCAAATATGATGTTGAATTCGAAAAGCCAACAACAAGTGGGCAAGTTTTAAATAAAAAGAGACCATATGTCAAAAGATATGATGCAATTAATTTCGCTATGGTGTGTGACAGATTCGGTATTTCGGACAGAGTTGCTTCTTGTTTGGCTACAGCATTGTTTAAAGATATTGGTTTTTTGGATGAAAACGGGGAACCAGTTGTCATGGATAAGTGTAAGGTAGCTCATGAAAAGGTGAAAAGCAGGGAGTCTGTTCGCAATGTACCCAATGATGATTCAGCTTTAGTATCATTCTCTTTCGATGGAAGAAAAAATAACGCTCTAATACGGGAAGAAATAAATGGAAAACAGCACCCAAGAGTAGAAAAACAGTCCCATATTGTTATTGTTAAAGAACCGGGATGTAAATTATTGGGCCACGTAAAAGTTGACACCGAGAATTCTAATACCAAACAAACACAACTTCATGAGTTCTTTAGGGGAAAAAATATATCGCTTTCTAGTTTGATAGGAATTTGCTGCGATGAAGAAGTCACGAATACTGGAGCAGAAAACGGCATAATATATACATATATATATATATATATATATATATATATATATATATATATGTTATATATATATATATATATATATATATATATATATGTGTATATATATGTATATATATATATATATGTATATTTATATATATATATATATATATATATATATATATATATATATATGTATATATATATATATATATATATATATATATGTATATATATATATATATATATATATATATATGTATATATATATATATATATATATATATATATGTATATATATATATATATATATATATATGTATATATATTTATATATATATATATATATATATATATATATATATATATATATATATATATATATAAATATGTACAATATATATAAGAGGTTTGAAATAAGTTGGAGCCACTATACATATGTAGGTACATCTTTTCGAAAATTTCTTAAAGTAGCTTTTAAATGAGTTCATAAGTAAGGCTTTTTGTAAATATTTAGCCTCTTGTATATAAACTAACCAAATGTTCAGATAAAAATGGAGAAATATTTTAAAATTAAATATCTGAGCAGTTGGAAATTTTTGAAACCCTTTTTTACAAGTTCTAAAATTAGAAGATATTATTGGTAAATAAAAGGATACTCTTAGAGAAGGCCATTAGTTAAGCCTCGCAACCGCACTTTTCTCCCGCTGGGAATGTAAGAGATAAGAGTGATCTCACCAACACAATCGCATTTGACATCACTGGTATAATGCCATAACTCCTACATGCTAGTATAAATCTAAGATTTTGTTGTTTTGTTGTTGTAGTCTTTTAAAGCTATTGCTGTGTCGACATTGTACTTTAGTTGTATGTGCTTGAAATACCCTTTCATATTGGTATGTATTGTTTGTACTTTAAGACTTTTATATAATTTTTAATATGTCTTCTTAAAGTAATAGAAAATTAATTATTCGGTAAGCTCTCCGATGTTTTTTATCTGTTTTTATTTTTTTGTCAGGTAAATAAATTTTTTCTTTTTCTCCTTCCAATGTAGGTATGTATTTATCTTGAGCTAAATTAATCTTACTAACTTGAGGTTGAAGGTTCAATTAAAATATTTTTAATTATCACTTTGGAAAACACTCAAAACTAATTGTTGAGACACCAAAAGTTTAAATTTATATTTCACGCGAAGAAAACGTCAAATAACTCAAACTTTAAAATTGTATAGTGACATAACGGTAGTTGTCAAAAACAAAATGTTTGCACTAGTGATGTGGAATGTTGTGTACTTTTACCGACTACAAAAATTTATTCGGTTCTCCTAAATTTAATTTTCCAATTAATTTGGTATCAAAAACCCCACAATGGACGGACAGACGGACATCGCTCAATCGTCATCGCTATTCATAAGGATCCAGAATATATATACTTTATGGGGTCCTATATTGATATCGAAGAAATTACACACGGAATGACAAACCTATATATACCCTTTCACTTTTTTGTGAAGGGTATAAAAAGAATTAGAATTACTGAAAACAGTTCAAACTTTTTTAATTTTTTTTCCGCCAGTATTCTTTTCAGCTTTAGTTTTTGGCATAATTGTAAAATTAATTTATCAAGGAGATGAAGGTATTTACACAAATAAAAATTCATCAAAAACTTTCTAATACGCAGGCGCAAACACATTAATTAAACACGTACTAACATAACACGTAGAACGCTCGAACCTGGAGCAAGATATAGATATACTGACTATACCACTACACAGGAGCATACATACGGACAATGTATAGTAGACGATAGTGGAGATGCTACGAAGAGTCGCACAAAAAGGAGAGCGAGAACGTCTAATGTGTTCTACATCATTCTCTCGCCGGCTGAATCCCATACATTTAAGTGCTTGTTTCTCTATGGCAGGGAAAGGCAACCTATACTATTACATTTTGCGATTGTATTACTTATTACTCTCTGCGCTCTCACCACGAATCGGTATTGCCAATCAACTTTCGTCACTTCTCCCCAATTAAAACTTTAAAATCTCCAAAATCTAACTTAATTTTATTGTGGGTATTTGCAATATATTAGAAAATTAGTATCGGCATGGCATTGGAGCAAAATGATGTTTGTGGCTCTGTATGCAGTGATGGTGTGTAAATAAGAAGGTTTTGTAGGACATTTGACAAAGAGTAATGCAAATACACATACGTATGTACATATAAATTTTTCATTGCATTATTCACCAACAGGCATTATTTGCAAAAAGTTTGAATGTAATGAACACAATGAATTGTGGTTCAAATTGTTAACAAAACACCAGGTGGTCATAAGGGAATGTCATTCATAATTTTCCATCTCTTCTTTCTTTCTTCATAATTTTCTTTCTCTACTTTTCGCCAAAGCATTTGCCTTTCCCTGTACTAGAATCAGCAAACATTTTTTTCATAAAGATTTCGGACTCACATTGCTTTCTGGCAACGCTGATTCTTAAAGTATGCGATAAAAACAACCTGCCTTTTTGAATGCTGAAACTAGACTGATTAAAGTTGTTTACAGCTCTACAATGCGTGTACACACGTACTTAACTAAAGAGTAAATGAAAAGGCGCCGTGTACTGCATTTGCCTTTCCCTGCTCTATGGCAGTGAAGTCAATTACGATTATGTTGGTAAGATTACTCTTATCTCTAACATTCCCAGCGGGAGAAATGTACGGTTGCGAGGCCTAATTAATGGCCTTTTCATTTTCATGTAGAAACATCGCGGTCTCCACGATTATTAAATTAATTTTACTTACCGTTAATTAATTTTACTTACCGTTGCTTAACAGTTAAATGATGAATATATATAATTTGAAGTTTATAATAGCCAAATAAAGTCAACATACAGAGGCTCACAGCCTCTAATAAAAATAATAAAAAATAATTTCATGCAGCAAAAACAGATATTTAATTTTAAAATATTTCTCCATCTTTTTCCTGAACATTTGGTTAGTTTAAATACAAAAGAAAAAATTTTTGCAAAGAGCCTATTTATTAATTCACTTAATAGCTACTTTAACAAATTTTCAAAAAGATGTACCTAGATACAGTGTTTGAAATCACAACGATTCTAAAGAAGTTTCACTTCAAAAATTTTAATACATTTTGAATTGTGCCTCGGAGAAGCGACAATATTAAATATCTTTTGCAAAAAGTGCAACAAATTAAACTATTCTCGGAGAGAAGTAGTACGTAGAAAAATTTTAATAAATTTTGAATTGTGCCTCGGACAATTTTAAGCAGTTAGTATGATAGGGTGTTAGTAGGTAATGAACCGAAAACATTTCGATGACTGTATAAAACAAGTAAAAGTGCTATATTCGACTGTGACGAATCTTAAATACCCTTCACAGATAGAATTTTTCTTTCTTGCTAATACAGAAAGTAGCTTTAATTAACAAATAATAAAAAAAAGAAAACAAAATTATGTTACTTTTATATTTAAGACCACATTTAAATTTTTTGGTTAGGAAGCTAAATGTTTGGCTCTTCTTACTTCTAATAACTCTGAACGTCTTTCAAAAATATTAAATATATTTAATTTACAAACAAAAAGAAAAAATCCGTTTCATGTAGCACAAAAAAAATAAACTGTCTATCTTCTCATCTTTCCTAATCTGTCCCCTCAATACTATCCACTCGTTCTCAGTTCCTGCGCAATGCATTGCATATATGCGGTCATCCTTATTTGTTCCTGATATATAAAGTAGATATAATTCATCATAAAAATCAAAAATAACACATTATATGGTTACTTTTATGAATCAGAAAATGTCGATATTCCAACCCCGAAATTGGATTTTTAATTTTTTTGGTTTTTAATACCAATTTAATTCTTCCCGAAGTATAAAAAAGATTTCATTCACACACAACCTAAATAAGAAACTTATATGGCTACTTTTATGTACTAAAAAATTTCGATTTTCCAACCCTGGGACCCAATTTTTAATACCAAATTATTTTTTCCTGATGTATAAAATAGGGTTAATTCACTAAAAAAACAATATTTGGAATTTATGTGGGTACTTTTATGTACTAGAAATATTGCGATTTTCTAACTCTGGAAGCGAATTTTTTATTTTTTACCTTTGTCCAACCCTGGAATCGAAATTTTGAGGTTTTAAGATTTTAATATCAATTTTGTTCTTCCTGAATTATAAAAGAGTTTTAATTACCAAAAACAACTACGTCAATTCCCTCTTTTGTTACTTTTATGCAAAAAGAATATTTCAATATCCCAACCGTGGAAACAAAATTTATTTTTTTTTATATTAAATTTGAATTAAGATTCTATAGGCTAATTGTTCGAAATTTTAATTTAAATCTCAGAAAGACATGATAAATATTCCAAGGCACAAAGGCAAGTCAACATCAGTTTTATTCAACTTACACAGCAGAGCAGAACAGCTGTTTTCGAAAGACGCAACCCTTTCATCATCAGTGCTCATGTGTATTGTGTTTGTCACCACTTATTAGGTGGCTTAGTTGAATGTGATAACAGTTCCTATTTACACAAATTTTATTGTGAAAAAGAATACGGGAACTGTATCAACCTGATGTTAACATGTTATTGTTATAATACCCGTGTTACCGTTTGATTATTTTTTCTTCATGTCCCATTTTTCTGAATTTTTTGTTTCATCATACCTAAGTCAAACTTTTTTGGTTTGAATTTTATACTTAAGTACATGTGAACGTTTTTTCCAATTTTTATTATTGGGTAGCTCAAGCCATAGCTTAAATTTGTATGTAGTAAGAATTTTAACGAACATTTTATATTGCTATATTAAATTTGAATTAAGATTCTATAGGCTAATTGTTCGAAATTTTAATTTAAATCTCAGAAAGACATGATAAATATTCCAAGGCACAAAGGCAAGTCAACATCAGTTTTATTCAACTTACACAGCAGAGCAGAACAGCTGTTTTCGAAAGACGCAACCCTTTCATCATCAGTGCTCATGTGTATTGTGTTTGTCACCACTTATTAGGTGGCTTAGTTGAATGTGATAACAGTTCCTATTTACACAAATTTTATTGTGAAAAAGAATACGGGAACTGTATCAACCTGATGTTAACATGTTATTGTTATAATACCCGTGTTACCGTTTGATTATTTTTTCTTCATGTCCCATTTTTCTGAATTTTTTGTTCCATCATACCTAAGTCAAACTTTTTTGGTTTGAATTTTATACTTAAGTACATGTGAACGTTTTTTCCAATTTTTATTATTGGGTAGCTCAAGCCATAGCTTAAATTTGTATGTAGTAAGAATTTTAACAAACATTTGATATTGCTATATTAAATTTGAATTAAGATTCTATAGGCTAATTGTTCGAAATTTTATTATTTTTTTCTTTTACCAATGCAACTCTTAATAATGAGGTTCATGCAACTTTTAATAATGAGGTTTATTTAAGAAAAACTTAAAATTTGTAACCATTTTCGTCACCTTTATGTACTACAAAATATTGCAGTTATCCAACCCTAGAATCGAAATTTTGATTTGTTTTAATATTTGATATCAATTTTGTTTATCCTGAATTAAAAAATACTTGTAATTAGTAAAAAACCACCGTTAGTTGCCTTTTTGGTTACTTTTATGTATAAAAAAATTTTCAATAACCCATCCCTGGGAGCGAAATTTTCATTTTTGTTTTCTTTTTTTAACAATGCTAGTTTTCATTAGTTATGAAGTAAATTTATTTACGAAAATCTTAAAATTTGCAACCATTTTTGTCACTTTCATGTTCTAAAATACGTATATTGCATGTACCAAAAAACTTTCAATTTCCCAGCCCTGGAATTTAAATTTAACTTTTTTTGTTTGCTTTTTTATAAATGCGACTCTTCATGAGGTAGTGAGTGGTTTTATTGAAGAAACATTTTAAATTTTTAACCATTTTGGATACTTTAAAATATTTAAATTTTTTCTCTGGAAGCGAAGTTTTAATTTCAAAATTTTTTTTATCAATGCAAATCTTCATGAAGTATAAAGTGATTTTATTTAAGAAATACTCAATATTTATAACCATTTTGGTTATCAATTTTGAGTACTACAAAATATTGCATGTACCAAAAAAAACTTCCCAACCCTGGAAGCGAAATTATATTTTTTATTTGTTATCAGTGCAATTCTTCTTGAGGTATAAAATAGTTTTATTTAAGAAACATTTAAATTTTTTAACCATTTTGCCAACTTTCATGCAGTACAAAATATTGCTCTTGTCCATCCCTGGACTCGAAATTTTGATTTTCTTTTTAATTTTTGATACCAATTTTGGTTTTCCTAAATTATAAGAGAGTTGTAGTTAGCAAAACAAACAAAAAATCAATGAGTGTTCGAACACCTTTTTGTTTATTTATTTTATATTAAACCCACAAAAAACAAAGAGAATGCAAAGCAACAGACAAATGTACATACATACATTGTTATGTTTGTGCATAAGTCTCGGTTCGCACTATGAAATTTTATTTCATGAAAGTGGCAGTTTGTTGGTGAGAGGGGAGATAAGAATGGTGTCGGGTACACACTTTCATGTTCACTGAAATTCTCTTTTGTATTGTAATTCGTATTTGATTTTACTTTATTTTTATATTCTTTATGTGAACGTAAACAAACAAAAATATTAAGTTTCATGAAATTAACTTTCAGTGTGCAGACACGAGTGAAATTTTAAAAGAGAATTTCAGAAATTTCATGAAAGAAAATTTCATAGTGCGAACCGAGACTAAGCTACATAGTACGTTGCTGTCTTGCTATCTCATTTTTATATACCAGATACGGGCGTTTCATAGCACAATTGTGCTGAGATCATTCACACGTATTCTTACCCTCTTTAATTTAGTCGTCGATGAGACAGCGACGAATGAATATCAGGCGGATGCTTACGAATTTTTTTATATTTTTTTCCAGAATATTTGTCCAGAAAACAATTTCAGCCATAATGATATGCGAAAACTATTTTGTCATAAACAATGCTTTCGATAACATACAATACCTTTTATACACTTTTTCTCACAATAACGGCCTATACTAATTCTCCTAATTTAGTAATACACTTAAGGCCGAGACACATAGAATCCGTCATACGTTATACGTCGCCTTTTTCAACTGACAGCTGAGTTGAAATACATGCCTTCTTATGTGAGTTGTCACATTCAGTACTTCTGCGTCAAAGCAAAGTACGAAAGTTGGTCAACTTTTAACTTTTGACGTACGTTGAATACTTTGACAGAAATCGATGAGTTTTTCAAATTGTTTTAATTAATTTTTTGTATTGTGTGTTCAGGAAAAATTAAATAATATACAAAAATATTTTATAAAATATATAAATTTAACATAAATAAATAAAATGGAGGACTTACAATTGATTTAATATCCGTCAACAAAGTACTCATTGTGCCAGCCTTTTCCGTCAGTACGTTCATGTCAGTTGAAAAAGGCGACGTATAACGTATGACGGATTCTATGTGTCTCGGCCTTTAGTCTTATTAATTAGTCTGTGCAAAATCTTATCAAAAATATTTTGAATATGTTTCCCATATGAAAATGATCTTCCATGCCGACAAATATCAAGCTTATTAAGTTTGATACGTCCAACCCCGTATTATTTTTATTTGGCGAATATTCACTGTTATGCTCCAGCAAGCAGCCATTCTTTCATATTTTTTTTTTGTTGAATGGAAAACATAACAGATTATTGTCCTATCCTTTTTAATTTTTTTTCATTTGACTGTTTACCTAGAAAATGTTTTATTTTTAATTAATAATTTTACGTAATCGACGTTTTTTCCAACTTAAAATATATTGGTACTTATATATAAATATATATTGCACCATTATCATTCAAACGCTTGCTTTTTGTTTGGTGGGTAGCTCGCAAGCTCAACACATACACAATTTACCAATACATTGACGGTGCCCACCACTGTTATATATGTACGTATAACTACGTCACTATTCTCTTTGCTATGCATAAGACAAAACCGAAGATCAACATAAAACACTTTTTTAATATTACTCCAAATTAATCTAAAAATTAATAAAATCGGCTATGAATTTCCGGAGAAAATCGCGTGGGAAAATTATATCAAAATCGCCCAATAATCACTTTCAATACCGACTGCCAAGCAACGAACAAACAAACTCTTCCACTTACACTTGCGTATGTATTGAAACTGATAGTTTACTGCCCTAGAGGCGCACGTATAGATGTTAACACATCAAAAACAACATCAGTTGCCTGTTTGATTACTTTCACATATAAAAAATGCAATTTCCCATCCCTGAAAGCACAATTTGAATTTAAAAATTTTTTTTTGGTCAATGCAAATCTTCATGACGTATAAAGAGGTTTTGTTTAAGAAAAACTTTAAATATTTAACAATTTTAGTTACTACATGTACTACAAAATACGGAACAGGCCCAAGGGCGGATGCAGCCTTCAGATCAGAAAATCAGTCGATACACACAGAAAAAAAGGGAATGTTAAACTAGCATCACAAAATGTTAATTTAAAATCATGGTAGAATTTTTCAAACCTGATACCTAATATAAAATTATCATTAATACGAATAGATTTTAAACGTTATATGTATACAGTGTTAATATTACCTTAAAACACATTACAGTGCTATCCCGATAATCCGGACACGCGATTCTACGGACACATATATAATCCGGACACTGTTACAAACCGGACAGTACCACTTTTTTTACTCTATAATACGAACAGTCATTTTTATACCCTCCAAAAAAGAATTTGGAGGGTATATTCACTTTGTCATTCCGTTTGTAACGCATCGAAATATCCATCTCAGACCCCATAAAGTATATATATTCTTGATCAGTGATGAAATCTAAGACGAACTGAGCATGTCCGTCCGTCCGTCTGTGGAAATCACGATTCAGTCCAAACGAAAAAAGCTAGACTCTTGAAATTTTGCATAAATATATTTTGAAGCTTAGAGCAGGTTAAGTTCGAAGATGCGCTAAATCGGGCAAGAGGGAAAAAGTTCCCCTAAGAAGAACTAAACCAACCCAGAAAAAACAACATAATTTTTAAAGTTTTTTGGTTATTTTGTTAAGCAAATGATATATTTTTATGTCAAATACGGTCCAACGCCTTAAACTTGGAGCCATAAAATAAAATAAAAATATTTTTTGACACCGTCCACTTTAGTGGGCGTTATTATAACCAAAAATAGCATAAAAATTTAACAAATTGTTTTACTTAAGCCTACATTCCTTAAAAATAAAATTTTTAAATTATGTATGAATTTTTATTAGTCGAACTTTCTTATGTAAATTGTTAATTTTGTCAATATTCTTAATATTACAAACTTAATATAAATTAATAAAAATAGAATTTGAACAAATTCATTTATTAATAAAATAATAAAAAATGGTTTGCAGTCTTGCAGATTCGAACTTAAGCCCGTTGATAAAATTAACAATTTACATAAGAAAGTTCGACTAATAAAAATTCATACATAATTTAAAACATTGCGGGGGCACGCGCACTTGTTCATTGTAAATTGACAACTAAATTCAATTACTTGAACATAAATAACAAAGAAGCTTTAGTTATCAGCAGCCGATGGCTCTGGAAAAAGCAAAAAGAGATACATGGAATATTGGGAATATTAATCGTCAGGGTTGGGGAATTTCGTACTAACCAAAAATGTAATAACTTAAAAATATGAATGTGATAACTTCTCATATTCAATTTTCGTTAAAATATTGGTTAAATAGTTGATATTCCTACTAACTAGCACCACTTGCAAAAGTGGAAAAATTGAACAAAGAACGCTGATGAGATGGCGTAGCGGCCTCGAAATCAGTACTGATCCGTTCTGCTGGTTTGATGATTATTGAAAAAATATTCTTAATATTCCAATCTTAATATAAATTAATAAAAATAGAATTTGAACAAATTCATTTATTAATAAAATAATAAAAAATGGTTTGCAGTCTTGCAGATTCGAAATTAAGCCCGTTGATAAAATTAACAAATAAAATTTTTAAGCTTTAATGACGAAGCTGAGACGAAACCTGGTACTACTCTGCCCTACCCTCTCCTTCCCCTTCGCCCCCTAAATGACTCTACCAAAAAAATAATAATTTTTTTAAATTTTGTATATAATCATCCCAACCATTTATCTTTAGAGTTTTATGAGTGCCGATTTCTGCCCTACCCCCTCCTCTTCCTTTGCCACCCAAATGACCCTATCAAAAACAAAAATATTCTTTTTTAAATTTTGTATATAATCATCCCAAGCATTTATCTTTAGAGTTTTATGACTGCATGTTGCTGACCTACGCCCTCCTCCCCCTTTGCCCGCTAGCTGACCCTATTAAAAATAAATAAAACTCTTTTTTAATATTGTGTATAATTATCCCAAGCATTTATTTTTAGAGTTTTATGTCTACCTGTTTCTGCCCTACCCCCTCTCCCCCTTTGCCCTCTAAATGATCCTATCAAAAAAAGAAATATTAATTTTGTATATAATTATCCCAAGTATTAATTTTTAGAGTTTTATTACAAAGGTGAAATATATCTCCCACAGCCCTTGCCAGAGCGACCCCGCCAAAATACAGTTTTTATACCCTCCAAAGAGAATTGGATCCTATAAAGTAAATATGTATATTCTTGATTAGTGATGAAGTTTAAGACGGTCTAGAAATGCCTATACGTTCGTCTGTGGAAAACATGATACTGTCTATTTTTAAACCCGCCCCCTTCAGTAGGCGTTAACGTACGATATTATATTAAGGAACTCTGGGCCACCAAGTTAAACATTTTAAATTCACTTACTATATATTTGGAGCGTATTTAAGATTCGACCCGGTCGTATATAACGTTTTTACTTGTTTTTAATTTTTTTGTTTCATTCATGTTATACTCTTTGTATAATAACAGAACTTTTTACTGTAGTATTCGTCTACGCGTGGAATTTTTGCAATTTTGCTTTAGTTAGTTGTGTTTTTGTTGACATAGGTTCGCAAAACTTATTAAAGTTTAAGCTATACATATTTTTAAAAATTTCTTTATATAACTGGACATTGTAAAACAATCACCGCTATTGTGTTTGGCAATTAACGCCTGAAAATTCGACAAATTGTAATAGCTTAAAGACAAAAAGCTAAGTTTTCTTTAATCTATTACAAAATGTCGAATCTGAAGACGTAAAACGCCAAACGCAATAAAGGTGAATGAATAGTAATAGCAAGAGATCACATAAAAGTTTAAGAATAAAAAAGAAGTGTGAACTATTGGATGAATTAGTCACAGGCAAATCAGTGAGATGTGTTGCAGACAAATTTGGCGAAAAAAATCGACCGTGTTCGATATTTAAAAAAAATAGTGCTGCTTTAAGAGAATTTATGTCTAACATATATATGAATTTTCGTTTCATATGCTACAATAAATGTAACATTTATTGAACTACATTTTCTTTTTAATAAAAAAATTGATAAATAAATATAAAATTGATTTAGTTTATATTCTTTGCATTATATATGTATGCAGGTAAAAAAATTAACATCTGTAATCCGGACACTCCAGTAATACGGAGATGCTCACGATTTATGGTGTCCGGATTATCGAGATAGTACTGTACTTAATGCAAAAATAATGTACTTTTTACGGTTTTGTATTTAAAATACTTGACTATGCTCTAATATCACGGAAATTCGATTAAAAAATGTTTAGCTTAACAGTCGACTCCGCTTTACTGGAAATAACCAAAACCAAATTTTTCAGTTATCAGACTTTTTCTCTAAAACGTAGCTCGCATTACTGAAATTTGTTACAGTTAAGCGTAATGCTTAAAATCAGTAAAACAATATTTTTTATATCAAATCTGTATATGTTTTTTACGTCAATTTAACGAAAAATTGTATTTAAAAAAAAATTATTCATAGAATTATTCATTTTGTTGTTGAAATTTTATACGAATTCCTCGAAAATATCTAGCCACTTGCATTGACAATATAATAGGAAAATACAATAAAGTTCGTAAGAGCGAAAGGGACAAATACATATTTCCATTTAATTTTTTAACATGCACAATTTTTTCAGCCTTAAGTTATGCAATCGATTTCTAATAAATAAATTTGTTATTGTTTAGTTTTTCACTAAAGCGAAGTAAGTTTCATACAAAACGTAGTTGTGGGCTAGCTTTTGGTTTTCAGTAATACGATATTTTCAATAAAGCGATGTTTCGCTTTAAAGTGAATAAGACTAGCTAAGTTTAAAATCAGTGCGGGGACTTGCACCGCTTTCAGTAAACCGATTTTTTTCAGTAAGGCGTGTTGCGCTAAAGCGGATTCGACTGTATTTTAAAATATAAATGATCCGCACAACAAACAAGTGAACTTGTGTACTAGACTTGTGTCCAACTAGCTCATTCGCTCAGTTTTGACAGGAACCTCTAATCAAACCTATGTAATTTAAATGGGTTTGATCAGAGGTTCTTGTCAAAACTGAGCGAATGAGCTAGTTGGACACAAGTCTATTGTGTACATTTCATATACATGCACACAAATGATTTTTTTATGTTTCTAATAGAACGACACAAAGTAGTGATGAACGCTTCATACAAGTACGTGTAAGACGATTCGAGATCGAACATCTTTCACTGACATCATACATGAAAGTTTTTATTCTCTTTTGATAACGCAGCAGAAGAGATTTTTAAATGAAAACAGTATCATATCTGCGAACGCATCGTTTACTTAATTGTCCGTCTGGTAATCGAACATGTTATATTCAAGTTTTTATGCAAACAAGAGTTGACTTCAGGGATGGAAAAGGGCTATTTTGATTTTGTACCAATTAACTAAATAAAATGTACTTTACATACCATGACGGTATAATTTTTTTATATATTTTATATTTCTATAAATAGAAATTCAAAAACTTCTCTACACAAGTATACAACAAAAAAATATTATATACATAAAAATCTAGGAATCAGTTGATTAAATTAAATTAAAAAGTCATACAATTTAAGATAAAAAATTTTCTGGTAGTTTAAAATTTAGGCAACGAGACATTGATTGAAAACTTTTTCGGTATTTGGAAATCAATTATTATACCCTTTTCCAACGTGATTGTTTTTGAATCAAATATATAGCAAAATGAAAATGAAATGAAAAATCTTTCTGTTGCGAAAAATTATAGCAAATAATTGTAAGTCCGTTACTTAAATGAGCCATAATTTAGCAGAAATATGAGACATAAGACACTATTTTGAATGATTCGGGTCTAAAGAACCGTTTTCTCTCCCAAGAACAATCATTTTCAAAAAGAAACGACAAAATAAATATATAGAACAAGCAGAGGAAATCCGAAAATTTCATGAAGTGCTGACTGGAATACTGTATGTAATAAAAAGTTGACACAAAATCTTTGATTATGTAACCGTATAATTCACAGAAATATTCTATGTTTATTAACTGATTCATTGAGAAATTAACAAAAAATTTCAAGCATAAAACGTTTTTATGAACTAGGTGTAAGCTTTTGATTGAGATATTTAAATTGTACCAAATTAGTCGAGGTAGTACCACGAGTTAAATAAGATAACTCTTATTTTAATTTAAAGAAATATCTTTTTATTTAATTTTAATCAATTATTTTTTTTATTAATAATTATAAATATATAAATATGTTTTCGAATGAAAATCAATTAATTTTCTGATTAGTATTTTTCAAATTATATTACAAATATCAAAAGGAAGGTTTGATGTTTTAACAAAGAACATTTTTAAAGTATAATTACAACAGGTAAAATATATTTAATACTATGTAACAATATTAAATAAGACTACGAAAGATATTACATAACTCCCCTACCCTTTGTTCTCACACTGCTCCTGGAGTGTGAATTATGTTTATTTTAAATTTGTTTATATACATTCATGTTTAAAGAAATATGTATTTATAAATATATATATATATATATATATATATATATATATATATATATATATATATATATATATACATATATATATATATATATATATATATATATATATATATTTTTTTTTTTTTAAGTATTGAAATTAAAATAAATATTCTATAAAAAGAAAATCTTGCAAAAATTACATGATATGATACACAAAAATTTTAGATCTAGAAGCTTGAGTTTATTAAGTTTTATTGATTTCCAATGGTTTTAAGCAAAACAATATGTTTAGTTTAATGGTTCTTTTTTATACCCTCCAAAAAAGAATTTGGAGGGTATATTCACTTTGTCATTCCGTTTGTAACGCATCGAAATATCCATCTCAGACCCCATAAAGTATATATATTCTTGATCAGTGATGAAATCTAAGACGAACTGAGCATGTCCGTCCGTCCGTCCGTCTGTGGAAATCACGATTGAGTCCAAACGAAAAGAGCTAGACTCTTGAAATTTGGCGTAAATATACTTTAAAACTTAGAGCAGGTTAAGTTCGAAGATGGGCTAAATCGGGCAAGAGGGAAAAAAGTTCCCCTAAGAAGAACTAAACCAACCCAGAAAAAACAACATAATTTTTTAAGTTTTTTGGTTATTTTGTTAAGCAAATGATATATTTTTATGTCAAATACGGTCCAACGCCTTAAACTTGGAGCCATTAAATAAAATAAAAATATTTTTTGACCCCGCCCACTTTAGTGGGCGTTTTTATTGGCAAAAATAGCATAAAAATTTAACAAATTGTTTTACTTAAGCCTACATTCCTTAAAAATAACACTTTTAAGCTTTAATGACGAAGCTGAGACGAAACCTGGTCAATGACCCTACCAAAAAAAAATTTTTTTTTTTTTAATTTTGTATATAATCATCCCAAGCATTTATCTTTAGAGTTTTATGACTACCGATTTCTGCCCTACCTCCCCCCCACCTCTTCCTTTGTCCCCTAAATTACCCTACCAAAAAAAAAATTTTTTTTTTTAAATTTTGTATATAATCATCCCAAGCAGTTATCTTTAGAGTTTTATGACTGCCTGTTGCTGCCCTACCCCCTCCTCTCCCTTTGCCCGCTAAATTACCCTATTAAAAATAAATATAATTTTTTTTTTATTTTGTGTATAATCATCCCAAGCATTTATTTTTACAGTTTTATGTGTATCTGTTTCTGCCCTACCCTCTCTCCCCCTTTGCCCTTTAAATGACCCTATCAAAAATAAGAAATTTTAATTTTGTATATAATTATCCCAAGCATTTATTTTTAGAGTTTTATGACAAAGGTTAAATGTTTCCCCCACAGCCCTTGCCAGACTCTGTCCCACCAAGTTAAACATATCAAATTCACTTACTAAATATTTGGAGGGTATTTAAGATTCGACCCGGTCGAATATAACGTTTTTACTTGTTTTTTTTTTAATTTCTTCCAGTTAGTTTTCTCTCAAACTTTTTATCCGGTAAATCATTTTGGTATTTATAAGTTCTTTTAATAATTTGTCTATCATATTTGTGACCTTTTTCATCTATAAAATTTGTTTTGTTCTTTTCTTTCACATATTTTAAAATGTATTTAGGTTTTTGTTTTAGATTGTAAAAGCCGAGATTTTTAACTAATTCTCTATTTTGAAAGTCATGAGTTTCTTGTCTGTTTTCGTTGGTTTTTTTAATCCTTTCAATCTTTGTATTGTGAATATTATCGTGTAATTTCTGCCAAATGTTTTTATCCACTTTATTGTGTAACAGATCATTTGGTTTATAACCAGTTGTACTATGTACTGAATCATTATATATTTGTACTGATTTTAAAACTAATGCTTTTTCAGACATATTTTTATTACCTTCTTCTAATTTAAAAAGCCTTATATGCTCATTTAAAGTAAGGTGATAACGTTCTATATCTGCGTTACCAGTATGCGTATTGGGTGAAGTAAAGTGAAAATCTACTTTTTCAGTATTCAAAAATAGTCTTATGTATGCAGTGTTAAATTCATTGTCAGCTATTATTTTGGAAGGTTTACCTAAAATAGCAAATCTTTCTCGAAGTGTCTCTACAATAGTTAACGAATTTCTATCATGTAAGTGATGAATTGATACATGTTTTGTTAATTTGTCGATACATGTCAAAAACGAGATAGTTTTGTTCAAAAACCAAATATCAACATGAATTATTTCATTTGATTTTATTGGTGTTTCAGTAACACATAATTTTGTTTTAATGGGTTGCCTATCATATTTGCACATGTTACAAATTAGGCAGTTATTTATAAATTTATTAATTTCGCCTTTTAAATTCGGATAGTAAATTATGTTTTTTAATTCTATAAAAGTTTCCTCAATTCCTCTATGGTTCTTTTCACAATGATACTGTTCTATAATTTCAGTAAGATTCGCTATATTGAAAATGTCTTTTAATAACTTAGTGCAACATATAAACTTCATTCTTGGAGAGTTCGAATAATAGTGAACCAATGATTCCTGGAATTTTTTAAATAAATCAAAATTGTCACAAAATATTGCTATTGTTCCTTTTATAGGAAAAATTGATTTTAAAAATTCTAACAACTTTTCTTCTATATATTCTTTTAATGTAATAGTGTATCTTATTTTGTTTTTATATAAGTTTTCTTTTTGACATCGGTTTTTATTTCCTAAATTTAAAACAATTTGATATTTATAAATATTTATCGGAGACTCAGAAATAGATATATAATCATTAAGATTTTCCTTTCCACTATGGTTTGTGGCTATGTCTGATTGAATATTTTCTTCTTCATCATGAAAAGCATTAATGTCAAGTCGACTTAGATAATCAGCCACTTTGTTTGTTTTACCTTTAATGTACTCTATTTCATAATTATATTCATTGAGTAAAATCTTCCATCTTTGTAATTTTACGTTTGGTTCCTTCAAAGAATCAAGCCAAATAAGTGGTCTATGATCTGTTTGAATCTTAAATTTTGTTCCAAAAAGGTAAGGTCTAAAGTATTTAACGGACCAAACAATTGCTAATAGCTCGTTCTCTATGGCACTATAATTAGTTTCATGTTTATTTAAAGTTCTTGACACAAATGCAACTGGGTGACCATTTTGAGATAACACCGCACCTAATGCTTCATTGCTTGCATCTGTCGTTAAAACGAATAATTTGTCAAAGAGAGGATATGCCAAAACAGGAACATTGCATAAAATTGTTTTTAATTTATTGAAACAGTCAATATACAATTTATTGTTAGTATTAATAACTGCACTTTTTTAAGGTATGAAATCATTGGCAAAGCTATTTTACTAGGTTACGAGCGGATTAATGTGTAGGCTGTAGAGATAACCCAGTGGGTTAAGGTCCTTATTGTAGGTGCACGTAATGGTCACCACCAAGTGGTTTTCCAGCCGACTAGCTCGATGTTGTGTGGCAGGTTTCTTGACCCTCATGCATCGCCTCGTAAGCATAGAATTTGTGGTGTCAATGACATATACAAATTTGAGAATATTCGAAAGTCAATGGAGTAAATGCAAATTTAGTAATTTTTTTAAGTGTGATTATAAAACCAGAAGTCGTAGGATCTAATTTAGGTTATTGCACAAATTTTTTTTTTTATAGCCAACACCAACCTAAAGGGCGTATTAGCGCACGCTCAGGATAAGCTTCTGCCAAGTGAAACTTGTGGTTCATTTAAACCCTTCCAGAGTTTCCTGGTAGTATGCAATAACTACTACTTTACGGTGCCGCTTGGTGTAACCTCGTTTACTTACCCTAGCCTCCGACAACTTTGTTTTCCCGTTTGGGTTTTGGTTTAGGGTAAATGCATTATGAGTTCTGTTACTATATAAAAAAATTTATTACCATACTAGTAAAATAAGCGATTGGTTAAGTTGCAGGGTATTCTTTTCGCTGGGTACAATACTGTTGGTTTAGTGGGGCCGATTAAATTTTGATAAAGTTGGTTCTTCGTTATTGGACTTGGGCTTGGTTGCACAAAATTAATCCGGTAACAGGTGGTGATCGATTACATAGTTTAGTGGGTACATGCCCGATTAAATTTTGATAAAGTTGGTTCTTCGTTATTGGACTTGGTCTTTGTTGCACAAAATTAATCCGGTAACAGGTGGTGATCGATTACATACCCTGCCCATGTAAAATGCAAGGTGTACGTGCGCGTATACTAGTGTCAGGTATGTGCTGTAGGTAGTAGTACATAACCTAAAATTTTCGCTCTGCCGGTGTCGATACAGCACTTGTTGGATAAACACGTAGTCGTTGCACACACACCAGTCTTGTTCGGCACTTCACACAATTAGGGCCTGCCTTAGGTATGGGCGAGTGGCTTTAACTCACCCTGTTACACTCCTCTGGTTTTTCGGCCTAGATATGGCCTCTAGTGTCTGCGGCACTTACTAATTCCCCTTTTTTTGCTTTGGGTTAGTGGCCGCTCACTGTTAAATTCTTTGGGTTTTTTCTTTTCTCAATGGTGGTTTTGTTTTTCAATATTAAGAGTTTAATTAATTTTTTTGTTTTTTTGCGCATATAACCAATCTTCTATTCGTTGTCTTTCAAAAATTTCTTTTGTATCAGACAAAACCAACCGCACGTGCTAACGATCAAAACTTAATTGCCTTCTTTTTCGGCATTTTCTTTTCTTTTTGGTTAACAAAAATGGCGCCAGCAAATATAAAAGGAATGTCAAAGAAAACTAGCCGTAAAATCATGTCACTTTTTAGGCACTATCTCGAATGCAAGAAAAAGCAAGCAACTAGCTGCACTGTCATGTCATATTAACAGAAAAGGGTAAAGCAAGGCAAAAGATTGTGAAGACATTTTACAGGGGGCGAAAATCACTAACAAAACTGCTTCGTTAGGAAATGTACAAATGATTAACGAACAGGAGGATTTACACCACCGCATAGTGAACGTGTGGCACGACCCACGACAAGCCGGGCAAACGATCAGATTATTTAGGGCCTTAAATCTGAGGCATGGTACCTTCCAACCAGGTTCCCTTTCTGGTCCTCTATTTCGTACAGGGCATTTCCGATTTTTGCACGAATGCGACACTTTACATACCGTGGAGTAAACTTGGCATTTAATCCTTTTTGAAAGCTACTTAAATTACGATTTTTGCGGAAAACTTCCTGCCCAACACGATACTCCGTAAACTTAGAGCGGGTATTATAGATTTTAGCGGCCTTTTCATGAGCTTTTCCTAAATTTCGGGCAATCTTTTCCCTAACTTGATTTAATTTGTCAGTTCTCTTGATGGTGGTGTCGTCCTCCAACATATTGAGTTTTGCCAGCAGGCTGTATGAGGAACCATGCATGCACATGTTCTGGCCAAATGAGGCATAATATGGGGAGCACTGAATGGCCGTGTGAAAATCGCTTCGTAGAACTGCTAAGATGTGGGGTATTGCTGCATCCCAGTCAAGATGATCACTTTTGTCCTTCAGGAAAAACCTAATTTTTGATATAACTTCACGATTAGCGCGTTCCGAGGCATTGGCTTGAGGGGAGTACAGGCCGGTTTTGATGTGAGTGACCCCATAAAGTTCGAAGAACTCTTGAATTTCTTTGGAAATGAATTGCTTGCCGTTGTCACTGTGGATAAACTGAGGAACTCCAAACGTGTTAAAAAGCTGGTTCTGAAGAAAATCGATGACGTTTATTGATGTAGCCGACCTCATAGGTTGGAGGAAAAGGAATTTAGTGAAATGATCCATAACAATGAACAACTGGGTATTTTTCGCCCGTGAACTAGGGTAGGGTCCTAAAAAATCGCAATAAAGGCGCTGGAAGGGACGGACTGTGGTAAAGGCTTGACCCATGGGGGGACGAAGAGTGTATGTCGGGTCTTTAATCATTTTGCATATATCGCACTGCTGCACAAAGGTCTTAATGTCCCGGGCCATTGAGGGCCAATAATATTTCTGACGCACTTTCGATAACGTTTTGAAGTAACCCCCGTGGCAACTGGAGTCATGACCCAGTTTGATCGCTTCTTCCCTAAGGGAATTTGGTATCCATAGTCTCCACAAGGATTCCTCTTCATCTTCTATTCCCTGTCTGAATTGGACTCTTTTGTACACAAGATGATCCGAAAGGCAAAGGTTTGGGAGAGATTCTTTATGCATGGTAATGTTTTTTCTCAGTTGCTCATAGTCCGGATCCGAAAACTTGTTCGAGTTTGGGTCTATTTCAGGGAGGCTGCAATTAGTAGTTAGGGCATCCACATTGAAGCGAGAGAGGGTGTCCGCTACAACATTTAGGGACCCCTTCCTGTGTTCCATTCTAAAATCGAATCCCTGTAGCTTGAGACTCCAACGGGCGAGTCTTCCGTTCAAATCCTTCTGGGTCATGAGCCATTTAAGGCTGGAATGGTCAGTAATTATCCTGAAGGGCAGGCCTTCAACGTATGGACGAAAACGGTTTACGCTGATTACGGCGGCAAGACATTCCAGCTCTGTAACGGTATAATTTCTCTGGGCGTTGTTTAGTTTTTGGGATACAAAAGATATGGGCCTTTCCCTACCTTCATCGTCCAGCTGGTACAAGACGCCGCCTACACCGACCTTAGAGGCATCGCATTGGATGACAAACTCTCTCGAAAAGTCCGGCTGGGCTAGGACTGGTGCGCTAGAGAGCGCCGCTTTCAACTTGCCAAAACTATCAACGGCGTCCGGTGTTAACGTGAACTTCCCCTTTTTTTTGCGTAAGCAGTCGCTTAAGGGACCTGCAATAGCAGCGAAATTCTGGACGAAATTCCGGTACCAACTTGCCATTCCCAGAAATCGGCGAATTTGGCGAGGAGATCTAGGCAAGGGGAATTCAGCTATTGCCGACACCTTTTCAGGATCAACCTTAAGACATCCGCTACCGATGCGGTACCCTAAGTACTTAATCTCGCTCTGGCAGAATTTACTTTTGGCTACATTAATTGTAAGTCCCGCATCCTTAAGGCATTTAGCCACCTGGCGTAGCAGTTCCAGGTGTTCCTTGAATGTGGACGTGCAAACCAGAAGGTCGTTCAAGTATACAAAGACTCTCTCCCTTAACCGAGAGGGGATTTCCCTGTCCATTAGGCGCGACATTGTCTGTGGCCCATTGCAAAGGCCGAAGGGCATCACGCGGTATTGGTAGAGGGGTCTACCAGGCACAGCGAAAGCGGTTTTCTCCTTTGAGGATTTTGTAAGACCTATTTGGAAGAAAGCGTCCTTCAGATCTATGCCGCTTATAAAATGCGTGTCTTTCAGTCTGCTTATCAACTCTTGAATATGGGGGAGGGGGTACGAGTCCTTTTTGGTGATTTGGTTCAATTTCCTGGAGTCTAGGCACAAGCGCACTTTACCCGGTTTTCTCACATTAACTATGGGGAAGCACCACGGTGAGTTTGATTCCTCTATAACGCCAAGTTGCAACAATCGGTCAAGCTCCTCGTAGACCTCAGCTTGCCTTGGAGGCGAGAGGGGATAGTGCTTGCATTTGATGGGAACGGCATCACCGGTATCTATATCATGTTCTAAGAGGGTTGTACGTCCTAGTCCCACTTTGTCGAATGCAGGGAAATCGGTTACTGCTGCATCTAGTTGAAATCTCTCTTCGAATGTTAAGTTATGGAAATGAACTTTTGTGTTTTCGGTTGACGCTAAGCTCATGGATGATACTATGGGCACAATATGTGGAGCGATAGCAAAAATACGCCAAAAATCTAGGCCCAAGTAAACTTCCTGAGTCAGCGTGGGTACCACGTAAAAATCTATGCTTCTGGTCAAACCTTAATACGTAACCGGTAAGCTACAATGTCCTAACACAATATTTTTGGATCCGTCCGCGGTGGATATCTTGGAGTGGAAACGTCTAATTGTAAGGTTATTCCGTTCATTGTATTCTAAGCTGTTTTTCCCCAAGACCGAGACATTGGCACCCGAGTCGAGTAGCCCATAAAAGTGATCTTCTAGAATCTTAATACTAGCAAATGGCCTGTCATCAGGTAAATTCGTCAAAATGGAGGAGGCTATCAATTTGCGAAATTGCTTTCTTTTCTGAAAACGTAATCTAAACTTAGATGCCTCGTGGATTGTAGGTCTGAGCACCATTTCTAAAGGCTTGATTTTAATTGGTTGTAGCTTTTCGTTTGGCGATTTATTTTCCTGTGGACAAGTCATGCAGTCCGTAGTTATAAACTCGGGGTTATGGACTGAGAACGAGAGTCCCAGGTAGCCATCTCGCTCCTTTTCCTGTTTTCCGAATGTGCATTCGTGCACTTGGTGGTCAAAACGCCACGCTCTCCACATTTGTAGCAAAACAGATGCCTAACCTCCTCAGGGCAATATATATAAGAGTGACCCAGTGCCAAGCAATTCCAACACTTAATTTTAGAATAATCACTTTGAGCCCTTCGACGCGGAAGCTGTAATGCTTCTAATTGTGGGTCCTCTGGCTCCCCACAAAAGTCTTCCTCTACTACTGAGTCAACGGCAATCTCGTTCACTTGACGTGAGTGACCAGAAGTCTGTACTAAAATCTTACTCTCGCGTAAAACCTTTTCTGCATTTCGAGCATGTTCTCTAAGTTCATGTAAGCTACAGGGTGTAATGTTGAATAACATAAACCTAAGATGAGGTGTGGTATTGTCTTTGAGTATACCCACTAGTTTATCTTCCGACAAGGACTCTCTCATACGCGTGTTGAGAGTCACAACTGAAGAGTGGAAATCATCATAAGACTCCTTCGGGTGTTGTCTTCTCATGTGTATTTTCAACAGCAGGTCATGGTCTGTGTCGACCGTACCAAATTCCTGGGTAATGGAATATTTCAATGTAGTGTATGTATGCTCACGGTTTTGCCTCATGAACTCCCAGTACCATTTGTCCGCTTTGCCGCTAAGAAAAACTTGAAAATTATCTAGCAGGTGTTCTTCGGAACAACGGGTTCTTCGTAATAGCGTGTCTATTTTAAAAAGAAAATCGGTAACACTACCTGTGCCATCGTAGGCTACTTTCCACTTTTCTAGATTAACGTTATTAAGGCTATGGCCGTTAGGTTGAAAGGGGGCAAAATTTAAGGGACGGTCTACGTTTTGAAGTTCAGGGATATGTTGAGCAGGCCTACTCGAAGTGACAGACAGGTTCTATATTGTAGCTCTCAGAGCGTTAATTTCTGATCTGAGTTCATTTTGGCTAGATCTAACTGCGTCCTGTATTACAGTTTCGAGGTCGCTTGAGCTCAGCTCAAGTTGATTCGCGTCCTTCGAAGCCATAGCTAGGCAAGGTGTCCTAAGGCTGGGGTGGTCGGTATCTATCTGCGAATCGGTGAACCCTAGGAATGAAGATTGGTCCAAATGTGACACTCCTAATGGGGTTGCTTGTAAGTCCCGAGTATCACCGGCTGGATCACAAGATTCAGCAAATTTTTCCGATGGCTGACCTTTTCCCGAAGCACTCTTGCTTCTTGGGGCGGTAGATACGTCCTTGTTTAAATTATCGATTGTGTTGGCCGCTTGTTTGGATGAACTTCGGGTGGATTTTTGCATAATAGGATTATCAACGGATTCGTTGAATCTATATTCAAAAATGTTATCTTGGTTTATTTATTTAAGTAAAAAAAAAAAAGATATATTTCTGTACCCTATAAGGACGAGAAGGAAAGCTATCGCAACGAAGCACGTTTGTATATTGTTCTATCCGGCGGAAGGAAAATTTACAAATAAATTCTTACGTAAAGAAAATTTTTTTTTAGTTATATAAGGTTAGTTTTATATAAAATGGTTAGGTATGTATATAATTTACAAATTCAAGGTTTGTTGGTATATATGTATTGATGGGAAAATAAGTTGTCACAGGCCAGAGCAAACGTGGAGGGTTAAATTTAATTTCCTTTTTGTATGCCTTCGGTTAATTATTCTCTGTAGTCGTAAGAAATTCAACAGACAGCTCCTGAAGAAAAAAATTCAAGGTGTTGTTAAACTCAGGTAAATTATTTACCACGGTGCCTTGTTACACAAAGTATAAAACATATTGCTAACATTGTTTGGTTTATTAAAATTATGTAAAATTTCCGCTAAAGCTAGCCTTTTAGCTCAGGTTCCTTCTCGAGACCCACCGCAGTGAGAAACAAGAATTGAAATTGGATCTTAAGTTTCATGACTTGTAAGTCCCGAGACGACCTTTGCTCACCAGATTGTATCCCGTTCTCATTCGCAAAATAAACAGCGACTATAATCGCGTGACTATTGACTTAAGGCGTCCTGGAGACGATATAGTGAACGTGGTGTTAGGCACTAATAAAAATATGTTTTATAAGTTTGACTTGTGGTTGTGACGTAAAATCACAGTAGGTAAAACAGTCGACATACAAAAACAGGAAAAAAAATAATTGGAAGGATTGATTTGGTCTCACGGTGCTACTCCATACGATTGGAAATCACCTAACTGGTTCATGCAAGCGTGTGAAACACTAGAAACTCAGCAACAAAAAAAAATTCTACAGTAACTTCATTGTTATTCCGTTGAGCGCCATCTATGTTACGAGCGGATTAATGTGTAGGCTGTAGAGATAACCCAGTGGGTTAAGGTCCTTATTGTAGGTGCACGTAATGGTCACCACCAAGTGGGTTTCCAGCCGACTAGCTCGATGTTGTGTGGCAGGTTTCTTGACCCTCATGCATCGCCTCGTAAGCATAGAATTTGTAGTGTCAATGACATATACAAATTTGAGAATATTCGAAAGCCAATGGAGTAAATGCAAATTTAGTAATTTTTTTAAGTGTGATTATAAAACCAGAAGTCGTAGGATCTAATTTAAGTGAGTATACCGAGGTTATTGCACAATTTTTTTTTTTTTATAGCCAACACCAACCTAAAGGGCGTATTAGCGCACGCTCAGGATAAGCTTCTGCCAAGTGAAACTTGTGGTTCATTTAAACCCTTCCA
Source organism: Linnaemya tessellans (assembly GCA_951800035.1). Taxonomy (NCBI): domain Eukaryota; kingdom Metazoa; phylum Arthropoda; class Insecta; order Diptera; family Tachinidae; genus Linnaemya; species Linnaemya tessellans. Next base: position 62,298,444 of record OX637534.1, on the reverse strand, counting down.
GAGTTTCCTGGTAGTATGCAATAACTACTACTTTACGGTGCCGCTTGGTGTAACCTCGTTTACTTACCCTAGCCTCCGACAACTTTGTTTTCCCGTTTGGGTTTTGGTTTAGGGTAAATGCATTATGAGTTCTGTTACTATATAAAAAAATTTATTACCATACTAGTAAAATAAGCGATTGGTTTGGTTAATTGGCAGACAAAAATTTTTACCAATCGTCAAAATAGTGTAGTAAGCAGTTGTATGATTATATTATGTATAACTTATTACTTATTTCTACAGACTGCACTTATTAAAATTTTCATAGGTGTGGGCAATATTCAAGTCATTACACGAATAGTTCGTAAAGAAAAATCTCATTAAATTCAGTTAAAGCTACCAATGTTCATTTAATGAATGCAGTTTAAGAAAATTACTTATATTTACGCTACGTCTTAATATTACTTACGACTACCCACAGGGACCGAACTCTTTTCCTTCCGCGGTCTAGTCTTGGCATCCAAAAGGGGACGAGCCGAAGAAATTGCTGCTTGCCTGGTGAGAGCTTAGGCACAAGAGTATCCTTCTTCTAACCCAGGCACGGAATACTCTGGGATGTGGATAGCTTTACTTCGCTTTATGATGTGTGTTTGATTTTAGTTGCGGGTGATTTCTTTCTTTTTGCAAATTTTTATTTAGTGGTTTTAAGTTGCAGGGTATTCTTTTCGCTGGGTACAATACTGTTGGTTTAGTGGGGCCGATTAAATTTTGATAAAGTTGGTTCTTCGTTATTGGACTTGGTCTTGGTTGCACAAAATTAATCCGGTAACAGGTGGTGATCGATTACATAGTTTAGTGGGTACATGCCCGATTAAATTTTGATAAAGTTGGTTCTTCGTTATTGGACTTGGTCTTTGTTGCACAAAATTAATCCGGTAACAGGTGGTGATCGATTACATACCCTGCCCATGTAAAATGCAAGGTGTACGTGCGCGTATACTAGTGTCAGGTATGTGCTGTAGGTAGTAGTACATAACCTAAAATTTTCGCTCTGCCGGTGTCGATACAGCACTTGTTGGATAAACACGTAGTCGTTGCACACACACCAGTCTTGTTCGGCACTTCACACAATTAGGGCCTGCCTTAGGTATGGGCGAGTGGCTTTACCTCACCCTGTTACACTCCTCTGGTTTTTCGGCCTAGATATGGCCTCTAGTGTCTGCGGCACTTACTAATTCCCCTTTTTTTGCTTTGGGTTAGTGGCCGCTCACTGTTAAATTCTTTGGGTTTTTTCTTTTCTCAATGGTGGTTTTGTTTTTCAATATTAAGAGTTTAATTAATTTTTTTGTTTTTTTGCGCATATAACCAATCTTCTATTCGTTGTCTTTCAAAAATTTCTTTTGTATCAGAAAAAACCAACCGCACGTGCTAACGATCAAAACTTAATTGCCTTCTTTTTCGGCATTTTCTTTTCTTTTTGGTTAACAAAAATGGCGCCAGCAAATATAAAAGGAATGTCAAAGAAAACTAGCCGTAAAATCATGTCACTTTTTAGGCACTATCTCGAATGCAAGAAAAAGCAAGCAACTAGCTGCACTGTCATGTCATATTAACAGAAAAGGGTAAAGCAAGGCAAAAGATTGTGAAGACATTTTACAGGGGGCGAAAATCACTAACATCTTGTATGAATTTTCTATAAAACCCAGTTAAACCTAAAAATGATCTAATTTCCTTAATAGTTTTGGGTAATGAAATCTTCTGTATTATATTTATTTTGTCAGGATTTGGTTTAATTCCTTGAGGAGTAATTATGTGACCTAAATATTCAGAATGTTTTTTGAAAAAACTGCATTTATCAACTTGGACTTTAAGATTATATTCAGTTAATCTTTTGAAAATTTTTCTCAAGGATGAGACATGCATGCTCTTCAAGAGATGTAGAAAATACCAATATATCATCCACATAAACGACACATATATTATTTATGAAATCTGCAAGCACTTCATTCATCATACGCTGAAAAGAGGCTGGAGCATTTTTTAAGCCAAATGGCATTCTAGTAAACTCAAAATGACCTCTTGACGTGGAAAAAGCTGTTTTATGTTTATCTTCCGGCGAGATCAAAATTTGATGGAACCCTTTTGCTAGGTCTATAATACTGAAATATTGTGAATTCCCTAATTTTGAAAAAAAGTCTTCCATGTTCGGTATGGGAAATTTATCCTCTATTGTAACTTGATTCAATTTTCTATAATCAATAACCACTCTCCATTTTTGTATACCGGAATTATCAATTTTTTTCGGAACAACCCATATAGGAGCATTATATGGACTATTAGATTTCGTAATAATTCCTGAATCTAACATAACATTTACTTGCTTCTCAACTTCTTCTTTATGAATTTCAGGAAACCGATAAGTTCTTGAATAAACAGGAATATCATTAACAGTTCGAATTTTATGTCTATATTTACAGGCTGCTGTTAAATTATCACCCTCAATATAAAAAACAGATTTGTATTCCTTTATTATTTTCATCAATATATTTATTTCTTCTTCATTAGCATTTTCAACTTTAAGTTTTTGTGTAAGAAGGTCAATTCTTGGTTCATTAAAATTTATTTCAAAAATTGTGTCGGTAAAAGCCTTATCAAAACTTTTACTTTGATCCGACGATCCACAAAATATCAACCGTATTTTGGCGTCATTTGTTACTAATATATTATTTGAAAAATCTATTTTTGCCCCTAGTGGTCTTAATATATTGCAACCTATAATACCATCGAATTCTGTGTTAAAATCTGTTTCTAACATTTCTATTTTTATATTAGGACGGTTAAATTCTTTAAAAAGTGGTATTGTTATTTTAGTGTTAGAAAAGGTTTTTGAAGAAATTGTATTTAAAATAACTGGTTAGTCAAGTTGACTTCTAAAAGAATTATGAAATAAACCTTTCTTTATTATTGTTGTACCAGAACCGGTATCTATCAGAAGTTTAATAGGATTTGAGTTTGTTTTGACTATTAAAAAGTGAAGGTCTCTTCGGTTCATAATTGAAAAATTTAAAAGTTGAATATTATCAACATCCATTTGTTCTGGGTAAGACATATCAGATCTCTTAGAAGTACTATTTTGACAAAATTGTCTTGAGTTTTGTATCATATTGTTTTTATTAAAATTGGATTCTATTTTCTGTCCATTTCTGAATTGATTATTTGAAAACCTAGTTTCCAAATTGGGAAAACTCGTCAAACTTCTGTTATGATTAGAACAGGAAGGATTATTACTTTGGAATCCATTTGTTATATAGAAAGATTGAGGTATAGTTGTCATATTTGTATTTCTATTAAAATCTCTGCTTTTAAATTTATTACTATTATTATTATTATTATCTAAATATTTATTTTGAAATCTTTTATAATTATTATGAGAAAATGATGAAAAGGATTGCAAATTCAGGCATTTATAATTAAAATATTCAGTTTCAACCAAAATTTTTTTTGCTTTTAATAAAGTTTGAGGATTTCTGGCATTAAGTATTAACTTTGGCTCATTTGGAAGCTTACTTATAAAAATTTTTAAAACCATTAATTCATTATTTTTGCAATTAAAGCATTGACTATCTTGATCAGCACTAGATTTTAGATTCAGTTTAGTTAATAAATTTAATAAATAATCATAAAATTAAATGATATTACGAATTTCAGCAATTTTAATTTTATTTATAATACTTTCTATGCTATCGTTTATACTAAAATTAATTCTTAAAACAATTTTTACCTCGTCCCATTTAGTCGGGTTTCTGTTATTGATCAATGTTACATTAGCTTTTCCTATTATCTTGTTTCTCACCCTCAGATCGAATAACGTGATGAAATTTGCATCAACATGTTTTCTCAATTCATCGACATGTGGAATAAATATCTGTAATTCTTCTGGCTTACCATCAAAATATAGAATTCCATCCAAAAGGGTAAATGCGTTTAAGGCCATTACCAGCTCTATCTTCATTTTTTAAATTTTATATTGATTCACCTCTTAGTATTGTTAATGATTATGTTCATACAGCTTTTTGTGTAGTTTTATTCTTTCTCAATTTTTTTTTAATGTTTAGTTTAAATTTCTTTTTGGTAAGATCTTATATACTTTTACCAGTTTCAAATTTAATTATTTTTTTTAAGCAGCGTCTTGAGATATGATTCAGATTTTTAAGCTTAAATAGTTTCTTTTATGAACTATTTCTGGTGTGGTTCGTAAAGCCGACTGCGCCAGTTAAATAAGATAACTCTTATTTTAATTTAAAGAAATATCTTTTTATTTAATTTTAATCAATTATTTTTTTTTATTAATAATTATAAATATATAAATATGTTTTCGAATGAAAATCAATTAATTTTCTGATTAGTATTTTTCAAATTATATTACAAATATCAAAAGGAAGGTTTGATGTTTTAACAAAGAACATTTTTAAAGTATAATTACAACAGGTAAAATATATTTAATACTATGTAACAATATTAAATAACACTACGAAAGATATTACATAACTCACGGTACCAACAAAGTGTAATTGTGCCAAAAAAGTATAATTGTACCATGTTTTCCATCCGTGGTTAACGTTGAAAAAAATCAAAGCAGAGGAGTTAGACCCCTTTCACGCACATCACGTTTGACTCGTCAAGTCTTGATCTTTTAGAAGAGAGCGGTGAAGAGCGTGAAAATGTGTACAGACTTGACGGTACTAGTCAGTTTTTATACCCTCCAAAAAAGAATTTGGAGGGTATATTCACTTTGTCATTCCGTTTGTAACGCATCGAAATATCCATCTCAGACCCCATAAAGTATATATATTTCAAGAAAAAAATATATAAGAGAATGGTTGTTTGCTGGAGCATAACACTGAATATTCGCCAAATAAAAATATACGCGGTTGGATCTATCAAACTTAATAAGCGTTGATATTTGATCAGTGATAAAATCTAAGACGAACTGAGCATGTCCGTCTGTGGAAATCACGATTCAGTCCAAACGAAAAGAGCTAGACTCTTGAAATTTGGCATAAATATATTTTGAAGCTTAGAGCAGGCTAAGTTCGAAGATGGGCTAAATCGGGCAAGAGGGAAAAAAGTTCCCCTAAGAAGAACTGAACCAACCCAGAAAAACCAACATAATTTTTAAAGTTTTTTGGTTATTTTGTTAAGCAAATGATATATTTTTACGTCAAATACGGTCCAACGCCTTAAACTTGGAGCCATAAAATAAAATAAAAATATTTTTTGATCCCGCCCACTTTAGTAGGCGTTATTATAGGCAAAAATAGCTTAAAAATTTAACAAATTGTTTTACTTAAGCCTACATTCCTTAAAAATAAAATTTTTAAGCTTTAATGACGAAGCTGAGGTGAAACCTGGTACTACTCTGCCCTACCCCCCTTCCCCTTCGCCCCCTAAATGACCCTACCAAAAAAAAAAATTTTTAAATTTTGTATATAATCATCCCAAACATTTATTTTTAGAGTTTTATGACTGCCGATTTCTGCCCTACCCCCTCCTCTTTCTTTGCCCCCCAAATGACCCTACCAAAAAAAAAAAAAATTTTTTTTAAATTTTGTATATAATCATCCCAAGCATTTATCTTTAGAGTTTTATGACTGCATATTGCTGCCCTACCCCCTCCTCCCCCTTTGCCCGCTCAATGACCCTATTAAAAATAAATACAAATTTTTTTAATTTTGTGTGTAATCATCCCAAGCATTTATTTTTAAAGTTTTATGTCTACCTGTTTCTGCCCTACCCCCTCTCCCCCTTTGCCCTCTAAATGACCCTATCAAAAAAAGAAATTTTAATTTTGTATATAATCATCCCAAGTATTTATTTTTAGAGTTTTATTACAAAGGTGAAATATTTCCCCCACAGCCCTTGCCAGATCGACCCCGCCAAAATACAGTTTTTATACCCTCCAAAGAGAATTGGACCCTATAAAGTAAATATGTATATTCTTGATTAGTGATGAAGTTTAAGACGGTCTAGCAATGCTCATACGTTCGTCTGTGGAAAACATGATATTGTCTATTTTTAAACCCGCCCCATTCAGTAGGCGTTGACGTGCGATATTATATTAAGGAACTCTGGGCCACCAAGTTAAACATTTTAAATTCACTTACTAAATATTTGGAGGGTATTTAAGATTCGACCCGGTCGAATATAACGTTTTTACTTGTTATATTTTGTTTTGCTTTATCATCCGTAATATATTAAATGAATTTTCAGCAATGAAGAAAATCTTGCCATGACGTTTCGTGTGTGAACGTAAATGCAGGTTCGAAAGAAAATTGAAAACTGATCAAGTATACCTGATGTGTGTGAAAGAGGACTTAGTTTAATAGACAAGTTTAATACACAAGTAGATCCGCGCTTGAATGGGCCGCAAAAAAAATTTTATTTCCTATCCCTGGAAAAAATTTTAATCTTTTTAGTTTTGAATAGACCATTGAGGCTTCCCAAAGCACAAAATAGGTTTAATTTACAAACATTAAAAAAAATAATTGATTTTTGGTATAAATTTTGCGTCGAGAAATATGTGTAAGCTTCCCAGCTCTGGAACGTACTTCGGATCTTTCTGAATTTCAATACCACTCTAGTGAAGCTTATTTCCAATCCAACGGTTCACGCACGAAGTCTCTAGCTCTTCTGGGGGCTTGGGAAAACCGATTTCACGTACAGACGGACGGACATCGCTATTCATAAGGATCCAGAATATACATATATACTTTATGAGGTCCCATATTGATATCGAAGAAATTACACACGGAATGACAAACCTATATATACCCTCACCCTTTTTTGTGAAGGGTATAAAAACCGAGTATGCCTTTTAAGGAATTTTCAAGTGACCCTCGTACTATGTATACAATACAAAGTTACTTGCCATCAGCGTTACCAAATGTGCAGATTTATCTGTTTTTTGCAATTTTTCTAAGTGCAAAACAGGCTTCCAGGTTTTTACTTTAGAAAATTTTTTTTTTAAATAAGTGCAGTTATTTCAAGTTTATTCGAACAAAACAAAGAAGCATTCAATTACAATATTATTAAACAAGGCAAATTCAGTACCAGGTGGCCCTTTCGCTACAACAATACAAGAATAAAATCATCAAAATCGGCTGTCTGCAAAGAGAAAAAAAACTTAATAATCTTTGACAGCTTGGTTAAAACAATTGAGGGCCAATTGGCTAATGATGCCACCTGGTACTGAATTCGCCTTATTATTAACGAGCATATATTCTAAAACAGCAATGTTATAATTTGTACTGCCTTTTAAAAGCAACACCGTGTTATGCTGCTTGTCTTGTTCTTGATGTTGCTGGTAAAGTACTTTTTTTAACGCGTTTTGCTTAGTTCAATTGGGATGGTGTTCTTTCAGATTTACTGATAGAAGTTTAAACTACCCACAGGGTGCTATACTGTAGGTCACGTAACGTAAAGCACAAATTCAGTTAATTATATAAAAAACTTCAACAATTCAATACATGATGCACAAACTGTATATATATTTCCTGTATCCGCATCGCGAACCACATCCACTCTTGCAGTTCCAGAAAATGGTATTCAGCAATTCTTCTAGAGCAGATGGTAAAATTGTCATGATAGACTCCAGAAAATCGTTTCGTATTGCCCAACCCCATACCTGGGGTTCCAAATCATGCCCTAACCAAGTTTGAACTTGATAATATACACGTTTGAAACGTTGATGAGCAGCTGCACTTGTTGGTGGAATATTTAAAAGGTGCACAGGTTTATTAAGTTTTGTAGACTTAACGTAATGCATATAACGAAGATGATCGAGACTTTTCACAGATTTCGGAGCATTATAGACTGCCAATAATCTCTGGGCCGAACGATTTTCTTCCTCAAATGGTGCAGCTAGTTCATACAAAATTTGTCATTTTCTCAAAAACTTTTAAAAATGATTTTTCCCCTTTTTAAAAGGGCGCAGAAGTTGTGTCACAGCCACTTAATGCGTGCAGAAATAAAATATGTGTTTTGGAATGAGGATAATTATCAAAACTTTTAGTAGAGTATTTCCTTTTTTACATTTCCTTTCCCAACTTTTTTAAAGAAAACTTGTTGTTCGTAAGACAGTGTACGCCTAATTAACATGACAAGTAAATCAATATCTTGTCCTATTATAACTGCAGTTATTTTAGACTTTGATTCTTCAATTGCAGTTTTAACAATAAGAACGTCCGCATCATCTCAGTCTTGTTTAGTGGTAATATTTGCAGCTTGTAATTTTTCAATTAACATATTAATGATCATATCTTTGTTATTTCGATTTGATAAGAAGTTTTCTTGAATAGCTAGTACAACCATTGTTTCATCGAAACAGACTTCATATGTTTTTGAAAGTGCAGCAGTTCTTCTCTGCTGCTCCATAGCTTTTACGTTCCTACTGTAGTCTGAATATCCGTCATATACAGCAATTATTTTGGAACTGTAATGTAATGTCTTTGTAAATAATTCATGTATTTATCAAAAATAATAGAAAGAAATCCGCCATCAGTAATGAACTTCACATTATTTTCATTGAGAACAAAATCAATTAGGCTCATGTTGCCATATAATAACGATTTTGTTGTTTTTTTCATACCATCATTATCAAATAGAGCTGTTGGATACGGACTCAATTCATATTGAAGATATTTTTCAAGATTACTTACAAATTGTTTCTCACAGTAATTCTTTGGAAGAGTAATAATGGATCCACTGCAACTTTACAATCATTTATTTTTACAGATTTGTTAACACTGGAAAGCTACATTACTTTTTCGGAACGTTTCAACTTTATTTCATTAAATGATAAGCCGGTGATCTTCTATATAGACTAATCCAATTTCGTAAGCTCTGTGCAGTTAATTTGCTCATTTCCAACAATTCCAGAAGCTATCGATATTAACTGCGTAGTATTTGGAAAAGGATCATGGAGCTTAAAACAATCAAATAGGATATTTACGTCAGCATTGTCTTTATTCACTCTTGATTCTCTGGAATCTACATGTTGCTCGGTCGACTCCAAGGAGATATTACAGAACTTCTCCATTTCCTCACAAATAATATTTGTGGCGTACATAGTATATACCCATTTACATAAAACACTTTCTTTCGTATTTCGACCACGAGATACTCCGTAACAATACGGTCGTAACTCTGCAATACAATTGAACATCTGTCCCTACTGGCTATAAATAGAAAGGTCCGTAGTGCATAATAGGGGCCTGTATAATTCCCAGGTATAATTTTTGACGTAGTGGACGGATTTTAACATTTACAGATTTTAAAGAAGATGCACTTAATTATTTTCTATTTAAAATGTCATTAGTGTAAATGGGAATATAATTATATTATGATTTAAATTTTTTCCTTAATTATTTTTTGATTTTAGGGAACGGCTATCAGTATTATTGAATAGATATAGGGTTAATGTATGAAGAAAATGATAAAATATAATATAATAGTTAACAAAAATTGACAAATATTTATAGTCATTGATTTATCGATACCGGAGGCACCGGTTGACCTGAAGTGATCCTGTGATCGCGCGCTTTCCGCCCTCTATCTCGAAAACGATTCACCGTATGAAAATTTTTTTTTAAACAAAGAGAATTTTATGTTCTACAATATTGATAATCCCCCTTATTCTATTTGTCAACGTCACGTCAATATAAAAATTGGACACTAACATACCCTTTCGGTGCAATAATTAACTACTTCTGACAGCCTCTTACTGCTCTCTATGTCGTTGAATATAGCAAAAAGGTGTGAGAAATTGACAATTGTTGAAGAGAATGAGTATAGAACTGTTCTAAATTTCATACTGTCTTGACGTTGACAAATTGAATAAGAGGGAATAAATACAAATAGCAAAAAACTCATAGAAAATGAGATATTTACAAAAAAAAACCGCAAAAACCCGATTTTTGTGACCTTTGACCTTGAAATTTAATAGTTGCGTACACCCTACCATATGTAGGTTTTGAGACAACTTTTAGGGTGTCAATATAGAAGTATTTACAGACTTACAGCTGGGTATGTCGACTTCCGATATTCTTAACTAATTTAAACTTAAATGACTGCTTTGGTTATGTACATAAATATGTATATTTGTGTTGGTGTTGTTGATTCGTGTAGGGAATGTGCCAATTCTCCCGTAAACATATAAATACATATATATGTGTGTGTGTGTATGGACGTATATATGCGCATGTGTATATTTGCGTATGTATGTCTCCTTATATACGTTTATAATATAAACTTTATATGTTTAAATAACTTGTATTTATATGCGCCTAAATTACTACTATAAGTTGTTCATGTTGAAAAAAAAAATAATAATTTGTTGTAAAATTGTTGATTATAATTTTTTCATGTTGAAAAATTGGGTTTTGCTATAAATTGTTAATGTTGAAAATTTTTTTATATGTATTGTATTTGAGAAACAAATATTATGAATAATATTTTGTCATGTTTCATAACCAATAATTTTTATTTCCTGAAGATGTTAAGAAGCTGTTAACGAAATATTGAATAAAATTTAGACGAAATAAAATTTTATAGAAAACGACCACAAGCGTGATTAATATTACAATAAACTGATAAGGTCAATTAAAATAAATCAATACTCTACAATTCTTTTTTGGCATAACATTTAATTAGAGCAAAGAAGCAATGGGCGCAAAGCTAAAGACCATACTAACTTCTGACGACGTTATATTAGCATACCCAGACTTTAATAAAGAATTTAGCCTCACTACAGTTGCATCAAACTATGCGCTGGGGCAGTCCTATCCTAAGAAAATAGATCTATCGTATTTTTATCAAGAACAGTGAGAAAACCAGAGGAATTGCAGCTAATAAAAAGGAAATGCTTGCCCATACGTTAAAGTCGCTGAGAAACTACATACCTCTATTGGTCTGCCAAATTAAAAATTTTTATATTAAAAATCTCCCTCTGACTTATGCTTTAAATAACAAAAATTCGGACTTCAAGCTTAAAAGATGGAAAGCATTTCTCGAGGACTTTAATTATGAATTTCAATACAAACCAGCTAGCACTAATGTAGTTGCTGATGCCTTGTGTAGGCCCTCCCAAGACGAGGCTCTTCTAAGCCCTCTGACATCAACTCTGCACAGTGGCAAGAATTCAGCCCAAAACCTAATACAATATACTGATGGCTCTGTAAACGCTTTCAAAAATAAAAACTTTAATTTTGAAGTAGTTTTCCTTACTTGTCATAGACATACAATCAACGAACCTAATGTTACAATAGGGTCCCTGACTCAGATCTTAAAAAGGTCTCTGAATTCTCCTGTAACTAGCTGTATACAAGCATGATGCGATTTTAGGAATGTTGCAGAAGTTATTTCACCCAAAACGGGGTGAAATACTCCAGAACACGGGTAATAGACTAGAAAAATTAAGACGAGCAGGAAATCGAAATATATAAGGAGCATAATCGAGCTCATAGCAACAGTACTGAAAAGAAAGCTTAACTCTGAACTAAATTCTATTTTCCCCACATGTAAAGTATATAAAGATTATCAATTCAGAAAATCAAAGCAGTAACCAAAATAACTAACGAAATATTAAGAAACATAAATAATAAAGGACCATGCCGCTACGTTAAGAGAAGAAAATATAAGTAAAAGTGCTATATTCGGCTGTGCCGATGTAATTCTTTTTTCTTTTTTTCTTGTCAAAACAGAAAGAATGTTTAATTAAAAAATCAAAATGATGTTATCGGTTACTTTTATATTTAAGAAAACGTTTACATTTTTGACTTTTCTTATTTCTAATACCTCTGAACGTCTTTCAAAAATATTAAATATGTTTAATTTACAAACAAAAAGTAAAAATCCATTTCATGTATCCCAAAAAGTTCTAATTGTCCAACCGTAGAATCGTCTTTTAGGGCACTGCTACACGTTCAATATATATTGAACGCGATCCAGTATCGCGATATATATTGAACGTGTAGCATGCAGTATTGATGGATCGCGATCCATATCGCAGAATGGCCTAAAATAAGAAATCCAGATCGTGGATCGCGTGATAAATATTGAAAGTGTAGGAACCAACCAGGTATTTGCTAAATTTTTCAGGTAAATGGAAATTGCGAAGAAAGTTGTACAGTAAAATATGTTGAGAATTGCAAGTTTTATAACACTGATTTTTTTCCGGCCAAAAGAAAAAATTAGGCTATTAAGGGTTAATAAGAAGTGAAGTAAAAAAAAATAAAATATAAGACGGCAGTGCAAAAAATTTAACTAATAAAAAGTAAAAAAGTTTATTACATTTGTGTAAAGTGTGTTTTAAAAGGGTAATGGCAGAAGATAGCGAAAGCGAGTGGGTTCTGCCGGTGGAATCGGACATAAGGACAGAAAAAATTATTTTGAAAGACTTCCTTTTTAATTTGGAGTCATTGCCGGAGTTGTGGGACTCGTCGGCTAAAGCTTTTTTGGTTTTCTCGCGAAATTTCTTTAATAAATGATCCTAGATTTTTTTTGTTTGTAACAACAATTTAACTCTTCCCGAAGTATAAAAAAAATTTCATCCACAAAAAACCAAAATTAGAAACTTATATGGCTAATTTTCTGTACTAAAAATTTCGGTTATCCAACCCTGGAATCGAATTTTTAGTTTTTAAAATTTTTAATACCAATTTAATTCTTAGCGAAGTATAAAATATGTATAATTCACTGAAAAAAACCCAAAATTGGGAATTTATGTGGGTATTTTCATATACCAAAAATTTCGATTTTCCAACAAGGGAAACGAATTTTAAATTTTTTAATACTAATTTAATATTTGCTGAAATATAAAATAGGTTTAATATTTCGATTTTCAAACTCTGGAAGCGAATTTTTATTTTTTTACCAATGCAATTCTTAGTGTGGTGTAACATAGTTTTACTTGACAAAAATATTAAAATTTTTAAACTTTTTGGTCACTTTCATGTACCATAAAATATTTCATTTGTCCAACCCTGGAGTTGAAGTTTTGATTTTTTAAGATTTGAATACCAATTTTGTTCTTCCTGAATTATAAAATAGTTTTAATTAGCAAAAACAATAACGTCAGTTGCCTTTTTGGTTACTTTTATGCAGAAAAAGCATTTGCATATCCCAACCCTGGAAACGAAAACTAAAATTTTTTTTACCAATGCAATTCTTAATGCGGCGTGAAATGGTTTTATTTAAGAAAAACTTAATATTTGTAACCATTTTGGACACTTTCATGTACCACAAAATATTGCATTTATCCAACTCTGGAATCTAAATTTTGCCTTTTTTTAATTTTTGATACCAGTTTTGTTTTTCCTGAACTAACAAATAGTTTTAATTAGTAAACAAGTAATAACGTTATTATCGACCTGGTCGAACCTTATATACCCTCCAAATATTTAGTAAGTAAATTTAAAATGTTTAACTTGGTGGGACAGAGTTCTTTTAAAACAACTCTGTACCCAATTTTAAATCTCTATTTTGACAGACCCATTCTGGGAAGGCCCGTGGGGGAGACGTTTCATCACTGCATGATCAGCGAACATCTCAGCTTCTTATGAGCTTAAGAAATAAAAATTTTACAATATTTACACGATTTTTGCATATAATCGCCCACTAAAGGGGGCGGGGTCCAAAAAGAGACTATATCATGTTTTCCACTGACGGGCGTATGGGCATTGCTAGATCGTCCTAGAATTCATTACTGATCAATAATATATATACTTTATGGGGTCCAATTCTCTTTGGAGGGTATTAAAACTCTAAAAATAAATGTTTGGGATAATTAAATTTTTGTTTTATAGGGTCAAAGGGGGAGGAGGAGGTAGGGCAAAGTAGTACCAGGTTACGTCTCAGCTTCGTCATTAAATCTTAAAAAAAATTATTTTTAAGGAATGTAGGCTTAAGTAAAACAATTTTTAAAATTTTTACATTATTTTTGCATATAATAACGCCCACAAATTATTAATTTTTATTTTATGGCTCCAAGTTTAACGTTTATTTTATGGCTCCAAGTTTTTATGTTCTTTGACATAAAAATATATCATTTGCTTAACAAAATTACAAAAAAAATTTAAAAATTATGTTGTTCTTTAGAGGTTGGTTTAGTTCTTCTTGGAGGAAGTTTTTTCCTCTTGCCCGATTTAGCCCATCTCCGAACATAGCTTGTGCTATCCTTCAAGATATATTTATACCAAATTTTAAGAGTCTAGCTCTTTTCGTTTGGAGTGAATCGTGATTTCCACAGACGAACGGACGAACATGCTCAGATCGTCTTACATTTCATCACTGACCAAGAATATATACTCTATGGGGTCTCAGATGGATATTTCGCTGCGTTACAAACGGAATGACAAAGTAAATATACCCTCCATATTCTTTTTTAGAGGGTATAAAAATAAAAAATATTGTAGAAGTGCAATATTGTATAGTACATGAAAGTGACCAAAATGGTTAAAAATTTGAAATTGGCTATTTTGTTAAGCAAATTATATATTTTTATGCCAAATAGGGTCCAACGCCTTAAACTTGGAGCCATAAATAAAACAAATTATTATGTATGAATTTTTATTAGTCGAACTTTCTTATGTAAATTGTTAATTTTTTCAACGGTCTTAAGTTCGAATCTCTAAGACTGCAAATCATTTTCTATTATTTTATTAATAAATGAATTTGTTCAAATTCTATTTATTATTTATATTAAGATTGGAATATTAAGAATATTTTCAATAATCATCAAACCAGCAGAACGGATCAGTACTGATTCCGAGGCCGCTACGCCATCTCATCTGCGTTCTTTGTTCAATTTATCCACTTTTGCAATTGATGCTAGTTAGTAGGAATATCAACTATTTAACCAATGTTTTAAACGAAAATTGAATATGAGAAGTTCCCACATTCATATTTTTAAGTTATTACCTTTTTGGTTAGTACGAAATTCCCCAACCCTGACGATTAATATTCCCAATATTTCATGTATCTCTTTCGCTTTTTTCCAGAGCCATCGGCTGCTGATAGCTAAAGCTTCTTTGGTATTTATGTTCAAGTAATTGAATTTAGTTGTCAATTTGCAATGAACAATTGCGCGTGCAAGTTATTACATGTACTACAAAATACTGAATGTGCCAAAAAAACTGTTACATTCCCATCCCTGGAAAATTTTTTTTAGTTTTTAATAGACGATTGCGGCTTTCCAAAGCATGGAATAGGTTTAATTTACAAACAATAAAAAAATTATTTGGTTTTCGGTATTAATTATGAATCGAGAAATAGGTGTATGCTTCCCAGCTCTGAAACCGTATTTCGGATATTTCTGAATTGGGGGAAAACCCCCAGAAAACGTACGGACGGACGGACAGACGGACATAGCTCAATCGTCATCGCTATTCATAAGGATCCAGAATATACATATATACCTTATGGGGTCCCATATTGATATCGAAGAAATTACACACGGAATGACAATCCTATATATACCCCTTCACTTTTTTGGGAAGGGTATAACAAGTAAAAACGTTATATTCGACTGGGTCGAATCTTAAATACCGTCCAAATATTTAGTAAGTACATTTAAACTATTTAACTTGGTGGGACAGAATTCCTTTAAGAAATTTTTGTACTTAATTTTAAATCTCTATTTTGAGAGAGTTATTCCGGGAAGGGCCGTGGGAGAGACGTTTCACCTCTGCAAGAAATAACACACGGAATGACAATCCTATATATACCCTTTCACTTTTCTGTGAAGGGTATAACAAGTAAAAACGTTATTGTTAATACTTGCTTTGTGTATAACAGAGTGTGAGTCGACGGCACTTGAACCGTGACACGTGTTGAGAATTAAGTCCTAATGTAGTTATGTGACAATCGTCGGCACTTGAACCGAGATTCCTGTTCGGTAATAAAAAACAATAGAATTTAGTGAATAGCCGGCACTTGAACCGTTATTCTTATTGTTAAACTTTATTCTGACTTATCAATTAATATTTCATTGCTTATATAAACTAGAAATGGTAATAAAACAACAACATAAATTAAATTAGCAAAATGTGTCAGCCGTCTTTCTGAGTTCAATGAAATTACACCTTAAAATTGAGTAATATTTTTAGAGAAAAAATGCGTGTATGCAAAATAACTTGGAGTAAATAAAATGTACCGTTTTTACAACTCAGCAAAACCAAAGATAATTCTACAATTATTTATTAAACATCTATTCTGAGTTGAGTGAAATTTTTTGGCTGGCCATGAAAAGTTGTATTGAATTACAACTTTACTAAACAAAAACTAAGGAAAATTATAAAATACTTCTTTTGAGTTGAACGAATTTGGCTGGCCATGAAAAGGTGTATTGAATTACAACTTTCCGTTCAGTGATTTTTTTTACTGTTGTTATTACTAAGTAAAAACAAAATACAATTATTTATTAAATTATTGATGTCAAAACAAAAAGGGTTATTGTATGTGTTAACATGCTGCCCCCACAAAGTGGCTGATTCGAACTCATCATGATGGCTGAATTTGCCAATTCAGTACATTTAAAGGAAAAAAAAATTATTTTACTAGATAATTGTTAACATTCCGTAGTTTGGAGTCGAGAAATTTGAGCTGGTTTAAAGCATTTCTTCAACCCTTTCCATTTGTAGGTCACACTTATGGCAGTCGCTAATACCAATGCAATTGCTGCGTAACCGACTATGATCCCGTGGGTACTGAGGCTGACTTCGTTGGTAGGGACCGTGGTGTTTAAAATTTGGGCTAACCCCTGTTGAACTAGTTGGAGCTCATCTCTTGTTGGGTTGAATTTTTTTGCACTGAATGTCATATTGGCATATTGTTTTGCCCAACCGAGTACAGGGTTAAGGCTGGTAGCCGATGTTTGTAGAAACGTGACAATTTGCTGACGACCTTGTATGGTTATGAGGTCGTTTTTTATGATATATCGGGATGCAGTTATTAAACCGCTATCTTCTAGCATAATTTGTATAATGTCATTGTGGCACACTGCATTCATTTTGATGGTATCTGCTGTAGAAAACATATATTGATTCGGATGATATAGGTGCTGCCATATAGTGGTATCTTCAAGCTTATGGAAACCGCATCTTGGACTAGGTTGATTATTCATTAAATCAATTTCACATTTATTGAGCATAGGATGACGTGTCGCTTGATATGTTGCTGGCATGTTCGGACAGATTAGTTCGTCGTTACCCAAATTCCAGCAAGCGTCGACCTCATGTTGTGACATTGGAAAGAATTCGTCACGATGTAAGCTGATAGAGAGAAATTTAGTTGATGTTTCTACAGCTGTAAATGTTTTATTTATTGTTGCTATGATTGGAACAATGTGCTATAGCTGGAACTCTCGCGGATCGGTGAGGGGTAGCTCGATGCTGAAGATTACGTGGTCCCCTGCAAGGATTCCGTTGACCTTGATAAGCTTGTATACGTTCAATAAGTTATTTTGGTGAATTGGCAACTGCATATGTGCTGGCAAATGGGCCCTTATCTTCTTGATTTCTTCGTTGAGTTGTTGAGGGGTGAGCAAAAGGGGGTTAATTTTGTCATGGTATCCGTTGTATATTGCTGGAGACTATGAGCATCTGCACTGAAAGCATCAGGATGTGTTGCTCGACCTTAACATTATGGAGTTGATTGCCAATTTCGTCGAATTGAATCGTTACGTCTAGTTGATTTTTCTTGATAATGTTGATGGTGGAGTCGATTAACGATGTTCGATTCTTTAGAAGCCTGTCTAAGAATTTGTCGTTCCTTTTTATCTCCTTAATTGTCTTTGACATTTGTTGCAGGTTGCGTTGTTTAACGTACTACAGTATAATTCGCTTAGCT
This sequence comes from Linnaemya tessellans, assembly GCA_951800035.1. NCBI lineage: Eukaryota > Metazoa > Arthropoda > Insecta > Diptera > Tachinidae > Linnaemya > Linnaemya tessellans. The sequence goes on along the minus strand of OX637534.1, from coordinate 62,280,561 downwards.
GCCCCTTCGCTTAGCAGCACATTCCGGATAAGAGCACTAAAACTCGTTATGGCTGCATTTTATTGCAGCATTTGTATGAAATTTTCTCTTTTAACTGCATTTTGCTTAGCAGCCTCGATAATTGTGTTTCATAATTCAATTTTCTATAGAAAAAATTTCGTTTACCAGCACTTTAAAAAAAATTTCGTTTACCAGCACTTTAAAAAAAAATTTCGTTTACCAACTCTTATAATTTTATGTGTTACATACATAGTGACTAAACAAATTGAAATGTAAAACAGTTGAAGCTTTGTCATCGTGTAAAAAAAAAAGTTAAAAATTATAGAGTCCGTGCAAAACAACGTAAAAAGAACAAACATAAAACAAATCAAAATGGGAAAAAGGGTTGGAGGCTTGTCAATAAAACAAAAATTAAAAATTATAGAGTCCGTGCAAAATAACGTAAATAAACAGGTGCTGGCCAAACAATACAATTGTGACATATCGACAATAAATCGCATTTTAAAAAAAGAAGACCACATTAAAAGGGATGCAAAAACGAGCGACCTTAAGCGCCGGCGCCAAAGGCGTAGTGCTCACGAAAAAGTTGAGAAGGCATTGGTGCTCTGGTTTGACCAGCAAAGACAGCATGACGCTGTATTAACAAGCTTGATACTGCCAAACAAAGCAAAGGAGTTTGCAATAAAGCTTAACGATGAATTTGAATCCAATCCTAGCTGGCTGTGGAGGTGGAGGAAGCGCCACAACATCAAGTTCGGAAAAATTCACGGCGAGCTTAAAGATAATGACGAAGAAAGTGCCTCCAGTTACACCAGTACGGTTTTGCCTGATATTTTAAAGAAGTACTATGAACCAGAGAATATCTTCAACGCCGATGAAACAGGCCTTTATTTTAAAGCTTTACCCAACGCAACATTTTTTCGAAACTGCGATCAGCCAAAAGGTAGCAAAAGCCAAAAAGCGCGACTTACTTTGCTGGTGTTGTGTAATGCTACTGGTTCATACAAGAAAATGTATATCATTGGAAAGTCGCAAAACCCTCGCTGCTTCCGCAATGTTGAAATTCCTTTGCCGTACTTTGCGAATAAAAACGCGTGGATGACATCAAATATTTGGAACCAAATTTTGTTATCGCTTGGCAAGGAGATGAAAAAGGAAAACAAAAAAATTGTTCTGTTTGTGGATAACGCTGCTTGTCACAAAGTTACATGCCATCTGGAAAACGTCCACATAGAATTTCTTCCTCCTAACACAACCGCGTTGATTCAACCACTCGATCAGGGCATTATTCATGCATTTAAAGTGCAATATAGGCAAATTATTGTCAAGAAACAATTGTGTGCGATGGAGCGAGAGATGTCTGTGACACAATTTTTGAAGTCTCTAACTGTTTTGGATTCACTTTACTACATAAAGCGGGCATGGTGGATGGTAACGCCTCAGACGATTGTAAATTGTTTCAAAAAGGTAAAAAAAAACATAAATTTCCAGATGTTTCTGCTATTTTAACATCAATTATTATATTTTTCAGGCACGATTCTGTGGCACGGCTAATGAAATTGTTTCAGAAGACACCATCGAAGATATTTTTCTTGATAAAGTACCCAACAGAGCTGCATACATAAACTGTGGTGTCGATCTGCAGTGTTATGGACAACTTACTGAGGAGGAGATTTTTCGAAACATAGATGATGTAGAATGTGTAGGTGGTGATAGCGCAGAAGATGACGAAAGTGATGACAACAACAATGACGTCAGTTCTTCTACAAGAAAAGAGGCTATTTGCGCATTGGACGTGCTGCGACGATATTGTCACGCAAAAGATAATGATTTTTTTTATGAAATTGAAGATGAAATTTTAAAAAATTACCTAAAAAGCCTAAACCAGAGCAAAATAACCGATTTTTTCACGTAAACATTTGTACTCGTACATGTCTCAAAAAGTAAATGATTTCTTCCAGTTTAAGTATCTATGTATGTACATACATACATAATTACATATGTATATTGTAATGAATTGACTGAAATGAGTACCTTATGTGTTCTAAAAGAACCTTATATATGTATGTACATATACATATACATATTTTTTTCTTTATTTAATTTGTGTGATCTCTGAATTTTTAAATAAAACTAACGATTACTTTTATTAATGAATTTTTAAATAAAACTAACGATTACTTAGTGGTAAACTAACGATTACTTTTATTAATCTTGAAGGCAGTTCTACAAAAAAGTTCGGTAAAAAAAATTGGGGTAACTGCATCATATGTGCAGGCAAAAAATTCCGGATAACTGCCTCATGTGTGCAGCTAAAAAATTCCGGATAACTGCCTCAAGTGTGCAGGTAAAAAATTCGGATAAGGGCACAATTCGCTTAAGTGCACAAAAATGTGTGCACCGAAATTCAGTGCAGCTAAGCGAATTATACTGTATTGCATTAAGTTTGAAGTATCGTTGTTGCATCGCTTAAAATGTTTATTTGATGTTGATATGGTTCAAGGTCAAGGTACACGATCATCTTAAAGGTGGCAGACTTGAGCTTTGCAAACCCTATCTGTTCAAAGTGAATGCCAGGTTTATTGTTGAACTTCGTTATGTTGATTTGATTTTCTAGCGCTAATGAGAGGAGAAAAAATTTGAAAATAGTCACCATAAAGGTTGAGGTTAGGCGTGACCGTTTTGTTGGCATTGCTTCATCGGTTGATGACCGAGGTGGTTTGAATTTGGTTGACGTGCTAGTTAGAGGTAACGATGCCGGGCTTGTGCTTTGTTGCGATTGTTCATCCTTATTTTCCGGAAATAGTGGAGCCAATTGGTGGATAGGTCGTTTGAACGTTCCCTTTGCTGTTTTTATATCGCATACCCTTACCAAACCATCATCACCCTTGTAAACCTTTATTATTCCTCCCAGAAGCCACTGTAAAACTGGAAGGTTATCTTCTTTAATTATGACCATTGTGTTTGATTGAATCTCATTGATTGGGCCTTTCCACTTGTGCCGCTGTTGTAACTCGTTAAGATACTCCTTGGACCAACGTTGCCAAAAATTGTGTTTAACTTGTGATACGAGTGGCCATCTATTTAGTAACTTTCCTTGAGGAATTCTTGACCTCACGTCAACGCTTGATATCAGTTCTTCGCCAATCAAAAAATGACCCGGAGTGATAGCATTTAAATCATTGGCATCTGATGACATTGGAATGAGGGGTCGGGAATTTAATATGGCCTCAATCCACACAGTCTCCAGCTCTTCGTATGTGAGCGATGCAGCTTTTGTTTTAAAATGTACATAAAATGGGCCTCAATAATCCACTCCCGAATTCAGAAATGGCCGAGCTGGTTGTACCCGATGTTTTGGAAGGTTTCCCATAATTTGGTTATACATAGTTAGTCTTGCCTTTGTACATCGTACGCACCGTTGAACAATTGCTCTTGTGATGCTTTTCCCTTTCAATGGCCAAAACCGCTGTCGTACTTGTGCCAGTAATGCTTGAGGACCACAGTGATAGTATTTCTCTATCAAAAGTTTTACAAGCGTATCTTGGCTTGGTAAAATCATTTGATCCATCGCATCGAATTGCTGTGTCGAGGAACTTAGTCGTCCACCCACTCTTATGATCCCTTCTTCGTCCAGAAATGGAGTTAAAGAGCTAAGGGGATCCGTCCTGGGTACAAAATTGTCCCTTATCAATACCCGTTTAAGGCCATCGAAGGCGGCTGCTTGTATGTGACGTACTGTGAAAGCTGTATATGTTCTGATCGAGATTCCCTTGGTCGTCTTGTGTTCTTCGCAAATCGTAGCATATATCCCATTACCGCTTGCACATGTGTAAAGGAATTTTTTGAAGGTATTGTATAAATCCATGCGTTTTTCTCGAATGGCTATTGAGTTGTTAGCACGGTTGCTGTACAGTTGTAAGCAGTTGTTGACTCCCGTTTGATGGGTGTTGGGCATTGCGCTTTGTTTTGATGGAGAAATAAGGGTCCATACAACCACATGTTACACGATGATAACTCACGGGGCCTTATGCCTCTTGATAAGACATCAGCAGGATTTTGTTTGGATGGGACGTGGTACCATTGCTCTGGAATCGTTACCCAAAGAATTTTTACAATGCGGTGGGCCACGTATACTGGTAGTTTCCCTGGATGATTGTGTAGCCAAGCAAGCACGATCTGGGAATTAGTCCAGAAAAAGGATTTTTTATTCTCCCAGTTCAGATTAGCCTTTACTCTCGCTGTAAGCTCAGCTGCCAACAGTGCTGCACATAATTCTAAACGCGGTATTGTTTGTTGTTTTGTCGGAGCTACGCGTGATTTTGGAAACAGAAGATTGACCCTCACTGTTTCATCCCCTTGCACGACTCTTACATATACTGCAGCACCATAAGCCCTTTCTGATGCGTCTGCGAATGCATGTATTTCAATTGTTCTGGTTCCTTGATTGCTGAATATATGTCTCCGAAATTTTATCATGTTCAGTGTTAGTAGTTCCTTTCTATAGGAATTCCATTCCTTTTCGAGTTCCGTAGGAAGGTTGTCATCCCAGTCGAGTTTTGTTTCCCATGTTTTTTGAAGTTGGATTTTACCAGTTACTAACACTGGACCAATCAGCCCTAACGGATCATATATATGTGCGAAATCGGAGCTCATGGTTCGTTTTGTTGTATGTTTGTGTTCTTGAACATTGACCTTGATGCAAAACACATCCGATTTCGGGAGCCATAGAAGTTCCAAGGTTTTAGTTAATTGAGTTTCCTTTGCCTCAAAGTTGAGATCAACCTCCTGATCTTCGGTTGCGATTCCATGCAACAAGTTTTTGTTGTTCGAACACCATTTTTTGAGCTTCATTCCTGCCCCTGCTAAAATGGTTATTAATTGCTTTTGTATCATTAAGGCTTCATGAATTGAATCAGCTCCTATTAAGCCATCATCCACATAAAAATCTCTTCGCAGAGATGACGCTCCATAAGGAAATTGTCCCTTACAGTCGTCTGCTAGTTTGACAAGACAGCGTGTTGCTAGGTATAGTGCAGCCCTGGTTCCATATGTTACTGTGTTCAGTGGATATACATTAATTGGCAGGTTGTCATTTTCTCTCCAGAGGATTAGCTGTAAATTTCGACTTCGTGGTTAACCCATATCTGTCTATAGATTTTTTCAACATCAGTTTTAAGAACGTACTTGTGCATTCTAAATCGTAGTAAAATAACAAAGAGGTCGCTCTGAACAGTAGGACCATTATGCATTATGTTATTTGGAGACAGTCCCAATGATCTGTGGGCCGAAGCGTCGAAGACGACCCTTAATTTGGTTGATGAGCTCTCTTTTAGTAGTACGCAATGATGTGGTATAAAATAATGAAGGGAGCTGATTTCTTCGGGTTTGATTTTTGTCATAATGCTTCATATTTTCTCATAAATGAGACATATTTTTTTTTAGGAGTAGGACCAGCACTCAGGGGATAACGCCTACATATGCAGTGCATTGCGCTGGAACCAGGAAAATTAATTTTGGGAAGGAGGATAAAGGGAGTAGTGTCTGTGGAAATTCGACTTGAACACCCTCAAATTGTAAGTGGCGGGGAAGACATCTGCAGGTAGTTTGTTCCACATACGAACTGTTCGCCCAAAAAACGAATTTTCTCTGTAATGCGTAGTGCGATTCGTTGGAATATCGACCACAAACACATGCGCTCTTGATGAAAAACGCATTGAGCGTAAGAAAGAATGGGTTTCAGGAACAAGTTCCCTAATATCACAAGAGCACCTGCCATTATAGTAACTATAGAACAACGATACGCACCCCACATTGCGACGATGCTCAAGAGAGTCAATCGAGTTGGCTACCCTACTGTCTCCGATGAGTTTCATAGCCCGCTGCTGTACGCGATCGAGTAACTTCAAAATAGACTTTGAAGCACTGGCCCAAATATGAGAGTTGAATTCCATCTTCGGTCGGATGTAAGTGGCGTAAATATTAAGAAGATCAGAAGGGGTGAAGTATCTCTTGTACCATCTTAAGAGGCCAAGGCACTTTTGCGACCTGAAAGACATGTTTCGTCCATCTGACATCACACTGCATTTTCAGGCCTAGAACATCAAGAGCCCCTGACTCCATAATACGTACACCACCCACAGAAACAGATGAAGAAGCATGGTCATACGTACGTCGATGCGTAAGCATACAACACTGGGTCTTACGGGCATTAAAATCGACCCTGTTCGCCTGACCCCATGCGGAAATCTTCGCGAGGTCATTATCCTGAACGTCATTCATAAACTGCCTCCTCGTCTCGATTTCAGACGTTGACGGCCTGCAGTTATATGAATAAAACTGCGAAAGGCTGCTATCATCTGCGAAAGAGTAAATAGGACAGGAAGTTTGGGAAAGTAGATGGTTAAGAAAAATTTGAAATAGAGTAGGAGAAAGAACGGCGCCCTGCTGTACCCCTGAGTTGACTCTGAACTCATCGGATGAGACCCCATCTATAACAATTGGTATAGAGCGATCCCTGCTATCGAACGCCTTAGAAATATCTAGAACCACCACTTTACTTTCTCCAAATCGGTGTACGGAACTACACCAGTTTTCCGATAGAAGGACCAATAGGTCACCCGTAGAGCGGCCTCTGTGGAAACCATACTGGCGGTCGTTTAGTAAACTGTTGGACTCCAAATATTTCACAAGATGGAAGTTATGCATAGTTTCCATCACCTTCGATGTAGCAGAACATATTGCAATCGGGCGGTAATTTTCAGGGTTATAAGCTACTCCCTTTTTGGGGATTGGCGTTACAAGAGTAACCTTCCAGCACATTGGAAATTTACCGAAGTTGTATAGTGTACTGAAAAGTTTGGCTAATGGACGTACTAACGTCGAAGAGCACTGCTTCAGGACGAGCGCAGGGATTCCATCCGGCCCAGGAGACTTCCTTGTGCTGAGATCCGCAAGAACCCTTTTAACTGCACGCGCTCGAAAAAAAATGTTAGGCATAGTTACGGATACTCTCTCGAGCGCGGGGAGTGGTTGTGAGCTTTCAGGCAAGTGAGAGTAATTTGCAAATATTTCAGCAAATATATTAGCTTTATCAACCGGGTCAGTAAATATTTGGTCATTCCTCAAAAGAGTCGGAATTGAAGAACTAGCACTTTCCTTAACACTTTTGACGAATGACCAAAAACTCTTACTACCCCTGGGGGCAGTGAGAATTCTAGTGCGAATACGCTGCTCGTATAAAGCCTTTTCGCGTCTTAACACTTTGGCACACGAAGATCTTGCCTTCTTGCGTAGCAAATCAGTATAGGCATTTTTGTTATTACGCCAAGTACTGAATGCTTCCTCTCTGGATCGCAACGCAACTTTACATGCCTGGTTAAACCAGGACTTCGCCCTAGGTTTAACCGAAGTTTGCTTACAGGGAATAAAAGCTTTCATCCCCAGTAGAATTGTGTTTTCAACCATTTTCGCCATGGAATCGACATCATTGTCAAGAAAACATAGTTTCCAATTAAAATTCCGAAAGAATTTGTTGAGCTCGGCCCAACGACCCTTTTCGTAAATATATTTACCACGCTTCGTGGCTTCACGCGAAACGATTCGAAGTTTGGAGAACGGAAAGGTTGCGGAAATGGTGCAATGGTCCGAGTTACCGAGAGGCACATTGACGGTAACTTCATACTTTTTAGGGTGTGAAGTTAGAAAAAGGTCAAGCGTATTATGTTGGTGCCCTTCAACACACGGAATATGTGTTGGTTCATTAACTAATTGCACAAGGTGATTGTGCGCGGCGAACAACTCAGCAAATTGGCCCTCTGGGGTTGTGTGGCTCGAATGGCGAAGCCAAGATGTGTTATGAACATTGAAATCACCAGCAAAAACAATTTCACTGCTCGTACAACTATCAAGAATCTTCGATATGGAGTCGGAAAGAGTATCGAAGCCATGTATGGTAGCATCTCTTTCCGCGTTTGGACTTCTATACAGAAACCCGAAATATAAAAAGTGTGTACCGACTTTGAATATAACCCAAAGACAGCTAAATTCTGCGTCAGACATGCCTAATGGTTGCTGGCATTGGTACACAACTTCATTACGTACATATATTGCAAGGCCCCTATGAAGAATAAAAAGCGACAGGAGGTGATACCCGGGCAAATGAAAATCCTGTGGATCAGCATCCTCATGTACCTGGGTTTCACTTAAGACGAAAACATCCGGCCGATGGAGACAAACGTGAGCATATACAGAAAAGAAATATGCTCTTAACCCACGTATGTTACAGAAGTCGATTCTAAACTTACCCACCATCACAAGATGAGAGAAAAAAAACCGAAGTCCAAACTCTAGATTAGCAAATACGGTGCAATGACAACAACTGCAGTGACCATTCACTAGCCAGTGTTATGCCTCCACTAGCGAATGATCCAGCCGCTATCAGTACACCGCACCAATAAAATAGAGTTTTATTTTATTTATGGGAAGAGGGATGGGAGGCGCATATCAATGCAGAACACAGGTCATAAAAGCCCTAGTCTGGTCCAATTCCATTTTCCCATAGTGGCTCATAGTGCCAACACTGGTATGGGTGTCGTCACTGATGGTATAGAATGTGCAGATTATTTTGTTGTTTTGTTGTTATGTTGACTTTTTTCTTCTTTGGGTTATTATTTACGTAGTTTGTTATTGTAATGATTTCTATTTTATTTATTTTTGTAAGTTAAGGTATTTATTGTTTTAATTTTTGGTTGGTATTTGCTTTTTTAAAATTTTTATTTATGTATTTGATCTCTTGTTTTTTTTATTATTCCTTTTTCTGTTGATTGGTATTTTTTTTTATTATCTTAAAATTTCTGTTTTTATTTTTGCCTATATGCTTGGATTTTTAATTTGATTTTAATATTCTTAAATAACTTTAACACATCCCGGACTGACAGACATAAAGACGAAATACGTGTTAACGGCACGAGAGACAGAACACTACTTCATCCTTTAGCGTTGGATTGGTTTTGAAGCGCCGCTCGATTGATTCAAATCTTTTGTGTGCTATGCCTCTGGATTCCGTCAGTACCGAAGGATGATTCTTTAAAGGAAGTTTTACTACAAATCTGCCATCTTCCACTCGAAACGTGTATTGAAGAAAATGCGCCTCACAGTGTAGTTCATCTTCTGCCAGCTTGGTTTCAATGTCTGATGGTTCCTCAGTCTCCCAAAATCGAGAAACGGCTTCTTCTAATTCCCTTGTGCTACATATTTCGCAGACTGCGCTATCGGTGAAGTTTGATTTGACGTTACCAGCTATTACCCATCCTAGGACTGAATTTTGCAGAATCGGAAGATTATCTGCCAATTAAATTTGTCCATCTCTACGTAGTTCGAACATGATTTCAGCTCCCAGCAAACAGTCAATTCGACTTGGTTGATTGAATTCTGGGTCAGCCAAGTGAATATTCTGCAGAAATTCCCTACTCTCAATGCTAAAATGATGAACTGGCTGGTCAGAGACAATTTTTGGTAGAATGTGGGCGTCTACTTCTGCAACATAATTGTTTATTGTTGAGTGAAACCGAATGCTTGTCTGATGGCGCATCTTGGTTTTGTTCACTCCAATACCTTCCACGCTTAAGTACACTTTTCTGGATCTGCCGCATAGTTTTTTCCATACACGGTCTGATATTAGGTTCACTTGTGAGCCGGAGTCCAGGATGGCTCGACATTTAATATGCTGCCCATTTGCAGATGCTAGGTTTATGCGTGCATTTCCCAGTAAGATATAATGGGGATTCTTGACTGCATGATTCGTCAGGAGGCTGACCTTGTTAGATACTTGGTCATGAGCTACTTCCACTCGTGAGGGACCTGATAGATGTGGTGTTGACTTGTCTTGTGTCGTAGATTTGTTATAGGGTGCCTTTGCTTTGGGGTTATGTAGCAATGTGTTATGATTTTTTGTACATTTGTTAGAATGTCGTAACTTGCATTCGTTAACTTGATGTCCTGGTTTTAGGCAGTTAACACATAGCTGGAAGTCCTTTCCCCCCTCTCCATTTTTGGTTTAAATCGGCGTTGGTGAATTTTCTGCAGGCATAAATATTATGAGTCTCCCTCTTACAGATTCTGCAAATTTCCCTCGTTTCTGATGCTGTCATCGAAGCGCAAGTTCGCGTTGTTTATCTGTCACCCTTTCTTCGTGTCTCCAAGGACTGAAATCTTCGCTCCAAATACGTTAGTAGCTCATCAATGGTAATGAGGCGCCTATTGTCGTTTAAACCTTGCTCGAACGCAGTTTGGGTTTCCTCATCCATTTTGTGTAGCAATAGATGGACAAAAATGGCGTCCCAATATTGCACTGGTATGTCTTGTGCCTTGAGACCATGAATACACTCCTTGGTAACATCATGAAGTGATTTTAATGATGACGCAGATTCCCTTTTGGTGGATGCCTGCGACATTAGCTTTCTCAGTAATGTGGATACTAGAAGCCTTTTGTTGTCGTATCTGTTGCTAATAAGGGACCAGACTGCAGCATAATTGATTCCTACTGCGGGCAGGTGCTTGATTAGGTTTTTTGGTTTTCCTTGTAAAGAAGTTGTCAGGTAGTGCATCTTTTCGCCTCACTTATGGGTGTGTTGTGAACTAACTCTAAGAAGATATCCTTGAACTCCATCCAGCGTTGGTAGTTTCCATCAAAAGTAGGTAGTGTGATTCTGGGAAGAGTTATGTCGATGTCTCCTGGTGTTGTTGGCCGCCGATGAGGAATTGGTGGATCTAATTGCATGTGTTGCTGAAGCTGTATCATTGCTGCTTCTGCCCTTGCTTCGAGCTCACAAAATGTTTGTATAGTGTAATCTTCCATCTTGTCATCATCAGTTGATGCCCACAGAGCTGTATTGTTAGTAGCCAGGTCCACCATGTATTTTTCGATTATACTCGCCTTAATATTGTAGTATGACGAAAGATGTTCATGCTGTTGTTGCGCAAATATTTCGTCAATATTTCGAGTGAGCGCCTTTATTAATGCTCGTTGATTCCGAACGATTTTTCGGATTTCGGGTGATGCCGATTGTTGGGTTAACCCTTGTTGCTGCTGGTTGCGTGACGTATGTGCTTCGCCACTTAATGTCAACAGCTTCGTTCCTTGTTCAAACAAGTTTGTATGCTTCACTATGATTTGAGTGATTTTGTCGTAGTATTTTTGTACAATGTAGTCGTCATCTAGGGGCTCGCCCTCCATTACCCTGATTATTTCATGATTTTTGTGGAATTCATCTGCGAGCTCTGTCAAAGTCGCCAAACGTTTAACAAAATATTCAGGTGTTTTTCGATCCTTGGGATCCTTTGAAAAGTTCCCTGCGAGTGCTTCAATCTGCGCCCCCAAGTGGCGCTGGCTGCGCACTAATTCTTCCATTGCGTTGATGAAGTACCACGTCGGGATCACCAAATATTAATACTTGATTTGTGTATAACAGAGTGTGAGTCGACGGCACTTGAACCGTGACTCGTGTTGAGAATTAAGTCCTAATGTAGTTATATGACAATCGTCGTCACTTGAACCGAGATTCCTGTTGGGTAATAAAAAACAATAGAATTTAGTGAATAGCCGGCACTTGAACCGTTATTCTTATTGTTAAACTTTATTCTGACTTATCAATTAATATTTCATTGCTTATATAAACTAGAAATGGTAATAAAACAGCAACATAAATTAAATTAGCAAAATGTGTCAGCCGTCTTTCTGAGTTCAATGAAATTACACCTTAAAATTGAGTAATTTTTTTTAGAGAAAAAATGCGTGTATGCAAAATAACTTGGAGTAAATAAAATGTACTGTTTTTACAACTCAGCAAAACCAAAGATAATTCTACAATTATTTATTGAACAATTATTCTGAGTTGAATGAAATTTTTTGGCTGGCCATGAAAAGGTGTATTGAATTACAACTTTACTAAACAAAAACTAAGGAAAATTATAAAATACTTCTTTTGAGTTGAACGAATTTGGCTGGCCATGAAAAGGTGTATTGAATTACAACTTTCCGTTCAGTGACTTTTTTTAATGTTGTTATTACTAAGTAAAAACAAAATACAATTATTTATTAAATTATTGATGCCAAAACAAAAAGTGTTATTGTATGTATTAACAGTTATATTCGACTGTTATATTATTGGTGGGACAGATTTCCTTTAAGAAATTTTTGTACCCAATTTTAAATCTCTATTTTGAGAGAGTCATTCCGGGTAGGGCCGTTGGAGAGACGTTTCACCTCTGCAAAATCAGAGAACATCTCATCTATATCTAAGACGAACTGAGCATGTCTGTCCGTCCGTCTGGGGAAATCACGATTCAGTCCAAACGAAAAGAGCTAGACACTTAAAATTTGGTATAAATATATCTTGAAGGATAGCACAGATTAAGATCGGAAATGGGCTAAATCAGCAAGAGGGAAAAAAGTTAGCCTTAGAAGAACTAAACCAACTTAATTTGAAAATTTTTTTGTAATTTTGTTAAGAAAATGATATATATTTATATAAAGAAGTTTTTTGGACCCCGCCCTCTTTAGTGGGCGTCATTATATACAAAAATTATGTAAAAATTTAACATATTGTTTTACTTAACCCTACATTTCTTGAAAATAACATTTTTAAGCTTTAATGACGAAGCTGAGACGTAACCTGGTACTACTTTGCCTTACCACCTCCTCCACCTTTGCCCCTAAATGACCCTATAAAAGAAAAACAAATTTAAAATTTTTTATATAATTATACAAAACATTTATTTTTAGAGTTTTATGTCAAAGGTGAAATGTATCCCCCACAGCCCTGCCCAGAGCGACCCCGCCAAAATACAGTTTTAATACCCTATAAAGAGAATTGTATTGCATAAAGTATATACATATATTCTTGATGAGTGATGAAGTCTAAGACGGTCTAGCTATGCCCATACGTTCGTCTGTGGAAAACATTATGTAGCCTATTTTTGGACCACGCCCCCTTCAGTGGGCGTTGACGTACGATATTATATAAAGGAACTCTGTCACACCAAGTTAAACATTTTAAATTTATTTACTAATAAACTATAAACGTTTTTACTTCGTCATTAAAGCTCAAAAATATTATTTTTAAGAAATGTAGGCTAAAGTTAAACAATTTGATAATTTATACTCTATTTTTGCACATAATAGCGCCCACTAAAGGAGGCGGGGTCAAAAAAATTGGACCTTCTTTTATATAAAAATATATCATTTTTTAACAAAATTTGCAAAAAAACTTTAAAAATGATGTTGTTTTTTAGAGGTTGGCTTAGTTCTTCTAAGGGGAAAATTTTTCCCTCTTGCCCGATTTAGCCCATTTCCAAACTTAAACTGTGCTATCCTTCAGGATATATGTATACCAACTCTCAAGACTATGGCTCTTTTCGCTTGGACTTAATCGTGATTTCCAGACGGACGGATGGACATGCTTAGATCGTCTTAGATTTCATCACTGATCAAGAATATATATACTTAATGGGGTCTCAGATGGATATTTCGCTGCGTTATAAACGGAATGACAAAATGAATATAACCTCCATATTGTTTTTGGAAGGTATAAAAAACAATATGATATTATAGTTACTTTTATATTTAAGAAAACGTTTAATTTTTTTGGCTAGGAAGCTAAATGTCTGTTTCTTCTTTTTTGTAATACCTCTGAACGTCTTATTTCTAATACCTCTGAATTTATGTGGGTACTTTTATGTACCAGAAATTTTTCGATTTTCCAATTCTGGTAGCGAATTTTTATTTTTTACCAATGCAATACTTAGTGACGTGTAACCAAGTGCGGATCCCGGGGGGTCATAACCCCCTCCCTTCCCTGGGCTAGATCAGTATTGCTATCTATTTATTCTAAACTCATTGATAAATAAATACATATTACATAGGTATTGAAAAAAATATTTTTTTAAATAAATATTGTTTTGATGATAAATAAAAATAAAGTTCTGCTCAGCAAAAAGGATTTTTATCACCAATAAAATACAAAAAGCAACGTATGAACGAGTAGTCATGTACAACAAAAGCAAAATTATGTATATATCAGTGATGTCAAATGTGATTGTGTTGGTAAGATCACTCTTATCTCTTACATTCCCAGCGGGAGAAATGTGCGGTTGCGAGGCCTAACTAGTGGCCTTTTCTAAGGGTATCCTTTTATTTACCAATAATATCTTCTAATTTTATAAGTTGTAAAAAAGGGTTTCGAAAATTGCCAAGTGCTCAGATATTTAATTTTAAAATGTTTCTCCATTTTTAAGCTGAACATTTGGTTAGTTTATATACAAGAGAAACAATTTTTACAAAAAGTCTTACTTATGAATTAATTTAAAAGCTACTTTAAGAAATTTTCGAAAAGATGTACCTACATATGGTGGATCCAACTTATTTCAAACCTCTTATATGTATTGTATATATATATTTATATAAATATATTATTTCTGTTTAGAGGCCTCAAAACAGGACTTGCGATACTTCCCGCTGAATGAGAGTGTTTTTCAGTAAACAATTATATTTTACGCTCTCAAAATAAAAGAGCGTAAGCGTACATGTGAGTTTTGCTTCCACAATTGTGTATGAGGCTGACATCACTGTCTTAGATGAGCTAAGCACTGATTGTTGTTATTATTGTGACAAAAATGTGTGCAGCAGTGTTGTCAGATTAGGGATTTTCCCCCTAGATTTAGGGTTTTTTTCTATTTAGGGGCAGATTTAGGGGTTAATATTCTTTAGGGGGAAATTTGGGGGTAAGAAAATTTTATTTAGGGGATTTTCGAATTTATAGTTTGGTACATAATAGTACATAATTTAACCACTGAACACGTCGAAGATGTTGTATCGAAATGACGATTTAGAAAGTAATCACGCAAATACAAACATTAAAACATTTTTCTCGTTAAATCAATTTTGTTGGTTTTCCTTGAACTGCAAAATATAAATTTTAAAAAGTTTTTCATCAAGTTTTCATCCTTGAGGATAGGATAACATATATAAACAAAAATATAAAAAGAAGTGGGAAGCAGATCAGCAGTTTAAAGGTATTGTATTTTTAAATAACATTTTAAACACAATGAATGCAAAATTAAATATCAGATTGGTTAGCCCCTGTGCAGGCAGACAACCACAAAGCTTTATGCAAATATTGTAAAAGCATTATGGTGGCTAACAGGAGACCTCATTGCACAACAAAATACGAAAAAACATATTGGATTTGCATCCCAAACAAAAGAAGTACATGTACCCGTAACGAACTGCCTCAAGCCATCTCTTACAAAAGTAAGACAGATTGCAGATATATTTTTTGGGGGCTTTTTATAAAAAAAATTAAAAAATAAAAATTTGGGTGTTTTTGTGCTTTTCGCGTAAGAATGATAGTACCTCAATTCAAATTTAATAGAGATAAGAATGATGAAACCAAATTACTACTTAAACTTTTCTGCTTTAGGGAGTTTTCTAAGAAAAAGTGTAGAATCTAGGGGGTTTCTAAATTTTTTTGGGGGGAAGAAAAAGAATTATCTGACTACACTGGTGTGCAGTAAACAGAAGCATAAAAGAGACACTTTGAAGATTTTAATTGTTATTGTTATGGATTGTTTGTTAAATTTTTCTATATGTTGGTATGAATGTATGTTAATACAAAAATGTATGAAATAAGGGCATTAGAATAAATTCTTTTTATAGCATAAAGTCAGAGTGTTTTTAAAATAACTAACTAAAAATAGATTTAAACGCACGACAAAGAATCAATTATTTCAATTCGAATTTATTTATTATTGTTTTTAAGACACAATTTAAAGGATTTCACAGAGCTCGAAAAAATACGTCTTACTCTCACGGACGATACTGTTTAATGACTCAGCATCTCTTGCTCAAGGCAAGCTAGTGATGTGTTCATCCAATGAACGAACATAAGGAGTCAGTAGTGTGTAATATAGATACTGCCAGTAGGCATCTCCAACAGAATAGAAGTAGAAAGACGACATGAGGAAGGACGACATGAGGATTAATTCTGCATCACTAACTCATAAAAATCAATTTTTTTGACGTTCTTTGAGTAAATGAGCGATATATATACTAGAGTTGTGTTGCTGATCTGTGACCGTTTCAACAAACTGAACAAAATGAGCACTCACTACAATTGCCGACTTTAACTCAGTACTGAGCGTTTTTGTTTCAGAGCCGAGCGCTTTTAATATTGTTATTTAATATATGAATGGATTTTATGTCAAATTTAACTATTATAGTATGCGCTTTGGAAGTAACAACATTGTTTTGGGATAAATTTAAAAAATTTCGTATTTGTTTGTGTGTATAAGAAAAATACAACAAATTGTAAATTTTAAAATAAATATTTTTTATTTTTGTGAACCTCAGGATTGTGAGAATCTAATAGAAGGCAAACAGGTATTTTTAATCAACAAGTGTTTATAATTTACTTATAAACCTTGTTGAAGATTTATTTAAATGGACCAAGACGCTGAAAAAACCTCTCTTAGGAAGAGGAAGAAGTCGGAGAGTGGAAGAATTGATGATTTGAAAATTCTTAATGAACTGCGCGAAGCCAATGTTCTATTGTCGCAAAAATTAAATGGATCTGGACACAAAATTAAATTATTATTAAAATATAAATTAGAAAATAGCAATGAAAAATTGGACAAGCTCACTAATGATGCCGAGAGAATTGCTTCTTTTGATGAACTGGAGGCTCAAGTTGCTGAGTTGTATGAGAGCAACGAAGGAATATTAAAGCAAGTGCCTAGAAATACAGTGTTAAAAAGAAGTAATAAAAATTCAGAAAAAGTGAAGCCAAATTCTATAGGAGGGCATCAAAATTTAAAAGATGGAGGACAAGAAAACCGGAAGGGAAGTAATTATGTTCCTGTTTTTATACCCTCCAAAAATCAATATGCAGGGTATATTCACTTTGTCATTCCGTTTGTAACGCAGCGAAATATTCATCTGAGACCCCATAGAGTATACATATTTTTGATCAGAGATGAAATCTAAGACGAACCGAGCATGTCCGTCCGTCTGTGGAAATCTCGATTCAGTCTAACCGAAAAGAGCTAGACTCTTGAAATTTGGTATAAATATATCTTGAAAGATAGCACAGGTTAAGTTCGAAGATGGGCTAAATCGGGAAAGAGGGAAAAAGTTCCCCTAAGAAGAACTAAACCAACCTCTAAAAAACAACATCATTTTTAAAGTTTTTTTGTAATTTTGTTAAGTAAATGATATATTTTTATATTAAAGAAGGTCCATCGCGTTAAACTTGGAACTATGACATAAAAATAAAAATGTTTTGGACCCCGCCCGTTTAGGCGTTATTATATGCAAAAATAGTGTAAAATTTTAACAAATTGTTTTACTTAAGCCTACATTTCTTAAAAATAAAATTTTTAAGCTTTAATGACGAAGCTGAGACGTAACCTGGTACTACTCTTCCCTATCCCCCCTCCCCTTTTGCCCCTATATGACCCTATCAAAAAAAAATTTAAATATTTTTAAATTTTGTATATAATTATTCCAAACATTTATTTTAGAATTTTATGACAAAGGTGAAATGTCTCCCCCATAGCCTTTACCAGAGCGACACCGCCAAAATACAGTTTTAATACCCTCCAAGGAGTATTGAACCACATAAGGTATATATGTATATTCTTGATCAGCGAAGTAGTTTAAGACGGATTAGCAATGCCCAACGCCGCCCCCTTTAGTAAGCGTTGGCGTACGATATTATAAGAAGAAACTCGCCACCAAGATAAACATTTTAAATTTACTTACTTAATATTTGGAGGGTATTTAAGATTCGACCCGGTCGAATATAACGTTTTTACCTGTTTTTTATAATTTGTTTACGCAAATGATATATTTTTATGTCAAATAAAGTTCAACGCGTTAAACTTGGATAATTTTTATAAAAATTTAACAAAATATTTTACTTAAGCCTACATTCTTTAAAAATTAAATTTTTAAGCTTTAGTGACGAAGCTGAGACGTAACCTGGTACTACTCTGCTCTCCCCCATCAGCCCTTGCCAGAGCGACCCCGCCAAAGTACAGTTTTAATATCTTCCAAAGAGAGTTGGACCCAATGAAGTATATATATTCTTGATTAGTGATGAAGTCTGAGATGATCTATCAATGCCCATACATTCATCTGTGAATAAAATGATATAGTCCTTTTATGGACCCTTCCCCTTTAGTTGGCGTTGACGTACTATATTATAGGCAAAAATGGTGTAAATATTGAACAATTTTTATTCCTTAAGCCTTAGAAGCTGAGATGTTCTCTGATATTGCAGAGGTGAACCGTCTCTCTCACGGCCCTTCCCGGAATGACTCTCTCAAAATAGAGATTTCTAATTGGGTACAGAGATGTCTTAAAGGAACTCTGCCCAACCAAGTTATACATTTTAAATTTACTTACTAAATATTTGGAGGGTATTTAAGATTCGACCCGGAAGAATATAACGTTTTTACTTATTTTTTTTATATTGGACCAGAACTCAGGGGATGACCTTTACATATGCGTTGCATTGCGCTAGAACAGAAAGGACTCGATAGTATTGAGGAGAAAAATGGATAAAGATGAGAAGATAGCGATTTCTTTTTAACTATTTCAACCTTTTTACTTCTCCGGTTAATTTTTTGCTAAAGGACCGACGAAGGAGTGTGCAGTTACTCTGATTTTAGTACATGTTAGTGTCAGTCGCTGCCAATTATGTTCAGTGACCAGTGCTAAGCCTTCTGTTCACCTCAGTGAACAATATGGTGCAGCTATTTCCAACCCTGACAACTAAGTCAACAATATCCCGAACACAAATAGCTGCAGCGAACGTCGATCAACAGAAAATAGAACAAAATATATTTCGTGATACCATAGTCTCTACAAGTCGACAAAAAGTTCTACAATCAAAAGCGTGCGAGGAAAACTGCCGAAATCTACCAAATCTACATTTAAATTAAAGAGAATTTACCAAATTGCGTAAAAGACAATAACATTAAAGCAGGGCTCCTCAGCCATTACACTCCAGATACGAGTGCCAATCGGATTTTCTACACGTATTCACATACGCAACACGAACAGTAACGAAATTCACATCAATGAGAGAAGAGAAAATAAAAATTTTATTCATAGACAACAACAAATGCATGACTAAATTTTCAACCCGCGTTGCCATCGTTCGATTTTTTGTATTCTTGCATGGATGAATTTACATATATTATGATTTTTAGTAATTTTGTATGATACAAAAATGGTTTTATAATATTTTATATCTCCATTGGAAGATAGTATTGTCTATAATATAATATTTTAATATAAGCCTTATGAAAATTTTCTACAGAGGAACTTTTTTTTTAAATCGAAAGAAATGTTATTTACTCAGTTGCACGAGTATTTTAAAATTTTTTGTACATTATCTTTACACCATTTACAGTTTTATTTCCGAATTTTCTTATCATATTTTAGAAAATTCTATTTATATACAGTGGCTCATAGTTCATTTTATGCAGCAAAATGTTATACTAAGAGAAAACAAAAAAGAATTTTCCCACTCTTTGTCCCACATTTTGCAATTTTCTAAAGTTATATGTATGTACAAATACAAATTTTGTTTAATTTTGCAGTAATTTTTTTTTTCATAAAAAACATGCGACTTGCCTCGTCGAACTTTCACAGTCAATTAAATAAAATTTTTGTGTGCGCTTAGGAGGCCAAAAAATTATACTACATACAAGGGCTCACAGCGATAAGGCCGGTACTCTGTTTGAATTTTCGAAAAATGTTTAGCAACATTAATTATTTCATTTGAAAAAATTGACAAATAAAAATTATAAATTTCTTGTTTTCCTTAAGGCTAGTACTCTGTTTAAATTTTCTAAAAATATTTAGCAAAATTGTGTTCAGAAAAATTTCACGTGTTTTTCATAGTAAACTAGTTTTCCAAATTTTTCCACGCTTATTTCGACTAAATACTTTTTATATGGGCTTTGACAGCATTTCGGTCGAAATTGTGAATAGAATATAGGCTATAGAAACAAAAATCAATTTCACACATTTATAAAAGTGAAAACTAAGTTTGCCTTCTTATATTATTATCAATTTGATTTTGTGATCAACGGCAACACCTTTAAATGTTCTTTCTTGTTCACATAGTTGCCAGACAAAATAGATGCAATATCGCCAAATTTTGGTGAAAAAACATCAAAATCTTCATATTACTTTTTCAAATCGTTAATGTGAAATTATTACCGTAGTTTTATGAAAAATACCTCAACATTTCTACAGAATTAAAAAATGCTTTAAATTTTTCATATAAAACGGTGTTATTTTGACAAAAATATTTAAAAACAATGAGTAAGTTCAATTTGAAGTATACGTAAAATAAGAAATTGCTTCTGTTTAATATATTTGTTCCTATAAATTTTTTTATTGCAAAAAGTTTTATGGGGAGAAGAGGGTACATAAGGCTCTTTTTTCCGAGGCTCTATATCTCAGAAGTTACATTGCCGATTATTATTATTTAGATTTTTTAATTAGCTTCTTTAATGTAGCTATCACCTATTACTAATATTTTACGAATTATATTGCTAGAAGTACGACTTTCAACGTCTAGTAGCGTCCTTATATAGAATTTTTTCAAAATTACAAACATTTTAATAGATGAATTGACTTGAAAGCAAATTTTTTGATTTGTAAGTCTTTTTTTATAAAATATGTTTTATCTCTTAATTAAAAGTAAGAAGCAAAATGTTTTTATTCCACATACATATTTAGATTTTTTACTCCTGTATTATAATTTTCTGGACTTGGTCTTTTAAATATTTCGTTCAAATTTAATATTTAAATCACGTTATTTTTAAACAGAAATAACGGAACACAATATTTTTATGTCAGATAAAATGGCAATATATAAGTCAAAATATTGCAACATTATGTACATTAATAAATTCGGAAAAAATTTAAAATAATTTTAGCCTTACAAATATTGCGTGGAGTGTATAATTTATTCACTATAAGGAAGTTCGCCTGTAATCATTAAATGTAAAAATACATATTAATGAAAACTTTATTTAAATATTTCATGTCATTTTATTTTTGGCATAAAAAGTCGCAAAAATGACGTCGTCTGGCAACATTATTTGTACGCTCTTGCTTAAAAAAACAGTCACTAACACATGAAAGATTCACAAATACATTATACTTAAATATTTTCTCCCATTGAGGACCCCTGCATTAAAGTGAAGTAAAGACAGAGAAAAAAATACAAATGTGTTCAAATTAGTTAAACTAAAAACATTGAACCTATACTAACTTAAGTTATTAAATCACAGCACTATATTTATAAAAGTTAACATAAACTAAAGAATAGTTAAATTAAGCCTTTGGCAGGTTAACCTTATATATGAAATATGAGTTAAATAGAAATATTAATAGAAAAATATAAATGTTAGTATGCGCAGTTTATATATTCAAAATTAAAGGGTCAATAAATACATAATTAAATGTTATAACGTTTCTGAAAAACATATGCATTCCGTTTAAAATTCCTGGAAGTTCTCAAACATAAGTATATACCTAACCCTGTCTAACCCGTTTAAATATGGTCCTTCAGAGTGAAAAGTGGACAAACAATATAATATACAGTCCACAAAACAACATATAGAAATACAATAAATTTACATACATAAAGTTGATTAAATACTGTATATAATAATTTGAAAAGACAAATAAAAAACATAAGAATAATAACCAAATATGATATACAAACTAATAAAAACAAGTAAAAGTGCTATGTTCGGCTGTGCCGAATCTTAAATACCCGTCACAGATGTAATTCTTCTTTCCTTCTTTCTTGCCAAAACAGAAGGTTTAATTAAAAAATCAAAATGATGTTATCGGTTACTTTTATATTTAAGAAAACGTTTAAATTTTTCGGCTAGGAAGCTAAATGTTTGGTTTTTCTTATATCTAATACCTATGAACGTCTTTCAAAAATTTTATATATATTTAATTTACAAATAAAACAAAAAATCCGTTTCATGTACCCCAAAAAGTTCTAATTGTCCAACCATAGAATCGTCTTTTAGATTTTGTTGGTTTTTAATACCAGTTTACTTCTTTCTGATATATAAAGTGATATATGAATCAGAAAATTTCGATTTTCCAACCCTGGAACCGAATTTCTAATTTTTAATACTAGTTTAATGTCTTCTTATATATAAAATAGGTTTAATTCACTAAAAATACAAAATTTGGAATTTATGTATGTACTTTTACGTACCAAAAATATTTCGATTTTCCAACCATGGAACCGAAATTTTAGTTTTTTTAAAATTAGTAATACCAATTTGATTTTTAGCGAAGTATAAAATAGGTTTAAGTCACTGAAAAAAACCAAAATTGGGAACTTATATAGTTACTTTCATGTACCAAAAAATTTCGATTTTCCAACCCTGGAACCGAGTTTATAATTTTTTGATACTAGGTTAATTTTTTCTGAAATATGTAATAGGTTTAATTCACCAAAAGCACAAAGTTTGGAATTTATGTAAATACTATTATGTACAAAAAATATTTCGATTTACTAACTCTGGAAGCGAAGTTTTATTTTTTACCAATGCAATTCTTAGCGAGGTGTAACATAGTTTTACTTGACAAAAAATTTAAATTGTTAAACTTTTTGGTCACTTTCATGTACCATAAAATATTTCATTTGTCCAACCCTGGAGTCGAAATTTTGATTTTTTAAAATTTTAATACCAATTTTGTTCTGCCTGAACTATAAAACAGCTTTAATTAGCAAAAAGAAACAACGTCAATTAACTTTTTGGTTACATTTATGCAGAA
The DNA here is from genome assembly GCA_951800035.1 of Linnaemya tessellans. NCBI lineage: Eukaryota > Metazoa > Arthropoda > Insecta > Diptera > Tachinidae > Linnaemya > Linnaemya tessellans. The sequence goes on along the minus strand of OX637534.1, from coordinate 62,257,673 downwards.
TAAATATTTCAATTCCCCACCCTGGAAACGAAATTTAAATTTTTTTACCAATGCAACTGTTAATGAGGCAAGAAATAGTTTTATTTAAGAAAAACTTAATATTTGTAACCATTTAGGTCATTTTTATGTACCACAAAATTTTGCAGTTATCCAACTCTGGAATCTAAATTTTGATTTTTTTTAATTTTTGATATCAAGTTTGTTTTTCCTGAACTAAAAAATAGTTTTAATCAGTAATAAAATTTTGTTCTGCCTGAACTATAAAACAGCTTTAATTAGCAAAAACAAACAACGTCAATAGCCTTTTTGGTTACTTTTATGTATAAAAATATTTCAATTTCCCAACCCTGGAAGCGATATATAAATTTTTTTAAATTTTCTTTATCAATACTGTAATAAGTTCAAGATCTCTTTATTATCTGATAGTCTTATTCGCTAATTACAATTATGAGAGGTTAGTATGTATACTGGTACTAAAACGTACTTACATATGTTCTAGTGTTGTAAACAGTTGCAAGAATAAAGCTATGTTTACTTTGTATTAGATACAGAGTCATAAATGACTGTAAACATAAACTCATTATCACAACATCTCCTTTTCTTTATATATTAATTTATATTTATAATAGATATCTTTATGGTAGTTTGCAGACTCTACCACTTCCAGTAACATTTTTGTTTACAATATTTTTATTTACATTTTCGTTCAAATTTTCATTAAGACCATCTTTAGTTAAATTTTCATTAACCTTTCCATTAAATTTTTCATTAAGGTTTTCATTAACATTCTCATTTAGATTTTCGTTTACATTTTCATTTAGATTTTCGTTTAAATTTTCATGACAACTTTCATTACAATTTTCATTAAAATTTTCATTTACATTTTTTCTAATATGTTGCCTCTTTCTCCTATAGGTTGCACCTTCATGGTCCTGTATGATATAAGATCTAGGCTCTTTACGATCTTCTCGCACGGTACCAGGGTACCATAAAGACTTTGGTGTTCTCTGAAACATAATCTTTTCGCCTACTTCTACCGGTTTAACATTTTTTGTATTTTTGTTGTAATTTTTTATCATTTTCCTCTTCTGTCCATCTATTTGTTTAAAAATCTCTTTTGTATTAATAAGTCTTTGGTTTAAATTGTGTGAAAGACAAGGTAATTTAGTTCTTAAAATCCTACCCATTAACATTTCTGATGGACTTGGAAAATTTCCTTTACGAGTTGTTCTATATTGTAACAGAGATGTATAAGGGTCAGACGAATCTTCTCGACATTTGTTTAACATTTTCTTGATTGTCTGTATTGCACGCTCTGCTAGGCCATTGGACCTAGGCATATACGGACTTGAGGTGATATGGTCTATTCCCCAATTCCTGCAGAAATCTGAAAATTCTTTGGAATTAAAAGGGGGTCCATTATCGGATATGAAAATAGCTGGAATTCCATGTCTGGCATAAATTGATTTGAGTTTAGTTATTACTTGGTTACTATTGTAACCCGAACTCAAGATTTCAATTTCTACAAATTTAGAATAGTAGTCTACTACCAGCAAATACATCGTTCTATTTATTTCGAAAAGGTCACACCCAATTTTGTACCATGGTATTGTCACAATCTCATGCGGTAATAATTCCTCCTTTGCATTAGAATTTTGATATTTTTTACAAATCTCACAATTTGATACCATCATCATTTGATATCATCTATTTCTTGATTCATATCTAATAAAGTGTTTTCTTTAAGTGGAGCCCTAGACAGCGTATCAGCAATATAAAGATATTTACCCGGTTTGTATATTACCTTTATATTGTACGTTAATAGTCGTAACATGAATCTTTGTAAGCGAGCTGGAATTTTATAAAGCGGCTTCTCGAATAAAGTTACCAATGGTTTATGATCAGTTTCTACTATCACCTGAAAACCATATACATATTGGTGAAACCGAGTACACCCAAACAAAATTGCAAAAAGCTCCTTTTCGATTTGAGCATAATTAGACTGACAACCCGTTAATGAAGCTGATGCATAGGCAATCGGATTGTCTCCATGCATAATTGTGGCTCCACCAGCAAATTTAGATGCATCCACTGACAATTTAATTTGTTTCTTAGGGTCAAAATAGACCAGAACTGGTGAATCAGTTATCTCCTTTTTCAAATTTAAAAATTCATTATCCTGCTCATAATTCCACTGCCATAAAACATCTTTTTTAAGAAGTTCTCTTAAATTTTTAGTCTTAGCCGATAAATTTTGTACAAAAGAACCTAAATAGTTAATTATTCCTAAAAACCTTTGAAGATCTGCAACATTTGTTGGCTTTGGCAACTCTACGATTGCCTTGATCTTCTCATTATCAGGCTTAACACCCTCACCATTAAAAATGTGTCCAATAAATTTTATTTCCGTCTCCAAAATTTTAGTCTTTGATTTGTTAAATTTTAAACCAACATCTTTGGCCCTATTTAAAACTCTTTCTAATATTTCATTATGTTTTTCTATACTCTTAGCATGTATGAGAAAATCATCCATATAGATGATAAGTCCATCTATATCTCCGAATAACCTCACCATTTCTGAATGAAATATTTCTGGGGCAGCGTTTATGCCAAATGGTAAACGCAAAAATCGATATCGACCCAAAGGTGTATTAAAAGTACAAAGCTTTGATGATGCTTTATCTAAAGGGATCATCCAAAACCGAGAACTAGCATCAAGGCCACTAAAAAATTTTGAACCTGTTAACTGAGATCTACACTCATCGATATTTGGAAAACTAAACCTTGGTCTAACAATAACTTTATTTAAATTCCTTGGATCAAGGCACAAACGTAGGCTACCATTAGGTTTGGTTACCAAAACAATTGAGTTTACCCACTCCGTTGGTTCATTTTCCTTAGTTATTACGTTTAAATCTTCCATTCTATTCAATTCCTTCTTTAAAGGTCCAATAAGACTTATTGGGACCCGACGTGGTGCTTCTACTATAGGTTCACTATTCTCCCTCAGTTTTAAACTACATTCCCTTTTCAACTCACCAAGACCACTAAAAATCTCTTTGTATTTTTCAAAAACCGAATCTATATTTATGGAATTAATAGATTTGATTAAATTTAATCGGATAGCTAAATCTAAACCAATTACATTTCTACAATCCATCTTCAATACATAAAATGTTGATAAACATTTTGTTCTACCATAATTTATATTCAAATTAATTTTCCCTATAACTGGGAGTTTTTCCCCACTAAAGGTTAGTATGTTACTACAATTATTAGTATAAATTTTCTCAATTTTCAAAATACTTAAGGTTTTTTCCGAAAGAAGATTGGCTTGCGCCCCGGTGTCCACTTGAAACATTACCATCTTGTTGTTGATTTCCGCTTCCACATTCCAATCACGAGCAGTAGTACCAGTACCATTTTTAACAGTACCAACAAAAAGATTATCTTCATCCTCATCATCATCCCCATTTTCAACAGCTTTTACGTATTTATTGTTGTAGTTATTATTGTACTTCTTGTTGTAGTTATTATTGTTGTTCTTGTTGCTGTGGTTTTTCGCAAAACACATCTTGGCAAAGTGATTTAACCTACCACAAAGATGACATTTTACCCCTTCTGCTGGGCATTTATCATGACGATGTTAACCACATTTTCCACACTTTTGTTGTTGTTGATTATTGTTGGACTTGTTGAATTTTCTCAAACCACATATATTTGAATGATTGTTGTTGTTGGTATGAGACACTTCTATCGCTGTAGCATTTTCTCTCGCAGCTTCCATGCTCTGTGCTATTTGGAGAGCCTTTTCCCAAGTAATTTCCCCATCAGCAAGCAATTTTTCTTTAATTTTTAAATAATTTTGTGATAACCCACAAATAAAAATGTATTTCACAAGACCTTCACGTAGCGTATTGAATTCACAAGTGTTGCTCATGTTTTGTAACTGTGTGGCATATTGCAAAATGGATTCTCCCGCCATTTGCTTTCTTGTAAAAAACGCGTGACGCTCCATGGCCGTATTTTTCTTCGGAACAAAATAGTTTTCCAACTTTTCCCACAAATCATCATATTTCACGACATCTATGTCCACATTAAAAGAATTTACGATTTGTATTGTCGATGATCCTAGATGATGTAAAAGTAATGCTACTTTTCGTGACTCCGACTGTGTCTCCAACGCTGATGCTCTCATAAAAATTTTAAAATTTTGGCTTCAATTTTTCCACTCCACGGATAAGTTTGTTGCATTCGTATTAAGTGGTTGTACTGAGGTGGAGATCGACATCGTTTCTTTTATTTCAGCTTTTGGTTGTATTATGACTTTTGCTTCTGTTTCAGAACCAATCATTAGAAAAAAAAAACTAGATTATTTCACTAGCACTAGTTTTATTGTCTTAAAAAATTTATCCCACACCTGACACCATGTAATAAGTTCAAGATCTCTTTATTATCTGATAGTCTTATTCGCTAATTACAATTATGAGAGGTTAGTATGTATACTGGTACTAAAACGTACTTATGTTCTAGTGTTGTAAAGAGTTGCAAGAATAAAGCTATGTTTACTTTGTATTAGATACAGAGTCATAAATGACTGTAAACATAAACTCATTATCACAACAAATACAAATTTTTATGATGTATAAAGTAGTTTTGTTTAAGAAAAGCTCGAATTTTGGTTATTACATGTACTACAAAATATTTCATGTACTAAAAAAAATTTTAATTTTTCCAACCCTGGAAACGACATTTTTATTTATTTTTGATTTTTTTTATCAGGGCATCGCTTCTTGAGGTATAAAGTAGTTTTATTTAAGAAAAATTGTAAATTTTTTACCATTTTGGTAACTTTCATGTAACATAAAATATTGCACTTGTCCATCCCTGGATTCGAAATTTTATTTTTGAATTTTTGACACCAATTTTGTTCTTCCTAAATTATAAGACAGTTTTAGTTAGCAAAAAACAACAACATCAGTTGCCTGTTTGAATATTTTCATGTATAAAAGAATTCAATTTCTCACCCCTGGAAGCAAAATTTGAATTAAAAATTTTTTTTTTGCCAATGCAAATCTTCATGACGTAGAAAATGGTTTCGTTAAAGAAAAACTTGAAATTTTTAACAATTTTAGTTACTACAGGTACTACAAAATACGGAATAGGCCGAAAAAAAATTTTAGTTTCCCGGCCCTGGAAATTTTTTTTTATTTTTTATATTTACTTTATAGGGTAAAATTTTCCCTTAACTGTAAACTTAGTGAACTTAAAACACAAAGTGTTTGTACATTTAAAATACTTAACCCTTGAATACCCAAATTTATATAAAAAATAATAATAATCATGTCTACACTAAAATCTTTGGCACGGGATTCCGATTTAAGAGATTTTGAGGAAGATTATAAAAATACCCTAGAATACTCTCAGTCTTTATCCGCTCTTAATTAAAAAAAAAAGGATCTAGAAACCTTATGGTCAGATATTGACAAAAAGTTCATACAGATCAGGGAGTCTCCTGAATTAAATGACCCAAAACAGGCTGAGGCTATTCAATTTACTCAAATTACCCGAAATATTAGAGTAGCAAAAAAATTTTATAGAGGATCAATGATTGAAATTGAAGAGTCCATCGAGAAACTCACTAAGTCAGATGAAACTCTTAACTCCTCTAAAGAACACATACTTACACAACCCAAGGATTCAGTATCATTTAATGTTCCCCCTTGTGACATGCCAATATTCAGTGGAGATTTTAAAAATTGGGCATCATTCCGGGACCTTTTTAAGGCCATGTATGAAAATAATACCCGTTAAAGTGGCGTTGATAAACTGTTCCACTTGAAGCAAAAAACTACTGGAGAAGCCAAAGAAATAGTAAATAACGCACCCTTGACAAATGAAGGTTTTCTTATTGCATGGAACAAATTGGTTTGTCAATATGAGAATAAAAGAATGCAAATTAATGTGCAATTGAAAACACTTTTAAATTTGCCCGCAGTAAATACCATGTGTAGTGCATCAATAAGAAAGCTGAAAAGAAAGATAAACTGTTGCATTTCAAATTTAAATACCCTAGATGTTGACACAGATAATTGGGATCCAATTCTCTTTTATCAGTGTTCAACAAAGTTACCCAGAGAAGTAAGAAGAGAATTTGAAAAGACTCTCACTAATTGTGCAGAAATGCCGTCGTGGACGGATCTAGATTTATTTTTAACCAGCACATATAAGGAATTGACATCGGTGAATGATATTCTAAATCAAGGCACATACCATAACAGCAACTCTAAACCCAAAAATTTTCAAGAAAATAAGATCCCTTTCGATAGAAGGGGGAAAACATTTTACAATGTAACCTACCCAAACTAAGATAACCACCCAAAAATCAAACCTCAAAATGAACAAAGATTCTCACAACCAACCCACCCTAAAACCCGAAGTAGTACAAGTTTACAAAATAACTGAATTCAACCCAATAAAACTGATGGGTCAATTTGTAAGCTGTGCAAAGGTAATCACACCATCAGAGAATGTTCAGGGTTTACGGCTATGGGCGTACACGAGAGGATTGAATTTGTTAAAAAGAATTGAATATGTCACAATTGTTTGGCCATCGCACACATTATAAGGGATTGTCGTAGCACATTCAGTTGCAGATATTGCGGTGGGAGACACAATACTCTGCTGCACAAACCCAACTCAAACACAAATACACAGCTTGATGATAATCAACCATCAACTTCTTCTTTCTCAACAAACACACACCCAATCAAGCAAACCCGCATTAGATTACAGAGCGAAACTATTAGGAACAGCTATTTTGAATGTTGAAGTGCATGGCGAAAATTTTTCAGCTAAAGCGCTAATTGACCCAGTTTCAGACTTCTCATTTATTTCAGATAAACTTAGACGCAAGTTGCAATTACCCACTACCGCAATTGTTGCTGAAATTTCAGGAATAAATGAAGTTGTCTCAGCGCGATCAAACAAACTATGTAATGTTTTGTTAAGACCAAACACCCAATGCAATTTCAAGTTGAATATTCAAGCAATTGTTGTAAAAACGCTTTCTAAGAACTTACCAACTCAGAATTTAACCTCAATACCCGCAAACGACAAAACATTCAATTGGCAGATCCACATTTTTATGAAAGCAGGCCAATAGATTTTCTAATTGCCAATGATGTTTACCCACAGATATTAAAATCTGGTGTTAGGAAAGATTTTCTTAACACATTAGTCGCTCAAGAAACCGAGTTTGGATGGATTTTGACTGGACCCATTCAAAATTCACATAGCACACAACAAGTTTCATACTTTAGTTCTGTAGCGCTTGATAAGATTTTAACAAAGTTTTGGGAAATTGAAGACATACCTAAGACACCCAATAATTCTGAAGAAGACATCGATTGTGAGGAAAATTATCTCACAACCACTTGTAAATTACCTAATGGTCTTTATCAGGTAAATCTGATACCCTCCCGTCACATTAGGCAACTCTCGCCATATAGCAATGTCACAGTTTATACGAAATGAGAAGAATTTATTAAAGAAACCTGAATTTAGAATTGAATATGATAATGTATTACAAGAATATATTGACTTAGGTCATATGAAACCAGTTCAATACAACCCGAACACGTCTTAAAACAACCAATTCTATCTCCCCCATCATGCAGTTGTTAAACTAGATCGTGTTACAACCAAAGTCAGAGTTGTTTTCAATGCGTCTAGCAAACCGTCTAACAGCAATAGCTTGAATGATGCTTTATACACTGGTCCAACCCTACAACAAGATTTAGTTGTACTTATCTTGAAATGGCGCTTTTATAAGATTGTTTTTAACGCTGACATAACAAAAATGTACAGGCAAATTATGTTAAACCCTACCCAAACACCCTTTCAACGTATACGATTTCGTACGAGCGTAAATGAACCCATTCAAGATTATGAACTGCAAACAGTAACATTTGGAGTTAACTGCGCTCCATATTTGGCTATAAGAACCCTACATGAATTAGCCAAAGACATTAAAAATACCCACCCGATTGCTTCAAAAATTTTGAAGAATAATATGTACGTAGACGATGTTTTAGCTGGATGTCACACGATTGAAGAAGCTAAAATTGCGTAAACACAATTAATCTCCGGTCTTGATTCTGCAGGATTTCCTCTACGTAAATGGACGGCTAACACAAAAGACTTATTAAATAGTTTAACCGAAACACATTTGATTGATGTTGATTTGCTCACTCTACCCGACTCAAATAATGCAAAGACATTAGGCATAAGATGGAATGCTAGGAAGGATACGTTTTTCTTTAGTGTTCCAATTATTGAGAGGAAATCAGGACACACAAAACGGTCAGTTTTGTCCCATATAGCACGTTTATTTGACCCAGCTGGCTGGTTAGCACCGATTGTCATTTCTGCTAAAATTATTATGCAGCAAATATGGAAAGATGGCACAGTTTGGGATGAATGTCTAACCCCAATCACACTAATAAAGTGGAACAAATTTTTACAATTCTATGACAGCATAGATCAAATTCGAATCCCGAGATGGATTAATTTTACGCCATCAGCAAAAATTGAATTTCATGGATTTTCAGATGCGTCTAAAAAGGGATATTCAGCTGCGGTATATGCCCGAATTACACTCCCAGATGAATCTTGTATCGTAACCCTACTAATTGCTCAAATGAGAGTGGCGCCAGTCAAGGTTGTCTCTCTACCAAAATTGGAGCTTTGTGGTGCGGTATTATTAGCTAATATAACTCATAGTTTAATAACACAGCTCAACCTACCACAACTTCAAACATATTTTTGGACAGATTCATCTATAGTCTTAGCATGGCTGAGCACAACACCCAACTCATGGAAAACGTTTGTGGCAAACAGAGTTTCCACCATTCTTGAAACTGTAGGAGTGGATAACTGGAATCATGTGGCTTCACACGAAAACCCTGCTGATGTTGCTAGCCGAGGATGTAATGCTGAAGAGTTGAAAGAGCATAAACTATGTTGGAACGGACCAGTCTGGTTAAAAGAACCCCCTTTCAAAATGGCCGAAAACACAAAGACAATTTGAGACTCAAGCTGATGCAAAAATAGTCCAATCGTTCCCCACTTTGACTAACACTAATAACCCTTTAGAAAACAAAAATTATACTTACCCAGACATTTTGTTAAGATTTTCTAAATTATCGAAAGCCTTGAGGGTAATGTCATGTGTATATCGATTTATTAATCGAACTTCATGCACTCGAAATCAGAGAAGCCAAAGTGAAAGAATCATATTGGGCAGAAATAAGGTTCCATCAAATAGAGAAAGAATTGAGATATTGTTAACTCACCCTAGTATGGAAATTGATGCGATTAAAATAAAATCAACACAAGATAGAATAATTAATTTATGTCAGTCTACATACTTCAAAGAAGAGTACAATTTGATTAAAAAACAGCACCCACTCCCAAAAAAGAGCCATTTACTCACCCTAAACCCCTTTTTAGATTCTTCCAATATCATGCGTGTGAACGGCAGACTGGCTAGTTCAAATAGTTTGTCGTATTCAGAAAGACACCCAATCAAGTCAAGTCCCTATTCAAGTCAATTCGCAAAATTGGTAACCCAACATGTGCATATGGTAACACTACATGGTGGAAATAAGCTTATGTTAAGAATATTGAGGTCTGGCTATTGGATTCCGAAGCTTCAGAACCTCATAAGCTCAGTAATACACAAATGCATACCATGCACAAGGTATAAAAACCGACAAACTACTCAATTTATGGCAGCTTTGCCGCCAGAACGCACCCAAACTACAAGACCATTTTATAATGTTGGAGTTGACTTTGCCGGGCCATTTGATATTAAGGTTTACAATGGCAGAAATTGTAAAATACACAAAGGTTATGTAAGTATGTGTTTTTGTTTGTTTTGCCAAAAAAGCTATACATTTGGAGCCTACATCGGACCTATCAACCCAGGCTTTTATGGCAGCATTCGCTCGATTTTTTTCGAGGCGGGGATGATCTGTCGCCATCTACTCTGACAATGGGACAAACTTCGTTGGAGCAGAAAAATTGTTGAAGAAAGAACGACAGGAATTTTTGAAACAATTGAAGGGGTCTGTGGTATCTTATACTAGCTTCCAAAAATTTGACGTGGCATTTCATACCCCCAGGAGCTCCACATATGTGAGGTCTATGGGAAGCTGGCGTAAAAAGTTTCAAAGCACACTTGAAGAAACTGAACACACTAAAATATACATTCGAAGAATTGGTAACACTCTTAGCCAGAATTGAGGGATGCCTCAACTCAAGCCCGTCAAGTGAGAACCCACAAGATCTAACCCTTTAACTCCCGGTAATTTTTTAATAGGTTCACCCATACTCACCCCTGCAGAACCCGACTGCAGTAATGAAAATATTACGGTAGTCAATAGATGGCAAAGACTAAAGATTCAATATCATAACTTATGCCGACGATAGAAAGATGAATATCTTAAAGAGTTACAGAAGAGGTTCAAGTGGAAACATCCCCAGCGACAAGTTGAAAATGATGATGTTGTTATTATTCGACAAGACAACTTACCTCCTAATGAATGGTTACTGTGACGCATTACTAATACCTACCCGGGCGTTGACGGACACAATCGAGTTGTTGACATTTGTTGTAGTTTTACCCACCCAATATATATATATATATATATATATATATATATATATACATATATATATATATATATATACATATATATATATATATATATATATATATATATATATATATGTATATATATATATATATATATATATATATATACATATATATATTCACCCGTAACAATAATAACTAACACTATTCATACCCACACAAGTTTCCTACATAACGGTCTGATTATTGTTTCTTCATAAGTATCAATGTCACTTTAAGTGAAAACAGTAACTTAAATAAAAGTTCCATTTTTTAATACAATAATTTATCCCTTATGTAGCAAACTTATCATATTTCATTGCTTTCTAATTCATCTCCATACATTTCATATCACAGTATATAGATCATGGCACCTAACCAAAACAAAAATGCACGTTCTAAACACAACAACGCCCTAAAAACCAACGGAAAACTCCGTAAAGAGCAGCGTCAACAGCCGCTGCGACATTTTGCTTGTGGATTTTGTCGAGCCGACAACAAGTTACCCACCAGTAAAACGTTCATGGTTCTGAATCTATCAGAAAAACACCAAACCGCGATCCGTTTACACTATTGCGTGAATTGCCAGAAACCATCTAACTGCGAACTGCACGATTAAAGCCCGATGCCACAAATGTAATGGAAAGCATCACTCAAGTTTGCATGGTCCAGACCGTATATTGAAAAATATTCTTGATAGTCCTAGTACTTCTTCCCAGGGAAAGAACCAACCCCGTCCCTACACCTCGACGGTCTATAAGTACCAAGGAAATAACTACGGCCTTTGGTCTACCCACGTCGCTGCAAAGGGTACTGGTGCCGACTGCACAAGTTTGTATAATGACCGATGACGTCTGCGTTTCCCTTAGGACTATCGTAAATGCGAGTGTTACGTCATCCCGCATATCTCATGAATTGGTTGAGCGGACACACCTACCCACTTTTAAAGTTGCAGGGCGAAAATATACAAAATCCATCATCACCCCTTATATGTCATCCACAATTAAGTACGAGATGTACCTTTTGGTCAGTAGAGAGCTCCCAAAAACCCCGTATTCCGGACCGTATAAAGAGTAAATCAAGGAAAAAATAGAAACCTGACGCTAGCAGAGCCCTCTTTCTACTGCAACGATGTGGTGGAAGTTGAACTAGGTGCAGATTTGTATAGTAATATACTTAAATCCAACATTATCCGTATGGATGGTGAATCACTACTAGCCCAGGATTCCTCCTTAGGCTGGCTCATTATGGGCTCATATTCCGCTTAAACCTTTACCCAACCAAATCCTAAGTATATTACTTACCCATTAACACATTACACTTACCCGCTTTACTTTAATTTGGATATAAACTTAAGTCCACTCTTTTCTTTCAGATGTCGAGGCGGGGAGGATGTTCACCGCAGTGAACAATATGGTGCAGCTATTTCCAACCCTGACAACTAAGTCAACAATAACCCCAACAACGTCGCTCAACAGAAAATAGAATAAAATTTATTTCGTGATACCATAGTCTCTACAAGTCGACAAAAAGGTCTATAATCAAAAGGGTGCGAGGAAAACTGCCGAAATCTACCAAATCAAACCAAATCTACAATTAAATTAAAGAGAATTTACCAAATTGCGTAAAAGACAATAACATTAAAGTGAAGTAAAAACAGAGAATTTTTATTTTTTATACCCTCCAAAAAAGAATTTGGAGGGTATATTCACTTTGTCATTCCGTTTGTAACGCATCGAAATATCCATCTCAGACCCCATAAAGTATATATATTCTTGATCAGTGATGAAATCTAAGACGAACTGAGCATGTCCGTCCGTCCGTCCGTCTGTGGAAATCACGATTCAGTCCAAACGAAAAGAGCTAGACTCTTGAAATTTGGCATAAATATAGTTTAAAACTTAGAGCAGGTTAAGTTCGAAGATGGGCTAAATCGGGCAAGAGGGAAAAAAGTTCCCCTAAGAAGAACTAAACCAACCCAGAAAAAACAACATAATTTTTTAAGTTTTTTGGTTATTTTGTTAAGCAAATGATATATTTTTATGTCAAATACGGTCCAACGCCTTAAACTTGGAGCCATTAAATAAAATAAAAATATTTTTTGACCCCGCCCACTTTAGTGGGCGTTATTATTGGCAAAAATAGCATAAAAATTTAACAAATTGTTTTACTTAAGCCTACATTCCTTAAAAATAACACTTTTAAGCTTTAATGACGAAGCTGAGACGAAACCTGGTCCTACTCTGCCCTACCCCCTCCTTCCCCTTCCCCCCCTAAATGACCCTACAAAAAAAAAAAATTTTTTTTTTAAATTTTGTATATAATCATCCCAAGCATTTATCTTTAGAGTTTTATGACTACCGATTTCTGCCCTACCTACCCCCCACACCTCTTCCTTTGTCCCCTAAATTACCCTACCAAAAAAAAATTTTTTTTAAATTTTGTATATAATCATCCCAAGCATTTATCTTTAGAGTTTTATGACTGCCGATTTCTGCCCTGCCCACCCCCCCTCCCCCTCTTCCTTTGCCACCAAAATGACCCTACCAAAAAAAATTTTTTTTTTAAATTTTGTATATAATCATCCCAAGCAGTTATCTTTAGAGTTTTATGACTGCCTGTTGCTGCCCTACCCCCTCCTCTCCCTTTGCCCGCTAAATTACCCTATTAAAAATAAATATAATTTTTTTTTTATTTTGTGTATAATCATCCCAAGCATTTATTTTTACAGTTTTATGTGTATCTGTTTCTGCCCTACCCTCTCTCCCCCTTTGCCCTTTAAATGACCCTATCAAAAATAAGAAATTTTAATTTTGTATATAATTATCCCAAGCATTTATTTTTACAGTTTTATGACAAAGGTTAAATGTTTCCCCCACAGCCCTTGCCAGACTCTGTCCCACCAAGTTAAACATATCAAATTCACTTACTAAATATTTGGAGGGAATTTAAGATTCGACCCGGTCGAATATAACGTTTTTACTTGTTTTTTAATATTTTTTTTTATATTTTTTTCCAAAACATTATAAACTAGAGATAGCCTAAACTTCAAACATTAATAAAAATTCCTTACGTTCTAAAACTTTTCAAGGATTTCTCCATTATAACTAAAATTAAGTATAGTTTTAGTATACAGCAATTAGAGATATTATATATGTATATATAAAAAAAATTATGAATAAAGTGTCAAAAAAGAGGAAACAAAAAAAGGGAGCCAATTAGAATTAAACTTACAAAATAACTTAAAAACTAACTACAAACTAAAGACTATTACTAAAAAGGCAAAAAAAAAATCCAATTCGTTCTTAACAAAAAGAAGAATTATATACAATTAAATTATGGGGAAGTGTTATATACAGTGTTATTAATATCTAAAGTTCGTATTCTCCTATGGTAAAATAAAAGATCTACACCCTGAAAAAGTAGACCACCATCCCTAAGGGTCAATAGGTCTAAGGGAAAAAAATAATGTTTGGACCGAACGGTCTCCAGATTGGCAGATGATGCGAAGCATTGGCGAACTAATGAATTATCAGAAGACTACGTACGTTCCAGGAACTTAATTGAATTTCCTACCATAAAAACATCAATACGTCCAAAGTCAATTCCGTTATAAATCGATCTGCAAGATGGTCTGCGAAGTTCCCCATTTGGTCCATAGTAGGGTCTTAGGCCAAGACAAGATACCAAAATGTTTCTCTCCCTCTCCATCTGGCTTGAAGAAATCCCAAACCAGACTGGAAAAGCGTAAGAGATGGCAGTTCGAATTATCTGCCGATGTACCAAGAGGCGTACTTTTTTGTCAAGTCTAACCCTGCGTTTCAAAACTCCCTGATAGGAAGAGTAAATCCTTTTTGTCCTTTCTAGTATATCGTCAATGTGTCGATAGTACTCAAAATTTTCATGAAATGAGACACCCAAATATTTAATCCTGTCCGAAACCCTAATCATTTGCTGTCCAATAAGTAAACATGGTATGTATGTCCGACAATTTTTATAAATGTATTTACGTCGTCCCTTTATCATGACTGCCACTGTCTTTTGTATGTTCAAATTGAGTCTCCATTTTGTAAAATAATCTGACAGTACTGCTAGATAAGAGTTAATTCTGGCGTTAATTGTCCTTGCTCTATCACCAGATGAAGCAATTAAAATGTCATCGGCATACATTAAGAGAAGATTATCAGCAGAAGGTCCAGGTATATCTGACACAAAAAGATTATAAAGCACAGGTCCTAGCAAAGATCCCTGTGGAACACCAGCACAGATTGAAACCTCGTGAGACAGAGTGTCGCCAATGCGAACCCTAAACAATCGATCCTTTAAAAAGCTATTCACCATACGGCAGATGCCCAAACCAAATCCCAGGTTAATCATTTTATAAGTAAGCCCTTCATGTCAAACTGAATCGAAAGACTTAGCAAAATCCAGACTGACCGCTATTGTTGGACATCGCCTGTTCAATCCTCTAGAAACGTAGTCGGTAAAAACTGCAAGTGCATGTGTTGTCTAGAGTCCAGTCCTAAATCCAAACTGAAAGTCCCTCAAAATATTCCTGTCATTTATAACGTCATTTAATTTTTCCAGAAGAAAGAACTCAAACAGCTTTCCAAAGTCCGAAAGTAAAGATATCGGTCGATAACTCCCAACCTCACGAGGATCCAATCTGGGCTTAGGAATTGGTACAACAAGCGCCATCCACCATGCTTTTGGAAAATAGCCTATGTTGTAGCAATGGTTAAATAAAATGGCCAAGAATCGCCAAGCTACTATGTTAGTCTTATTAAGAACAAAGTCAGGTATTCCGTCCACCCCACTAGACTTCTTGTTTGATCTTGCTCTTAATGCTTTGCCGAAAGACATTGGATTGATAAATCCAAAGTGATCAATGTTTTCACATAAAACTTCCCCATCTGCTGTAACGTTCATACCAAATGTTAAAAACAGAGAAAAATATACAAATTTGTTCAAATTAGTTAAACTAAAAACATTAAACCTATACTAACTTAAGTTATTATATCACAACCCTATATTTATAAAAGTTAACATAAACTAAAGAATAGTTAATTTAAACCTTTGGCAGTTTAACCTTATATATGAAATATGAGTTATATATAAATATTAATAGAAAAATATATATGCAAGTATGCGCAGTTTATATATTCAAAATTAAAGGGTCAATAAATACATAATTAAATGTTATAACGTTTCTGAAAAACATATGCATTCCGTTTAAACTTCCTGGAAGTTCTCAAACATAAGTATATACCTAACCCTGTCTAACCCGTTTAAATACCTTCATCATTGAAAATAGATTGACGACAACTAACGCAATCATGCACTAATGCTGATCACAAGTATTCAACACAAAATTTCATGACTCAGCGCTGGTTTGAACTCAGGATCATCCGCTTCATAGTCTTGTGTTCTACTACTTCAGCCAACAGCACCCACATTGCACGAACAAAATTAATTGCATTTACGCAATAAATTCGCTGTAGAACACCTCTTCTGCTGTCGAAACATTTTATATGGGCCGCAAAGTCAACATTACAGACCAACGGCCTTTGCGCTCGGAGTCGATCCGGACTTGGCTTGTAATGAGAACAATAAACGCATTGAGGTAGTCTTCGACCAACCAATTCTCTAGCGTTTATTTTTTTATAGGTATACTCATAAGAACCTTGGGACCTGCATGCAAATGATTTCTGTGAAGATATTCTACATTCAGATTAGTAAAACGATGATCTTTGGATATAAGAGCGGGGAATTCGGTAACTATTGGTATAGGTGCTTTCAACAATCGTCCTCCAACTCGTAGGATTTCCCAACTACTTTTCCAAAGTGTTTTCGTTCCAAAAATAGCGATAAACTTTTCATCTTGAAATGTATTACATTTTAACGTGCGAGATTAGTTGCCTAAAATTATTTTCCAAAAAGTTACTTCTGATTCACAATGAGATATTGGTGCAACATCGGCTAATTTTAAAGTTTTACTTATTGGAATTCCATTAAACATTCTATGAACAAACGTTAGTATATCTAAGATATGTTTAAATTATGAGCGCGGTTCAATAACATTTAAAATGGTATTAGAAGTTGTTAGGAACTTTGTGCATTTGAGTGTTAGCACCTTGCGCAATACGAGCTTAGTAACTCCAGCGTTGCAGTTTAGATTGTATGGAGTATTTGGCCACCTGTCCTTGTCTTCAACGAGGAAATCTGGTACGGAAAACTAAAAGTGGACAATTTCCAAACGCCACGTTAAAGGATGTCTGCAGGATTTTGATGTGTCGAAATATGTCGCCAGTTTACGTCTTTATAAAGCTATTAAAACTCTGACAGCCTATTAGCTATGAACAAGGCAAACGAAGATGATGACTTTTTCAACCAGCTTATAACCTTTTGGCAAAATGTAATTCATGTTCAACCTAACCACACTACAGCACATTGTTCTAATCTCGGAATGGACAGCACTTTACTTGGGTCAACTACAGATATTGTGTTAAGCAAATTTACCTTTGTTTTGTTACCATCAACGGAACGAGTATACTTGTATATGACACAGCTCGTTGTATTTCACAATCCCTTTTAACAGTTGCAAAAAGCGTAACGTGGTATATCGATATTATTTATAAATGGCTAGCCACTTTCAACTTCAACTCATAATATAGCTAATTCAGGTCGTAAGCATTCATTATAATTTAAAACACCTTTCCATATTTATTGAATCAAAATTTTGCATCGAACGATAATTGGACTGAACAATCTCAAAATATCAAACATTTTTGCCACCGCAGAAGGTATTGAAGGCTTTGCTGGTATTGGTAATTTTGATGTTTTAAAAAAAAATTATTTTAAAATAAAACGGATCAGTATTAGGCTTCCAGCACATTCCTAAAGCCTTAGGGCATGGTTCATATGTGATACCGATTGGAACTTCTCGGATTTCATCTGATAAAAGATCAGAATTATCCGAATCCCTTTTTGCTAATGTAAGGCCAGCATTACTCAAAAAGGCCACATATATGAGTAAGACAGTCATCAACGTAAAATACTTTTTTTAGGTGTAAGACCAGGGCGTAACCCCTACATATGCAATGCATTGCGCCGGATCTGGGAAAGTAGGTTTTGGGAAGGAGGATAAAGGCAGCAGTGTCTGTGGATATTCGGTTTAAACCGTCATACATTTTAAGAGGCGGGGAAGACATCCGCCATTAGTTTGTTCGACATACGGGCCGTTCGGCGAAAAAATTAATTTTTTCTGTAATGTGTAGTGTGATTCGCTGGAACATCGACCAAAAATGCTCTTGAGGAAAAACACGCTGAGCGTAAAAAGTTATGGGTTTCAGGAACAAGTTTCCTGATTTTGCCAGAGCACATCCTATTATAGTAACGATAAAACAACGAAACACACCCCACATTGCAGCGATGCCCAAGACAGTCAACAGAGTTGGCTGCCCTTCTGTCACCGGTGAGTTTCATCGTTATCTCATGTATACGTTCGAGTAACTTCAAAATAGACTTTGAAGCACCGGCCTACACATGGGAGTTGTATTCCATTTTCGTTTGCATGTAAGTTGTGTTATTAGTAAGGAGATCAGACGGGGTGAAGTATTTCTTTCACTGTCTTAAGAAGCCAAAGCACTTGAAGATAATTCTCCGAACAGGCCTTTGAAAGTAAAAAAAAATTAGATACTCCAAATAAGGAACTGATACCTTATAGTAGCGAGGAAGCGTTGGCGATGTTAGTTAATGGAATATACTCAAAAGGTTCTTATGCTACAATGCGCGTAGGTGCTAGAAAACGTAATGCTAATATACGAGTATATCCATGTTATAAGAAACTTTTGGATGCCAAAAAAGATTGTTACCCATGCAGTGGTATGAAGATTACAGCATCATCTGCCGAAGTAGCCTTACAAAGTTTAGTAGACCACACAGTAAATAGGCTAATAAAGCTACAAAAAAACCTAAGAGAATTTACATGTTCGTCTCAAATGTTAACGTATAAATGGAGATGTGATGGTAGCTGCGGTCACTCAACATTAGAAACAGATCAGCATATATTTGTAGTATGTTTGGTTCCTTTGCAATTGACAAATAGAGACAACGTGATATGGCAAAAGCCACGGCCTTCTTCTACCCGCTTTCTCAGACCGATTAATCTTACATTTTAACGAGAAAATAATACATTAATAATTACCCAAGAAATTTTACTAATACAAACTTAAATAGCAACAATATTGCCAACTGAAATATGGGTTAATGATGATATTTACATCTTAACCACCATTTCTTTTTGACTATGATACACAATCATCAACAAATTTATTATAAATGTTACTATCAACTTTACAATGTGTTATCTTTTCTTTAATATATCCACCAAGGTATATTTCATCGCTTTTAAGAAGATATTTATATTCTCCAATATTAATTTGATTTAAACTGCAATTAGTTATCAAGGTTGGCAACCGATACCGTTATAAATACCCGTACCGTATAAGAGTGAATACCGGTATGGATACCCATACCGATACCGAAATAATTTTTTTGCATTAAATATAGGTATTTGTATATAGTTTCCCTTGATACCGGTATTATACCGCTATTTACTAGTATTATACTGGTATTATTGTTTCGGTATTAAATAAAAATAACTTTCGAACACAACAGAAATCGTTAAAATATTCATATATATGAGTAGTCAACACTTCCTTTAATGAAACATATTGCATGTTTGTTAATTTGATGCTCTGCAGTTGCAACTTGTTTTTGTTTTGTTACCAATATTTGACTGTGACACTCGTTGGTCGTTTACTTTTGACATGCTATCATCTCTTGCAGATGACAAAATGAAAGAATTTCGCGAAAACTTATCAGAAACTAACGATGATTTCTATATATGCATTGAAATGTGGAAAAATATAAAAGAAAAATCCGTCATAAAGAACAGTCAACATTTTGGGACGCCTTTGATGCCTTATTTACTTGTAAAATTGAGATACAGAAAGTTAAAAATAATTTTTATATGATTACTGGAGGAAATAAAAAAGAAAGAAGAAATTCTTTTTTAGAATGAAGCTTTTATGTGCAATGTTTTTGGACCCACGTTGGAATATTGATCATATCATAGCAGTAAGTGTAAAAATGTATACAATTAGCGAAATTGTTCCATAGCTCTGAATAAAGATGTTGTAACCTGGAATTCTGATCCATCTTCGGACTGTATAGAAGAAATCCTTAAAAACATGGAAAAAGAAAATTTTTCTTTAATCCCGAATAACAACAATATATGTACGAGAATTGCTAACTTCATTTCAAAACGATAAACGTGTTCAACGACACGTTAATGTTCTTAATTGGTGGAAAGAACAAAGTAAATCCAAACCACAACTATATGCCATTGCAAAAGTCATGTTAGCTGCACTCGCAACACAGGTCAGTGTAGAGCGGGTATTTTCAGGATAGAAATACATTACAAATCGCAATAGTTAGACGAGTATAGCTTAAATGCAGATATAATCACTCCTAAATGTTCTGAGAAAATTAATTTTTTATTAGATATATGTATTCCACAAATCCAGGGATGGACAAGTGCAACATTTAATAGTACATGAAAGTGACAAAAATGGTTCATTGTAAATTTTACTTAAATAATACTACTTTATACCTCATGAAAAGTTTCATTGGTAAAAAAAACAAAAAAAATTAAAGTTTCACTTCCAGCGTTGGGAAGTTTAAAGTTTTTTTTGTACATGCAATATCTTGTAGTACATGAAAGTGACCACAATGGTTGCAAATTTTAAGTTTTTCTTAAATAAAACGACTTTATACCTAATGAAGACTAGGATTGGTAAAAAAATTAAAATGTCGCTTCCAGGGCTGGGAAATTTAAATATTTTTTTATACATAAATGTAACCAAAAATGCAACTAACGTCGGTTTTTTACTAATTAAAACTATTTTTTAGTTCAGTAAAAACAAAATTGGTATCAAAAATTAAAAAAAAATCAATATTTAGATTCCAGAGGTGGATAACTGCAATATTTTGTGACCAAAATGGTTACAAATATTAAGTTTTTCTTAAAAAAAACTATTTCATGCCTCAGTAAGAGTTTCATTGGTAAAAAAATTAAAATTGCGTTTCCAGGGTTGGGAAATTGAAATATTTATTCTGCATAACCAAAAAGGCAATTGACGTTGTTTTCTTCTTGCTAATTAAAACTGTTTTATATTTAAGGAAGAACAAAATTGGTGTTAAAATCTTAAAAAATCAAAATTTCATCTTCAGGGTTAGACAAATGAAATATTTTATGGTACATGAAGGTGACCAAAAAGTTTAAAAATTTAAATTTTTTTGTCAAGTAAAACTATGTTACACCTCACTAAGAATTGCATTGGTAAAAAATAAAAATTCGCTTCCAGAGTTTGAAAATCGATATATATATCTGGTGCATAAAAGTACCCACATAAATTCCAAATTTTGTGTTTTTAGTGAATTAAACCTATTTTATATATCAGAAAAAATTTAATTAGTATCAAAAATTAAAAATTCGGTTCCAGGGTTGGAAAATCGAAATTTTTTGGTACATACATTTGGTACCCACATAAATTCCCAATTTTGTTTTTTTCAGTGAATTAAACGTATTTTATAATTCGCTAAGAATTATATTGGTGTTAAAAATTTTTAAATTAAGAATTCGGTTTCAGGGTTGGAAAAGCGAAATTTTTTGGTACATAAAAGTAACCAGATAAGTTCCCAATTTTTGGGTTTTTTCAGTGAATTAAATATATTTTATGTTTCGCTAAGAACTAAATTGGTGTTAAAAATTTTAAAAACTAAAAATTCGGTTCCAGGGTTGGAAAATCGAACTTTTCTGATTCATTAAAGTATCCATATTATTTGTTATTTTTGATTGTTATGATGAATTATACCTACTTTATATATCAGGAAGAAATAAATTGGTATTAAAAACCAAAAAAATCTAAAACACGATTCTACGGTTGGACAATTAGAACTTTTTGGGGTACATGAAACGGATTTTTTCTTTTTGTTTGTAAATTAAACATATTTAATATATCTGAAAGACGTTCAGAGATATTAGAAGTAGCTTCCTAGCCGAAACATTTAAACGAAAAGAATTACATCTGTGAAGGGTATTTAAGATTCGGCACAGGCGAATATTTTTTTTTTTTTTTTTTTTTTAGGAGTAGGACCAGCACTCAGGGGATGTCCCCTATATATGCAATGCATTGCGCCGGAACTGAAAAGGAGGGGATAGTATTGAGGGGACAGATTAGGAAAGATGAGAAGATATACAGTTTTTTTGTAGCTATTTCAACCTTTTACTTCGCCGGCTAATTTTTGCTACAGGGCCGACGAAGGTGGGTGCTGTTACTCTGCTTTTAGTACATGATAGTGTCAGTCGCGGCCAATTATGTTCAGTGACCAGTGACTATGCCTTCATCACTGAAAACAGGCTGGCAACAACTAACACAACCACGCTCTAATGCTGTTTAGAAGAATTCAACACAATATTTCATGACTCAGCTGGGGCTCGAACTCAGGACTCTCCGCTTCATAGTCTCGTGTTCTACTACTTCAGCCAACAGCACCCACAAATATAGCACTTTTACTTGTTTTATTTGGTGTCATATAAGATGAAATCTTAAATTTTGAATTAAACTTTCATTGAATGAATAACTTTATTTACTTTGTTTATACTAATGAAATTTTTACTTTATATTATATACTTTGTTTATACTAATGAAATTTTTATCTCTTAATGCAAATATTGAATATTTGATATTTTTGTAATTACTTTATGTTCAAAAAAATACAAATATACAAAATAAATACAATTTTAAATGAAATTTATTTGTTGCTGGTCAAGCAATGTCTATATGCATTTCTTTAGTGCTTTACCAAATCATAAGTAGACTTTAACCACAGTTTTGAAAAGTTAAAAACCTCTTATCTTATGCACATACTTCTGAAAACCATCTGTGAATTCACAATTTGTAAATTACAAACTATTTTCAAATATCACAATAGCCCAGTTCACAATCTCGAGCAAGTAGTCTTGCATCATAGCATGAGCAAAATAAGTGTACTCTACACCAACAAAATACATTGAAAATGCTCTCAAATACTCTCTCAATTTGCAAATGCTATAATGCAAGACCATTTGCACAGGATTGTGAATTGGGCTAATATTATTTTCGGTACACACATATCTTGAAGGATAGCACAGGCTAAGTTCGGAGATGGCTTAAATCGGGTAAGGGGGAAAAAAGTTCTCCTAAGAATAACTAAACCAACCCAGAAAAAACCACATAATTTTTAAAGTTGTTTGGTTATTTTGTTAAGGAAATGATATATTTGTATGTCAAATACGGTCCAACGTGTTAAACTTGGAGCCATAAAATAATATAAAAATAATTTTTGGACCCCGCTCTCTTTAGTGGACGTTATTGCATGCCAAAATTGTGTAAAAATTTAACAAATTGTTTTACTTAATCCTATAGTCCTTAAACATAACATATGTAAGCTTTAATTACGAAGCTTTAATTACGAAGCTTAGACGTAACCTGGTACTACTCTGCCCTACGCCCTCCTCTCCCTTCACCCCCTAAATGACCCTATAAAAAAAATATTTTAAATTTTGTATATAATATATATATATATATATATATATATATATATATATATATATACATATATATATATATATATATATATAATATACATATATATATATATATATATATATATATATATATATATATTATATATATATATATATATATGTATATATATATATATATATATATATATATATATATATATATATATATATACATATATATATATTTATATATATATATATTAAATTTTGTATATAATTATCCCAAGCATTTATTTTTAGAGTTTTATGACAAAGGTGAAATGTCTCCCCCACAGCCCTTGCCAGAGCGACCCCGCCAAAATACAGTTTTAATACCGTTAAAAGAGAATTGGTCCCATAAATTATATGTATTCTCGATCAGTGATGAAGTCTAAGACGGTCTAGCAATGACCATACGTTCGTCTGTGAAAAACATGGCATTGCCTATTTTTGAACCCCGCCCCTTTAGAGGGCGTTGAAGTACGATCTTATATAAGGTAACTCTGTCTCACCAAGTTAAACATTTTGAATTTACTTACTAAGTATTTGGAGGGGTATTAAGATTCGAACGGGTCGAATATAACGTTTTTACTTGTTTTGTAAATCAATTTGATGCTCTTTAAGATAGTCAGGAATAAAATTATATAAAGATAATGCGTCACAATTTGTTACCTGAATAAGTCCAAAAAAGTCTTTTACTTCAAAGTTTAACATACGCATACTCACTACTTCATATACATAAATGCTTTATGTTGCTTATGTCTGTGGATTCGTCCACGCAAATAGAGTACTTATTTGTACGCATATATTCACAAATTACTTTATTTTGTTCTGCTCCAATTACTTTTTTAATAACTTGTGTTGATTTACATCTTCCCATGGATAAACTTTGAGCAATAAGTGAGTCTGAGAAACTGCTTTTCATTAACTTTGTTAAGTGATCCACAGATGAAAAAGCAGCATTGTGTTCAGCAAAATATAAAGACATGTTTATTTCTGCTTTATTTTTATCTTGGACTCAGGGATGACCCCTATATATGCAATGCATTGCGCCGGAACTGAAAACGAGGGGATAGTATTGAGAGGACAGATTAGGAAAGATGAGAAGATAGAGAGTTTTTTTGTAGCTGTTTCAACCTTTCACTTCGCCGGCTAATTTTTGCTACAGGGCCGACGAAGGTGGGTGCTGTTACTCTGCTTTTAGTACATGATGGTGTCAGTCGCTGCCAATTTTGTTCAGTGACCAGTGATTATGCCTTCATCACTGAAACAGGCTGGCAACAACTAACACAACCACGCACTAATGCTGATCAGAAGAATTCAGCACAATATTTCACGAGTCAGCGCGGGCTCAATCTCAGGACGCTTCGCTTTATAGTCTCGTGTTTTACTACTTCAGCCAACAGCACCCACTTTCATTTTTGGATCGATATAAACAGATGAAATAGTTGGCTGTTTTGGGTCTTTAGTGGCACTTAATATTTTACTCTTCTATATATATACATATATATATATATATATTATATATATATATATATATATATATATATATATATATATACATAAGTTGCATTGTGTTAGTAATTGATGTTATCTGGAATGCGTGATCCGATTTTGTTTCTGCAAAGTTTATGTGAAAGGTGACGTCAATATCAAGGTTTTTATATGTGTATTGGCTCAGATGTTATAGCCATTTTAGTAAACCCTGCATTCAATTATTCGGGGGGGAATTTCTATCCCTCCGAAACTTTCAAACCGATTTTAATGAAATTTAGAACAAAGATAGACCAGTATCTAAGAAATCACATAGGCTATGTACATTTTTAGAATTAGATCCAAGAGGGCGATAGGGGGAAATTTCTGATCCTCCGAAACGTTCATATCGATTTTAATGAAATTTAGAACGTAGAGAGATCTGAGTCTAAAAATGCATATAGGCTGTTTAACTAGGACCAGGAGGGCGACAGGGGGGAATTTTCTGTCCCTTCGAGAATATCAAACGATTTTAATAAAATTTAGAACATAGATAGAACATAGATCTGTGTCTATAAAGTCACATAGGCCATGACATTTTCACAACTAGGACACGGAGGAAGTAATGAGGACAATTTCTGAGTCTCAACTTGATTTTGGTGTAATTTAAAATATAGATACCCCTTCGTTTAGAAGGAGACATACGCCATAAATATATATGTAGATTTCCAACCCTCGGTCTGTCAATAAAAAAATTACAACAATCTTCAGGCACACGTCCTGTATATGCAATAAACTTGAGAGAGGCAACTCAACACACATCAGCGAGCGTAATGTTTGCACGTTAAAATACGGTAGAATGTACTATTTTTGCACACACAAAAACTTTTTCTATTTAGTTAAATTTGTTTATTTGTTTTATGATATACATATAAAAAATGTTCTAACAATACATTCTTAGACTTAGGTTAACGGGAAGGCGAAAGGAGAAGAAGTGCTTACTCCGCGCATTCCCTTCACTCCCACCAACATGCCATTCAACTTCAAGCGATTACGGTTCCAGATTCGCCTTGCTTTTTCAATTAAAATCAACAAGTCGCAGGGACATGCACTACAGGTGTGCGGACTGAATTTAGAAAATCCATGTTTTTTGCATGCGTGTTCAAGATTTGGACAACCAAAAAATTTATACGTTTTTGTTGAAGGGAGTAAAACAAAGAAGTGTCTACACCGAAGCTCTTAAATAAAACGTTCATTATTTATATCCTTTACAAAAAAGTGAAAGGGTATATATAGGTTGGTCATTCCATGTGTAATTTCTTCGATATCTATGTGGAACCCCATAAAGTATACATATTCTGAATCCTTATGAGTAGCGATGATGATTGAGCGATGTTCCTCTGTCCGACCGTCTGTACTTGGTTTTCCCAAGCCCCCAGAAGAGCTAGAGATTTGTACCGTTGGATTGAAAGTGAACTTAAATAGAGTGGTATTGAAATTCAGAAAGACCCGAAGTACGGTTCCAGAGCTGGGAAGCTTACACCTTTTTCTCGACGCAAAATTTATACCAAAAATCAATTATTTGTTTTAATGTATGTAAATTAAACTTACTTCGTGTTTTAAGAAGCCCCAATGGTCTATTAAAAACTAAAAAAATGAAAAGAATTTTCCAGGGATGGGAAATTAAATTTTTTTCGGCCCATGCCGTATTTTGTAGTATATGTAGTATCTAAAATTGTTAAAAGTTTCAAGTTTTTCTTTAACAAAACTTCTTTATACGTCATGAAGATTTGCATTGACCAAAAAAAATTTTTTAAATTAAAATTTTGCTTCCAGGGGTGTGAAATTTAATTATTTTTATACGTGAAGGTAATCAAACATGCAACTGATTTTTTTTCCTAACTAAAACTATTTTATAATTTAGGAAGAACAAAATTGGTATCAAAAATTAAAAAAAAACAAAATTTCGAGTCCAGGGTTGGACAAGTGCAATATATTGTGGTACATGGAAGTGACCAAAATGGTTAAAAATTTAAAATGTTTCTTAAATAAAACTACTTTATACCTCAGGAAGAGTTGCACTGATAAAAAAAATTAAAATTTGCTTCTAGGGTTGGGAAAATTATTTTTTTTACATGCAATATTTTGTAGTACATGTAATAACCAAAATGGTTACATATTTTGAATATTTCTTAATTAAAATCACCTTATACCTCATGAAGATATGCCTTGATCAAAAAAAAATTTTTTTAATTGAAATTTCACTTCCAGGGTTGGGATATTTTAATTTTTTATACATAAAAGTAACCAAAATGGTTAAAAATTTAGAATTTCTTTTTAATAAGACTACTTTATACCTCATGAAGATTTGCATTGATAAAAAAGCAAAAAAAATTCAAATTTCAATTTCAAGGCTTGGAAATTGAAACTTTTTTTGGAACAGGCAATATATTGTAGTACATGAAAGTAACCAAAATGGTTGCAAGTTTTAAGTTTTTCGTAAATAAAACGACTTTGTAACTAATGAAAACTAGCATTGGTAAAAAAAGAAAACAAAAATGAAAATTTAGCTCCCAGGGATGGGATATTGAAATATATTTTATACATAAAAGGAACCAAAAAGCCAACTAACTTCGGTGTTTTACTAATTAAAACTATTTTTTAATTTAGGATATACAAAATTGGTGTCAAATATTAAAACAAATCAAAATTTCGATTCCGGGTTGGACAAATAAAATATTTTATGGTACATGAAAGTGACCAAATAGTTTAAAAATTGTAATGTTTTTGTCAAGTAAAACTGCGTTATAACTCACTAAGAAGTGCATTGGAAGAAAAATAAAAATCCGCTTTCAGAGTTGGAAAATCAAAATATATTTGGTACATAAAGGTACCCACATAAATTCCAAAGTTTGTATTTTTTTAGTGAATTAAATTTATTTTATACTTCAGGAAGAATTAAATTGGTATTAAAAATGTTGAAATTAAAAATTCGGTTCCAGGGTTGGAAAATCGAAATTTTTTGGTATAAAAATACGCAAATAAATTCAAAATTTGGTTTTTTTAGTGAAGTAAACCTATTGTATACTTCTGGAAAAATTAAATTGGTATTAAAAATTCGGTTCCAGGGTTGGAAAATCGAAATTCTTCGGTACATAAAAGTCACCATGTAAGTTCCCAATTTTGGTTTTTTCAGTGAATTAAGCATAGTTTATACTTCGCTAAGAACTAAGATTTTAAATTAAAAATTCAGTTTCAGGGTTGGAAAATCGAAATTTGTTGGTACATATAAGTTTATACTTCGCTAAGAATTATATTTGTATTAAAAAATTTAAAAATTAATAAACCAATTGCATGGTTGGAATATCGACATTCTTTTATTCATAAAAGTAACCATATAATATGCTATTTTAGATTTTTATTATGAATTATACCTACTCTATATATCAGGAAAAAATAAATTGGTATTAAAAACCAAAAAAATCTAATTAGAACTTTTTGGGGTACATGGAGCGGATTTTCTATTGTTTCTATTTGTTTTTAAATTAAACAAATTAAAAATTTTTGGAAGACGTTTAGAGGTATTAGAAATAAGAAAAGCCAAACATTTAGCTTCCTAGCCGATAATTTTAAACGTTTTCTTAAATATAAAAGTACCCGATAACCGATAATTAAACCTACTTTCTGTTTTGGGAAGAAAGAAAGAAAGAAGAATTACATCTGTGAAGGGTATTTAAGATTCGGCACAGACGAATATAGCACTTTTACTTGTTTTTATATATGTAATTGTAATTTTAAGTTATTATACATAAATATACTTACCCAATAAAATATATATGGATTAATCCATAATCGAGCAATAAAGGAGTAATGACTTGTTCATCCATTTGGAATAATAAGCGAGCTATCGAGCCTTTTTTTGTTTGTTTCGTTGTTTATGACTCGCTTAATACTCCAATTGGATCAATGAGGGATGTATCAGTTCGTTTTTCGTTTTTTTTTCTTTGACTAACTGTTAATTGTTCATGTTTTCGTTTTGTTTTTCTATTTTGTCAGTTTAGTTTTAAAAAGTGAAAGACGTGTTATGAAAAAAAGCGAAAAAGTACTGGTATAGTAACAAATTGTTGAATATGTGTCAAAATTCAGTTTCTAAGCGTCATTTAAGACGACTAGTTGAAAAAGAAATTACTCCCTTTATGCTCTTTTAGGAGACAAAAACGATTCCTCCACCTGTCGTCATTTTCAAGATCAAAGGGTGTACTCCATAAGAAGCATACGAGGAGTACTCGTGTCTGCGGACATGCTGTGTTAAAAATCCAATGAGATCCGGAGTTTTATGGAGTAATCCATTACTCGCAAAGGAGCGCTCCAAGATTACTCTTTGGATGATCCTATTTTTTAGTGGATATGTATATAAATACTGTTTCTTACAAATGTTTTTTTTATTTCATGACAATGGGGGTAGCGAAACACACCGGGTGTAGCTAGTTTTTATATAAATTTAAAAATGTGTAATTTACTTCCCGAAAGTTTTTAACTTTTCAAACCTTTTTCTTTCATTTATTGTGTTTTACAGTTATAATTTTACCAAAACAATAATACGAGAACGGTCATTTATGAGTCATTTTCTATATTACTTTAGTCATTTTCGACCCTTTTTCTAGTACTTTTATGATCATTTATTAGTCTTAATTAACTTCCTTTATGATTCTTTTTCGAGTCGTCTTTCAGTCATCGTTTAATCGCATACGAGTCTTTTATGAGTAATTTATAAGTATGTTTATGAGTCCTTTTATAGTCGTTTATCAGTCATGTTTGTATTATTTTGGACTCCTTCTTACGCCATTTAAGCAGTGTTTAATCATCTATCTGCGCAAAATATGATCATAAAATTCGTAATTACAATCACTTTTCAAACACCTGCATGATCTGTTTTTGATTAAGCGTTTTTCAATCTTCAGTATAAGTATAATATAATAATAAATAACGGAAATAATAGTCACATTTCAAACGTCTGGATGATTTATTTCCGATTGTTATACATTTTGTTATTGTATTTTAAATCGAACTCATTTTAGTCATTGGAGCGAATAATATTTGAGTCCTTTTTTAATCGTGTAACTGACTTTTTAAGAAAAGTCGCAGGTAGTCACTTCTTTCTCCCGGCAAAAGTATCTTTTATGATCAGAAAATGAGCGCATATTCCAGCTTTTTAATCGCGCAGAAGAATCAAAAAAGACTCGAATTCGATTAAAAATTTCCAAAAATGCTGGCTGGGTATAAACATATTTACCTCCACATATACAAACTAAGAAAAAATTTTACTTCCCAGATTGAACTGACTACAAGACAGCAAGTCAAAAATTTTTAACTTATTTCAGTGCCTTTTTTGCACGTTGATATAAATATTAATACGTAAGTTTTTATGCTGACGGAAAGGTTTCTCTTTTAAGCTCCTCCCAACACACTGGACTTTATTAAAATAAATTTATTTCTTGTTTACTTTAAGTATTTGGCCTAAAACGTAAATTTTAATAAGAATAAAAGTATAGTGTTTATATACCAAATATTTGGAGGGTATTTAAGATTCGACCCGGTCGAATACATATAACGTTTTTACTTGTTTTTTTTTATCGAAATATTGTAAATAAAAAAGTCCATGACGCCAGTTTTTATTATTAACAATAACAATGAAGGAGTTTTTATAAATAATGTGTTACTACTGTGGATTTTGGGCGATTTTAGTAAGTTTTACTTCAAAGAAAATCGACCAATATATGTATCAATCACTGATTTATAGTAATAATAAACACAGCACATGAATATTATGAAAACCTCACAGTTATTTTTACAGATATGAAAACCTTACAACTTTCTTGTTTATATATTTCTTCAGTTGTTTCATTTACATTATAAATAATTCTTAATATTTTAGGAAATCTTTTTAGAAACTATTGAATATTTATGCAATCACTGCAATAAAATGAGGAAATGTTTATGCATTGCCTTCGTTAATTGTACTTTTATATGTACGAGTACACATGGCTACAAATAAAAGTATGTATGTATGCATTAACAATGTACATACATAGATTAGAATATATGCATAAATTTATTTAATATTCGTGTTTGTGTTTTTCATTCCGATTCAATGTATAAACATTTTAATGTGTGTATGATGCATTCATAGAAATAAACATACATCACCCATACATACATACATACATACATATATAATTCTCTTCATGCGTATGCATAAAAATTGCATTCACCGAAAAACGCATAAAATACGATTTTTATATTTCGAAAACATAAAATTTTGTTGCGGCATCCTTTTTTGATATAAAAAAAATATAAAGTAGAAACCGACGAAGAGGAAAACAACACTATTAAACTGAATTGAATTATACCGACAACAACTTCATGATTAAGTAATCTTTAAAATTCTTTATGAACATTTAATAAATCTTTTATTCATGCAACACTTTATGCCTTCATGCATATTTGCAAAGCAACACCACTGCAAACAGTAAGAACTAAACACATCAAGTTGGCAAAGGATTTCAAAAGAAATAGTTTTATCACAACAAAATTGCGAAAAGTATTATACAAAAACATGATATATGAAATTTAAAATGAATAATTTTTAATCATTTAGTCTTAATCTACAAACAAGTATGTTATTTATATACCGAAAGTTTTGAAATTAAAAAAGGGAAGGAAACAAATAATAATATCTACATTTCCTTTAATCAACTTATGTAATCTGTGTCAAAAATCATGATTATGCATTGTGAAAAATTCTTGGATTATTACGAGTATATTATAAATACCATTTTCTTTGCTATTATACACTGTCATCATAAATTTTTGTATACCCTCTAAAAAAGAATATGCAGGGTATACTCACTTTGCCATTCCGTTTGTAACGCAGCGAAATATACATCTGATGCCTCTGTGGCTGATGGATAGCAATGCTACCTGTCAGTCCAATGGTCGTGGGTTCGATTCCCGCCGGAGACTCTGGGTGTTTTCCGCAGACAAGCAAATAGCTTTGCGGGCTGTGTTTGTTTTTTTTAAAAAAAAAAAAAAAATAAAAAAAAAAAAAAAAATATATATATATATATATATATATATATATATATATATACTCGCGTATATATATATATATATATATACATATATGTATATATATATATATATATATATATATATATATATACATATATATATATATATATATATATATATATATATATATATATATGTACATATATATATATATATATATATATATATATATATACATATATATTATTGTATTCTGATATTTTTAAGCTTAAGGTCTCTTTATTTTAGTTTAATTTTTTTTTTAATTTCAATATTTCGTCGCTCCTTTGTGTGACTTCTTCAGGAAATTAATTATTTTATTTGATATGCAAAAATATGTGGTTTGTAAAACAAAATTATTTGTCAACAAAATACACAAAGATTCAAACAAATTTTAAATAAATTTACAATATATGAACAATAATAAAATATTTAAACCTTTACATGCATGTATATTTAAAAAACATTTATAAAAAACAATTTTTAAATCATATATACATATGTACATATGCATACATACCCATACACACATACACATATATATGCATATATACACATACATACATACACATATTCATATATATCCATATACACATACATATATACATATATATACATACACATTTATATACACACATACACATATATCTATATCTATATCTATATATATATATATATATATATATATATATATATATACATATATACATACATATATATATGTAAACACATACATATGCATACACATACATACACACATATACATACATACAATCATACACATATACATACATACATATACACACACATATATACATATATATACATGCACATTTATATACACACATATATCTATATCTATATCTATATATATATATATATATATATACATATATATATATATATATATATATATATATACATATATACATACATATATATATACAAAATAATAATCATATATATATAAACAAAAACTGATATACATATATACTTATAAACATATTTTTCAACAACAATCTGGAAGTTACAAACAAATTTAAATACATTTATAAAACATATTAGAACAAAATATTTAAACGTATACATGTATATATATTTAAAAAAATTGTTAACAGCTGTTCACTCTATTCATATTAATGTATACATGCATATGTAGTTTATAAACATACATAAATTTTTTTTTATATACGTATAAACATATATACATAATTAGCAACAAAATTCAAAATGTTTTAAGCAAATTTAAATAAATTATAAACATATACACATATTTTTCAACAAAATTCAAAAAGTTTGAAAAACAAGTTAAAATAAACAACATATTTGAACAGTAACAAACAATAACTATGCCTATCTATCTCTTATGAACTAGATGTCTATAATTTTGAGCTACATTTGCTGTATCTGCCTTAAAATTTGTGGGTGCTGTTGGCTGAAGTAGTAGAACACGAGACTATGAAGCGGAGAGTCCTGAGTTCGAGCCCCAGCTGAGTCATGAAATAAAAAAAATTAATTCTTTTTGTGATTGGTGTATTGCTTATGTGTAACATTTCTAACATAAATCTACGTTTATAATTATTTTCTGTGTTTAATATTGAAACATTTTCAAAGTTTGGATAATGATTAAATCTAGAACAATGTCAGTTAATGCAGTTTTTTGTGAATTTATATCTCTATATCTTTGATCAGTTTTATGTCCTGCAATCCTAGTTTTTAATTTGTTCTTTGTTGTACCTATATATACCTTATTGCAATTTTCATTGTCATTTCCATTACAAGCTATTTTATAAACTAAATTCGACCTGTCTAATTTATCAACTTTATCTTTTGTCTTACTAAAAAACTTATTTAATGTATTATAACTTCTATAAGCTACTGTATATTTTTCAGAATCACATATTCCTGATTTACCAATGCGTTCTGATATTCCAGATACATAAGTTAAAGATTTGTAAATTTTTGGTTCATTTACATTTCTATTTATGTTACTATTTCCTAATACATATTGATTTATTAATCTGTATATTAGCCAAGCTGGAAAATCATTACTCCTGAATATATTTTTAATTTTATTTTTATTTTTTCCGTGAAATCTACTGTCACTAATTGTTAAAACTTTATCCACAAAATTTTTAGCTTTATTAATTATAACTTTTTTATTATGTTTCGAATAATAATTAATAATTCTTCCTGAAGATGTTGGTTTCTGGTACCAATTTATTAATAAATTTCTATTCTTTCTAATTATTAAAGTATCTATATATGAAATCATACAGTTACTTTCTTTTTTCATAGTAAATTTAATACAACTTTTAAACTCATTTAATGCCATCAACATATTATCTATTCCACCTTCAGAAATTATGCAAAATAAATCGTCTACATATTTAGTCATTATCCTAGGTTTTATGGCTACACGTCCAATACAACTGTCAAGTAATCTCTCCATAACAATATCAGCCACTATCGGAGAAGCTGGAGATCCCATTGGTAAACCTTGTTGTTGTAAATATATTTTTCCATCATATTGAAAATATCTGTTATCTTCTATACAAAAAATCAATATGCGTAAAAATAAGCATTTATCTATTTTAGTATATCTCTCTATTATATCCCATTCCTCCTCAATAGTACTTATTGCTAAATCAACGGGTATACTGGGAAATAAAGATACTACATCAAATGAAACTAATCTTTCATCACTACCTATTTCTAGATTTAATAATCTGTTTTTAAATTCTAACCCATCTTTAACATTATATACTGAATTTTCAGTAATCTTTTTTAAATAATTTTTAATATATTTACATAAATGATATGATGGTGAATTTACATAACAACAAATTGGTCTCAATGGGAACTGATCTTTATGTATTTTCGGCAAACCATATAATCTAGGTGCTACTGCAATATTAGTCTTAAGTTTATACTTTTCTATATCTGTAATAATCTTATCTCTGTAAAGTTCATCAACAATGTTATTGCTAACTTTCATTAATTTGTTCTTTGGGTCTCTATTTAGCAAGGAATATTTTGAAGTATCTCCTATAATATTATTAATACGTATATTATAATCATGTTTTCCAATAGCTACTGTTGCATTATAGACATCTAGTTCATAAGAGATAGATAGGCATAGTTATTGTTTGTTACAGTTCAAATATGTTGTTTATTTTAACTCGTTTTTCAAACTTTTTGAATTTTGTTGAAAAATATGTGTATATGTTTATAATTTATTTAAATTTGCTTAAAACATTTTGAATTTTGTTGCTAATTATGTATATATGTTTATACGTATATACTTATGTATATGTAAAAAAAAAAAAAAGAAATTTATGTATGTTTATAAACTACATATGCATGTATACATTTATATGAATAGAGTGAACAGCTGTTTACAATTTTTTAAAATATATATACATGTATACGTTTAAATATTTGTTCTAATATGTTTTATAAATGTATTTAAATTTGTTTGTAACTTCCAGATTGCTGTTGAAAAATATGTTTATAAGTATATATGTGTTTTTGTTTATATTTATATGATTATTAATTTGTATATATATATATATGTATGTATATATGTATATATATATATATATATATATATATATATATATATATATATATATACATATACATATATATATATATAGATATATGTGTATGTGTGTATATATATGTGTATGTATATATATGTATATATGTGTGTATATGTATGTATGTATATGTGTATGATTGTATGTATGTATATGTGTGTATGTATGTGTATGCATATGTATGTGTATGTGTTTACATATATATATGTATATATATGTATATATATATATGTATATGTATATATGTATATATATATGTATATATATGTATGTGTATATGGATATATATGTATATGTGTATGTATGTATGTGTATATATGCATATATATGTGTATGTGTGTATGGGTATGTATGCATATGTACATATGTATATATGATTTAAAAATTGTTTTTTATAAATGTTTTTTAAATATACATGCATGTAAAGGTTTAAATATTTTATTATTGTTCATATATTGAAAATTTATTTAAAATTTGTTTGAATCTTTGTGTATTTTGTTGACAAATAATTTTGTTTCACAAACAACATATTTTTTCATATCAAATAAAATAATTAATTTCCTGAAGAAGTCACACAAAGGAGTGACGAAATATTGATATTAAAAATTTAACTAAAATAAAGAGACCTTAAGCTTAAAAATATCAGAATACAATAATAATTAAAAAGAGGTCAAGAAACCAGAAGAATTTAACAATTTCAAGAGCGCACAATAACTTTAAAGAAAGAAGGACATGAGCTACAGCAGATTTAAAAAGAATAATCAAGTCAGAGGACTTATTAATAGATTCAAGACTATGAGGGACAAAATTCTTAGGACCAAATCAACTATAACATTTTTGATATGTTGCAGAAATGCAGGCATCACTCCAAAATTTATTTCAAGCTCAACAAGGAATATATCAAGTATTTTCAATGTGGAGCAAGTTCCGGCAGTACAGAGGATAATTTATAGGTATACAAATGACATACATAACAAAATTTTGAAATACGCATTAAAACAAAAACATGAACTATTGAAACATTTTCAAAGTGAGATAAATGTAGTTAAAATAAATTTGAGTAGACATCTTACTAGAAGAGAA
>OX637534.1:61233533-61468533 GCA_951800035.1 Linnaemya tessellans | reverse complement strand
CTAAATAATCCGCTATTAGTAAAGGAACTAGTGGACAACCTTCCTAACAACCATAAATTAAACTGGGCGATGTTTCCTAAGGACGGTAGCGTTCCTAGTGTAAAGGCCTTTAGCGATTGGTTATACAAGATGGCAGAAGCAGCAAGTAGCGTGACCCCCCTTTTCGGAAAAACAGGCGCATCAGTAAATATACACAACCGTGAAGAGTCCAGCAAGAATGACAACAGCAACAACACAGTGAGTACGTCATGTTTAGTATGCGATGATGGTACCCATAAAGTAGTTCGATGTGATGTGTTTAAAAACATGTCGCTCAATCGCAAGTGGGAATGTGTGAAAAGTAAAAATTTGTGCCGCCAATGCTTGGGAAGACATAGACGTAAATGCGACTCCAACAAAGAATGCGGTATAGACGGGTGTAAGTATAAACATAACCCTTTGTTGCATAAAAAAGTGAGTGTTGAGCAAAAGATCTGCATACATTCTCCTAACCAACAAAACTCCGTAGTAAATGCCCACACCAGCAGCTATGACGAATCTCAACCATTATTTCGCGTAATACCTGTAAATATACATTCATCAACCAAGATCAAAAAAGTTTTCGCTTTTCTGGACGAAGGTTCGGCAGTGACACTTATTGAAAAAACTGTTTTTGATGAATTAGGCCTCAAAGATGAAAGTGACCCCCTTTGTCTGAGGTGGACTGGCGACACAATTCGGCAAGAAAGTGACTCTGTGAAAGCTGACATTACCATATCAAGTGTCACCAACAATAAAAAATTCCAGCTGAATGCTGTCCATACAGTAAGCAACTTAGGCCTTTCCCCTCAGACCATCGATTTAGGCAAAATTTCAAAAGCATTCCCGTATTTAGCAAAACTGCCAATACAATCGTACGAAAACGCTACTCCTGTAATTTTGATTGGGTCGGATAACTGGAATCTGGCAATTCCCCTCAAAATACGTGAGGGACTGTGGTACCAACCTATCGCTTCCAAGACCAGACTAGGATGGACGTTGCAGGGCCCTAGGGGTAAGAGCACCAATGAATATCGTATGAATGTACATGCTTGTGATTGTCAGCAAAAATACAACGAGCTTCATGATATGGTAAAAGAGTACTTCTACGTAGAATCATGCAAAGAAAAACAGCTGCTTTCCTATGACGATAAACGAGCTATGGCGATTTTAGAGAATACAACTGAAAAGGTCAACGATCATTATGAGGTTGGTCTGCTATGGCGCAACCCGAAAGTGCGCTTGCCCGATAGCTATAGTACAGCTTTCAATCGCTTGCAATGTCTTCAAAATAAATTCTAGAAGAACCCATCCTTAAAGCAACCGTACAAAGCCAAATCGACAACCTTGTTTTAAAAGGATATGCTAGAAAACTTACTCCAGTGGAATTAGAGGTGCTTCATGACAAAACGTGGTACTTGCCAATATTCGTGGTCTCCAACCCCAATAAACCAGGGAAAGTCAGGCTAGTTTGGGACGCCGCGGCGAAATCCAACGGTGTATCGTTAAATGACTTCATGATGCCCGGACCAGATCTTCTAAAGCCATTGACGGAAATTCTGCTTAAATTTCGTATTGGTAAAATTGCTATATGCGGCGATATTTCGGAAATGTTCCATAGGGTAAACGTAAAAGAAAGCGATATGCATGCGCAGCGATTCCTGTGGTATGATGAAAACGCAAATAGTGCACAACCAATTGTTTTTGTGATGCGAGCGTTAACATTCGGCATCAGTTGCGCACCTTGTATTGCTCACTACATACGGGACAAAAATGCAGATATCTTCAAAGATAAATACCCTCGTGCTGTTGAAGCTATACAACAAAATCACTACGTCGATGATTTTATCGACAGTGCTCCAGATGAATTCCGAGCCATAGAATTAGCAAAGCAAGTAAAAGAAATTCATGAATCTGGTGGCTTTAAAATGCATAACTGGACATCCAATTCAGAAACAGTCTTAAAGCAGTTAAACGACAACAACAACCTACTTGAGATGACAATGCAAGATTGGGGCTCAACTACAAAAATATTAGGTTTGTATTGGGATCCTAATACTGATGAGTTTAGATATATTTGTAGATTTGCGAGACTAAAACGAGATGTCTTTAATGAGTGCCTAGTACCGACCAAGCGTGAAACGCTACAAGTGTTGATGTCCATATTCGATCCCCTGGGATTCGTATCCTGCTACACCATAGGCTTAAAAATACTGATCCAAGAAATATGGCGATCTGGTATAGCATGGGACGACGAATTGAAAGACGCTTTAAATAAAAGCTGGTGTAAATGGAAATCCTTCATTCCAAAGATAATGGCCATCAGAATTCCCAGATGCTACTCCGCAGTAATGGAAACTGCTGACGATGTCCAACTGCACACTTTCGTTGATGCCAGCGAAAATGCTTACGCTGCCGTATGTTACCTACGTGTTAGGAAAAATGACGTCATAAGCGTCTCTCTAGTTGCTGCCAAGAGCAAAGTGGCACCGCTGAAGCCACTATCAATCTCAAGGCTCGAGTTGCACGCTGCCTTACTTGGCACAAAACTGGCCAACAAAGTACAGGTAGTGCATCAAATTAAAATCAACTCTCAGTTTTGGTGGAGTGATTCAAAGACTATTCTGAA
Organism: Linnaemya tessellans; assembly: GCA_951800035.1. Classification (NCBI taxonomy): domain Eukaryota; kingdom Metazoa; phylum Arthropoda; class Insecta; order Diptera; family Tachinidae; genus Linnaemya; species Linnaemya tessellans. The sequence goes on along the minus strand of OX637534.1, from coordinate 61,465,886 downwards.
ATGGCTGCAAATGGACCCTAAGAGGTTCCATCAGTTTGTCATGCATCGTGTGGGTGAGATTCTCGAATCTACGAATGTTAAGCAGTGGAAATGGGTTCCATCAAAGCAAAATCCTGCCGACCTAGCAACAAAGGTGACTACTTCATCCAACGTACCGATGTGGTTTAATAGTCCAGAGTTTTTACGCGCCGATCCAGTTGAGTGGCCTCACTGTGACGATTTTGGAACACTTGATTCAACAGAAATAAAATGCTGCAACTTGGTGATTGAAAATATATATATCGTAAGGCTTAATGTTGAATATTTTTCGAATTGGAGACGGTTATACCGCGCGGTGGCTACTTTCTTTTTATATTGTCAACGAAATCTATACCTAAATGTAGTAAACTAATTTCCCTAAACATATACCTAGATAAAAATGGTGTTATCAGAAGCAGTGGAAGAGCAGAATTCCTCAATAACCATGAAGACGTAATCGTTTTGCCTACTACTCACTACGTGACATTTTTATTAATTCGCCACTTTCATGAAAAATTTCGTCATCAGTCCCACGAAACTGCCCTTAATGAAATAAGAGCTCATTTTTATATATCAAAATTACGAGTTTTATTCCGAAGAGTGCGAAGAATGTGCCAGTGGTGCAAAATTAATCGTGCCAAACCGCAATTTGAGGCACTCAAATGGCAGCATTACCATCAGCAAGGCTAGCTGCATTTGAACGACCATTTACCTACGTGGGTGTGGACTATTTCGGCCCCATAAATGTAGCAATCGGCAGAAGAGGTGGGGTGTAATTTTTACCTGTCTAACAGTACGCGCCATCCATATAGAAATTGCGCATAGTTTAGACACCAGCTCCTGCATAATGGCTATTAGAAATTTTATTTCAAGGCGTGGTACACCCAAAGAAATATATTCCGACAACGGAACTAATTTTAAAGCCGCCGAAAAGATATTGTGCTGTCAATTTAAAAACGTAAACGTGTCTACAATCCAAACAGCCTTCGACCAAATCAAGTGGAAGTTTAACCCACCTGCAGCACCGCACATGGGCGGTGCTTGGGAGAGATTAGTAAAATCTGTTAAGTCGGTCATCTACAGCATTTGTCCAACAATGAAATTTACCGACGAGAGTTTAAAAAATGCATTGTGTGAAGCTGAGTTCACAATAAACTGTCGTCCATTAACCTTTGTTTCGATTGAGAATAGTGATGATGAAGCTCTCACGCCCAACCACCTACTTATCGGCTCATCAGATGGCTACAAACCGATTGCAAACGAAGGTATAGATCTCCGACAAAGATAGTACAAAACGCAAGAGTTCGCTACTCAGTTTTGGAGAAGATGGCTAAAAGAATATGTACCTATTATCTCACGACGAAGCAAGTGGTTCACCAAACAACCCCCCATTAAACCAGGAGATGTAGTCGTTATTGTCGATCCAGACCTACCTAGAAATATTTGGCCCAAGGGGATGGTGATTGATACTGTAGTAGCAAGAGACGGCCAAGTTCGCAGGGCAAGAATCAAAACTAAGAGTGGTATTCTGCAAAGACCAGTGGCCAAATTAGCAGTTTTGGATGTGTCTAGTGCCGTTGAAGGTAAACTCAACCTATCGACCTCGTTTACGGAGGAGGGAATTGTTACGGCTAAATAGTTGTCGACTCCAATCATTTAAGTATCTGTTTGTTAACGGCATCCTAACATGCAAAGACATTGATGTTCATGTATTTGTGCATATGTAAAGAGTTAATGGTTATTATTCATATTTTCTTTTACCTTTACCAGTTATGTATCTATATTAAATCAGTGACACATGTCAAAAGAAAAGAAGTAATAACGGTCAAGTACCAAAAGTCACGTCCGCACATTTTTTCTTGAGTTTTTGTGCTTTTTAGAATTTGCAAATAGAATTACTTCTGTTTAAATAGTCGGCGGAATTACACAAAATAATTTTAAAGCGCTTCTCGCTATTGAAGTTTAAAAATAACTTAAATAAAAGCAATATTGAACTAATAAAGTGTTTTATTTAAAACAAAATTAAATAATAGTGAGGCGCTCTTAGAACTTGTAGAGTTTTGCCTATAACACCTACCCTAAAGGAGCTCCCTGAGGATGGTTTCCGGATTTTTCTGGTTATAAATATGTATTAATTCGTTCCGCGCCCTCTTTTGGTTGATGACATCCCCTAACCGCAAAATATCTACTATGCCTACTTCTTTTTTCGTTTTATATATAAACAACAAATTTTCTTTTTCTTATACCCGACCTTATATCTAAATTTATCTAATATATTGAACTACATACATATATACAATATATCTTATCCCTGAGATTGTTTTTATATATTTTTTATTTCTTTTTTTTTTAGATTTAGTTTGGAGTTGACTTATTTTTACTTCCTTTCTTTTTTTTTACACCCAGATTTTTTACTTTGCTGGGTTTTGGTATATTGCTATATTGCTCGTGGTTTCGATGGCCAATTCAAATTAAAAAGGAAACTAAATTTGTTACCTGGGACACTCTTCGTGCTGTTCTTTGGCGGAAGTTTGCCCGACAGTAGGTACCTGTAGGATTCCTTCTGTGGATGACCCCAATTCTGACACTTCTTTCCTGGAGTTCCTACATGTAGAATTTGTGCATTACTGTCTTGCCACACTGCATTATCTCTTGTGTTTACTGCAATTTAACTTACCCCAGTACAAATCTACTCTGATTAACTCTGTTGGTATAATAGTTAATTCCGGTATTTGGCACTTCCTTTGAAACTACACTTTATCGGTACAATTATTTTATTTAATTTCTTTTGTATACCGCTTCCTTTTTTTCTTTTATATATATATATATATATATATATATATATATATATAATTTTTTTTGTTGTTTTCTTTTCTATACTTGATTTAATATTTTTCGACTTTATCACCACCACGATCTTTTAGCAAATCCCATGTCGCCTCTCCTCATTATAACATTATACTTCGGATTCTTTCCAACCGCTTCCCATAAATTCTTTCTATTCCAAATTCCGCTACAGTTGATTTCCCTCCTAAACTCCATCTTTAATTTCTCCCCTTTAACTCTAGAATTTTCTTAATTTTTATTGTAGACAACATTTAATTCCTAACTGGACTCTCCTTTCTTTTCAGACTAGTATATTTATTTTCATTCATTTATTTCAAAGTAACTGCCATTTTGCACCAGTCATCAATGAGGATGACATCCCTGGTTTTGTTTCTGTTCTCACCGTAAACGCAGTGCTATCAACTGTATAGTGTGTAAATATTCATGAAATGTCAAATGAACACACCCCCTGTCAATTTCGCCATTGCTACATCTACTACCACAAGAATCACTCCAACATTTAGCACACTATAAGAATATCTTAATTTGACCACTGAAACTAATTTGATGAAATAAATACATCTCTACTGCACAAATTAAATAACACTCATCTGGCTCGCTCAATATTCATCCATTAAAAAATCTCCGCCATCTATCTTCAACACTCATAAACACACATCATCCCTAGGTGCACCCTCTGATTGGTGTCTTCCTGCCATTTATTCTATTACCCCCTCATTGGTTTCACCTTTTTCTTTCTGGGAGTGGAACAGAGGCACATATTAACGCGAATCCGGCTGCTCGGATGGTGCAGTCATGTGGTAAACCATTCCGGAATACTAAACCACCCAACAAACATCTTAGTGTCTGGTCGCAGCCTGCAACAAAACTCCGGATCATACGCCTGTGTGTGGCGGAGGAGTCGGTGTGCAGGGTGGTCTGTCTCTGACACATACCCAACGTGGGGAACTCCCATGACCCTGAAATGTCTCACACCTCACTGTGCCGGGCAATATGTATGTAACTCACGTTTTCCTATCTTTCCTGTGGTTTTTTTTTGTATAGTATATAATGAAAACAAAATAAAATATATAAATGAAAATCCCGATATAAAATTATCTCATTATCTCCTAGACTCGCAAACGATTTCTCCTCCTTCCAAGACTTGGTGCTCATCCTAATTTTTCCCATGGCGAAACCAAAAAAAAAAGGTAGAGGCAACCCCTAATATTTATAATTAAATTTCTTGTTACCAATATTCGATTGGTAGGCTCATATTCGAGCTAAAAAAATATATGTTTTTAAATAAACGAACGCCCTGTGAGGCAATAACCAATAAATTAATTTAATCTTAGTGTTTATAATGTGTCATGTATGTTTCGGGTCATACCTCTAATTTTCTTTTTCATTGCCTATGGAAGGATATAGAAATCGGATAATCTTTAAAGCTAAAGGCTTCCGATTTCGTCTAAATCGCTGGGATTCCACCGATAATTACGGGAAGTATTCTCATACATTACTTCTCATTAAACTTGTTACTTTGTTTGTTTTTTTTTTCTGCTCTTTTAGGTGTTAGCATTGGTTCTTCGCCATATGATGTATGACTATTGGAATTTTCTTAAAACGGTAGCTCCTACTTCTACTATCACATGTGGTGGTTCTTCCTAACCGATAATATTGCACTCGTGAGTATCAAATCTTATGCTAAACATAGACATATCCCTTGACTCTTATGTTGGTGACACGGTATGTAGGAACATTACGTTTTCTGACAGAAATTGACAGAATATAGGGACAATAATTTGGACGAATTAGGGTGTCAGAAATCAAACTAAAATGTTTGTACACTCACGTAAAACTAGTAGGTGTATGAATATTTGGAACTTAAACTATCAGGTACTTTCTTAGGCCTATATCACAGATGTTATAAAAAAAAATTTATTAACGTGCGATTATTGCACATATTTACTACTCCGCCTTTAAGGTATTATACCTTAATATCTTTCACGTGATATATCCCTAGGGATTTACCCTGCAAGGTTTCCAACTCGTACATATTATTTCCTACCGGACGGGCCACTCTACATTTTAAAAATTTCCGGCAAAATTTCGCATTTCGGTTCTTCGCAAAATCACTCAAGACGTTGTTTCGCCGGTAGACTTCCTGTCCGGGGGTAAATGATATCGTTCGAGTTCTGTTGTTATGAATTCTTGCGCTCTTTAGGTATGCTGTTTCCATGTTTTTTTTTATTTGCTCTCTCATATTTTACATTTTATCTGTTCTACTTAAGGGTGCTATATTATGATCTGTTAGGGATTTTAGTTTCCTTCCCAATTCGTATTCAGCCCCACTGGTATACATATGGTGTCCGAAAAGAGCAAAGAATGGAGTATAGCCTGTTGCTGTATGAACAGCGGTTCTTAGAGCGCATTCTATTTCGGATAAATATAGGTCCCAATCTCTATGATCCTCTTTTAGGTAAGCTCTGATTGCGTTTATCACCGATTGGTTTACCCTTTCACTGGCATTACTTTGTGGGGAATATACCGCTGTTTTTATGTGTTTAATACGGTATGTCTGCATCAAATTTTCAAAACTTTTTGCGGTGAATTGCGTTCCATTATCGCTATGGATAACTTCCGGCACTCCGAACGTATGGAATATTTGTTTGATGAGGAAATCGATGACATTTGCTGTAGATGCTTCTTTCATTGCTTTAAGGAAAGTAAATTTGGTGAAATGATCCACCACGATAAAAATGAAACAATTACCCTTTTTACCATTTGGTAAACGCTCGTTATTTTGTTCTATGTTTTCTATCATGTCCAGATACTCAGCACTTTCGAATTCAGTGGTTTCGAAATCGAACAGGTCCTCAATATTTATTTCCTCAGCGGGCAATCTGGACAACATATCGGCTACTACATTCTCCGATCCTTTCCGGCGCATGATTTCGAAGTCAAAAGCTTGGAGGTGTAACGACCATCGTGCCAAACGACCTGTCAGATCCTTCATCGACATAAGCCATTTAAGGCTAGCATGGTCTGTGACAATCGTAAAGGGCATCATTTCGACGTATGGTCTGAACTTTTTGACGGCCATTACTGCTGCTAAGCACTCCTTTTGGGTAACGCTATAGTTTTTCTGGCAATTATTTAACTTTTGAGAGTAAAACGCAATGGGATTCTCGGCGTTATTATCATTTACCTGGTACAATACGGCTCCTATACCATATTTACACGCATCACATTGGATATAAAATCTTTTTGAAAAATCGGCATGTTTCAACACAGGGGCTGAGGTCAATGCTATTTTCAACTTTTCAAACGATTTTTCTGCCTCCGGTGTAATACAAAATTTTTTGGATTTCTTCAAAGTATCGGTAAGTGGAGCGGATATTGACGCGAAATCTTTAATAAAGCGGCGATACCATCCCGCTGTTCCTAAGAAACTCCGCACTTCTCTAGGAGATTTTGGCATCTTTATCTCCCGAATGGCTTTAATTTTATCAGGATCTGTCTTCAACATTCCTCCTCCTACTATGAACCCTAAATATCTAATTTCTTTAAAACAGAACTGAGATTTCTTTAATCCAATAGATAGGTTCGCGTTCTTAAGGCACTCGGATACTTCACGCAATAGTTCTAGATGTTTTTCAAAGCTCTCGGATATTACTAACAAATCGTCTAAATAGACAAAAACATTTTCTTTTAGTTTCTGGGGTACTACTTTATCCATCAGCCGGCATAGTCGTTGGGCTGCGTTGCAAAGACCGAAAGGCATCACTCGGAACTGGTAGAGTGGTCGTCCTGCTACGGTAAATGCAGTATATGGTTTGCTCTCCTCCTCCAATCCTATTTGCCAGAATGCATATTTCAGATCGACGCTACTAATGAAATATGTCTCATCTATCCTACTCAATATTCTGTAAGGGATATGCATCCTTCACAGTAACCTGATTTAATTTTCGCGCATCTAAACAGAGTCTATTTTTCCCCGGTTTTCTCACGACGGTCGTCCTATTACTCCACGGACTATCACTCTCTTCTATCACGTTTAACTTCAACATCTCGTCTATTTCTTTATACACGATCTCTTGAACTGCCAGTGAAATCGGATAGGTTCTATCCTTGACGGGTTCTGCGCTTTCAATTAGCGTTATTTTGTGTTTTTCAAGGTGTGTACATCCTAAACCATGTCTTTCGAATGTCTGAAACATTTCCACTACTTTATTCAGTTCATTTCTCTGACTTTCTGTAAGTTCATGCGGATTTGACTTATAATTATCAGTTTTTATCTATTTTCTCTACAGCTATTTCGGATACGCCAACAATTTCCGGCGCCAGTTTAAAAATTTTCCAAAAATCTATACCTAAGTAGGCTACTTGTTCCAGGTCAGGACACAAATAGAACGCTAGTTTTTTCAACTGATTCCGATATTCTACCAAGACTTCTATTTTCCCTAACAGTCTATATTGCTGACCACTAGCTGTAGATATATTTGCACAAATCGGCCTAATATCAACATCTTATTCATCTACTAGCACTCTGCATCCTTTACCTAATATGCTCACCGATGCGCTGGAATCTAGCAGACCTTTCACTACTATCTCGCCTAATTTAAATTCCGCATATGGTCTGGGATCTACTGACACTTCACTAACGCTCTTAATCGATTCTATAACCATTTTCCTAATTTTTTTTCTTGCAGCAAATTTTTCTCTTAGCTTTATAACTCTATTTGAAATTCTGTTTTTCTTAAGTATCTCTGAACTAAAGATTTTATTTTTGACCTTATCATAATTGTCTTTCCTCTCTTGTAACGTATATAAATGTCGATTTTGTGGTGTAATTTTATTAAACTCTTTTACTATTTCTTTCAGGTTGCACGAGTTTTTCTTCCTATCTGGTTTTACTGCGGGTTGACTGTCGAACGATGGCTCCCCGCTCTTCCGTCGTTCCTCGCAAAATTTTTGCTTTTGCATGTGGCGCAATTTGGGGAAATCACGTCTGGTTTCCCGCAACGGTAACAAAAAATTTTCCTCTCTTCTGCAGGGCAATCCATGAACACGTGGCCATTTTGTCGGCAGTTCCAGCATATTAATTGGTTATTACGCGCTGCACTATTAACCCTGATTTCAGCAATTTCCTCACACATATTTTCTTCCATTTGTTCGGCTCGTATAAAGTCGTCCGCAATTTCATTTATTTGCTTTTGAAATCGAATAGGATTGGGCTGTGGCTGTTTATACTCTCTTTTTAGGAACGTTCTCTCTGCGTCTACACAAAATGATCTCAATTCTTCAACTGATGAAACCTGCATCGGATATACTATCCTGCCAATACTTTCTCTTAAATTCTTTTTGATCATTTCACTTTCAGGCATAGACATGTTTAGACGAGACCTCAGCTGAGACATAGACAAGAAAAATGAATCTATTGATTCTCCAGGTTGTTGTTTCCTCTCAACCATGTCACTCATCAATTCAAAACTGGACCTCGAGGACTTATATTGTTTCAACATTGCAGCTTTTAAAGTAGACTATTCCGATACGAAATTTGTCTGAATGTATAACCTGTACCACTTTTCAGCAACGCCTTTCATCAGCAAATGAAAGTTATCCAACACTTCTTTCCAACTCACGTCATACTGCGCCTGCAGTTTTTCCAGTCGGAAGTCTTCTACGGTTAGTTTATTTTGATCGCCATTAAATTCTAAGCCCCATTTTTCTATCCGCGGGCTATCGAACCTTTTCCCCTGCCGCTCCCCATTAACCGACGAATCTCTGGAGGAACGAGGAAGGTGAGCATTCAGTCCGGACATATCAAAAATTGGCTGGCCATCGTCCGACGTTTTGGCCACATTATTTAAATTAGACTAGTAATTTTTTATTTTCCTGCTGAGTTTGCTGTACTACTATGCTTAGCCTACTTACGGTGGCGGTTAATTGTGCCATCGAGTTTTTCATTTCAGCTACTTGGGAATTGATACCAGAATCTACTACCTGTTTTATTTTATTTTCCCAGTACACATTATTTTCAGCAGCTTGTCTACTCGTGCTAGGTGCCCTGTCATCCGTGGTTAATGGATTTCCAGTCGGAGGTGGATTTTGCCTATTGGATATAATGGTTTCTGACATATCCCTTATTTGTCCGACCTGACTCATTTGTTCCTGCATTTTCTGGGATTTTGAAGAGCTACGTTTGGATCGATACGGTGGAGGTAAACTGTTTTTATAAATTTTGAACGCTACGTGTAGTGTCGATCTATTCAAGTCAAATAAAACTTGCCTATCTCTTTTTCTAGATTTAGATGAGGGGGTCTTATTACTCATGACCCTCCTTCTGTTACTAAAGAAAAATGATGCTCGCCTTCTAGATCAAACTTACCCACGAATTGACTCAATACCGAAAAAAAAATCAGCTCACTACTAAGGACAAAAAAAAAATGCCGGAAACAATTAAATGTATGTGTACGCCTATATAAAATTATTTAGTGAAGGAATAAATGGACATATGTATGTTAACTCTCTACAATAAATAAGTATTCCCAAAACTTCTACTAATAAAATAAAAAAAAACTATATTATTTGTAAGGATATCAAAAAGACCAAACACTCGGTGTACAAAAAAAAAATTTTTTACTATAAAAAAAAATTGTTAAACTAAAATAAATGGTACAAAAAAATAAATGTTACAATAAAATAAATGTAAAAAAAATAATTACTTATTTTCCTGTATTGCTTATTATGTTTCTTTCTCTTCTTTTTAGAACATTCTTAAGGTGATGATGGACGGTTTCGAAGGTCCAGGCGATAACTGACTAATTTACTACTTCTGTGGTTGTGGTACATGTAAATCATCTTTACTCTACTGCTTCTATAAATTATCCACATCTTTATTAGGTTGCCCTCGTACATTCATCTGCCCTAGCCGGTTAGAGAGATTACGAGGACGTTCGGCATTATCTGGCACAACTTACCTCGCCAATTGTTATATAGCGAGACGCTACCAGACGATACCGAGCTTTTGCCTGCTAAATGACTGGACTAGTTATCAAAATTTGATCTCTACTCTAATACAACAACACGATAGACAAAACACAATACAATTGGACACACTTCCGCAGTTTTCCAAGCTACTGTATTTCATCTACAAGAATTTTATTTATACTTTCTCCAGGGCAAGTTTTATCCACATACATCGGATCTAAATTTATTTCACTTTCGCCTAAATTCAGCGGCTATACGGATTAAACTCTTCCTGGGTTTTAGTATTATGGGCTATTATAAACAAAACTAATTTTACTATTTCTTCATGCCTAGCTATTCTGCATGGAATTCTACAAAAACTTTTTAAGCAAGGTCGCCATCTTGGCGCTGCTTTTCCGATTGGGCGCCATTTATGTTACAGACCGGTTGGCCTGGCGTGACATCCAGCTAGCTCGTGTCAAAATGCCTCAGGAGGTTCCAACCCTTCCCGCCAGTCGCGTATCTGAACACATAAAACAAAAGAACTCACACTATATTCAAACAACTCCAAAACATATTACCACAAACCAACATTCCAGGAGAGAGATGACATTTCTCCTCTTTTTATATTTGCCCATCCAACCTTGTCATAGATATCCCTCATTATATGTATGTTCATTCTATGACCCAATATGCCGTCCGACCTTCGCCTTACTTTAACTTACCATCATCACCTTATGAGGAAATTAACTCCACATATTTTTCTTACACATTATAACAACTTAATTTTTTATTCACATCTAAAACGCAACTATATATACTCAAAATTCTCAAAAAATACAAAAAAAATACTTAATTAACCAAACAAAAATCTAAATATACTTGTTACTAATCTTAAACCATAGAACGAATTAAAATTTTATTCCTACTTATATTATGAATATTCGCCACCCGAAATTTTACAAGTAACAATTATTTGAATAAATTTCTTATAAATTTTCGGGATATATCCTTTCGCAGAATATTTTCTTTTTGGTTTTAATTTTATGCTATAGGTAGGTACATACATATACATAAATATTTTCTTTAACCCGCTTACTCCCTCCCTTAGATACCTTGCGCTAGTTAGGATGAGTGAGGTTATTTTCTGTTTATATTTAGGTTTTGTATCGTGAACCTTTTCTTTTAATCCCTACCCTAAAGGAGCTCCCTGAGGATGGTTTCCTGATTTTTCTGGTTATAAATATGTATTAATTCGTTCTGCGCCCTCTTTTGGTTGATGACATCCCCTAACCGCAAAATATCTACTATGCCTACTTCTTTTTTCGTTTTATATATAAACAACAAATTTTCTTTTTCTTATACACGACCTTATATCTAAATTTATCTAATATATTGAACTACATACATATATACAATATATCTTATCCCTGAGATTGTTTTTATATATTTTTTTCTTTTTTTTAGATTTAGTTTGGAGTTGACTTATTTTTACTTCCTTTCTTTTTTTTTACACCCAGATTTTTTACTTTGCTGGGTTTTGGTATATTGCTATATTGCTCGTGGTTTCGATGGCCAATTCAAATTAAAAAGGAAACTAAATTTGTTACCTGGGACACTCTTCGTGCTGTTCTTTGGCGGAATTTTGCCCGACAGTAGGTACCTGTAGGATTCCTTCTGTGGATGACCCCAATTCTGACACTTCTTTCCTGGAGTTCCTACATGTAGAATTTGTGCATTACTGTCTTGCCACACTGCATTATCTCTTGTGTTTACTGCAATTTAACTTACCCCAGTACAAATCTACTCTGATTAACTCTGTTGGTATAATAGTTAATTCCGGTATTTGGCATTTCCTTTGAAACTACACTTTATCGGTACAATTATTTTATTTAATTTCTTTTGTATACCGCTTCCTTTTTTTTTCTTTTATATATATATATATTTTTTTTTTTTTTGTTGTTTTCTTTTCTATACTTGATTTAATATTTTTCGACTTTATCACCACCACGATCTTTTAGCAAATCCCATGTCGCCTCTCCTCATTATAACATTATACTTCGGATTCTTTCCAACCGCTTCCCATAAATTCTTTCTATTCCAAATTCCGCTACAGTTGATTTCCCTCCTAAACTCCATCTTTAATTTCTCCCCTTTAACTCTAGAATTTTCTTAATTTTTATTGTAGACAACATTTAATTCCTAACTGGACTCTCCTTTCTTTTCAGACTAGTATATTTATTTTCATTCATTTATTTCAAAGTAACTGCCATTTTGCACCAGTCATCAATGAGGATGACATCCCTGGTTTTGTTTCTGTTCTCACCGTAAACGCAGTGCTATCAACTGTATAGTGTGTAAATATTCATGAAATGTCAAATGAACACACCCCCTGTCAATTTCGCCATTGCTACATCTACTACCACAAGAATCACTCCAACATTTAGCACACTATAAGAATATCTTAATTTTACCACTGAAACTAATTTGATGAAATAAATACATCTCTACTGCACAAATTAAATAACACTCATCTGGCTCGCTCAATATTCATCCATTAAAAAATCTCCGCCATCTATCTTCAACACTCATAAACACACATCATCCCTAGGTGCACCCTCTGATTGGTGTCTTCCTGCCATTTATTCTATTACCCCCTCATTGGTTTCACCTTTTTCTTTCTGGGAGTGGAACAGAGGCACATATTAACGCGAATCCGGCTGCTCGGATGGTGCAGTCATGTGGTAAACCATTCCGGAATACTAAACCACCCAACAAACATCTTAGTGTCTGGTCGCAGCCTGCAACAAAACTCCGGATCATACGCCTGTGTGTGGCGGAGGAGTCGGTGTGCAGGGTGGTCTGTCTCTGACACATACCCAACGTGGGGAACTCCCATGACCCTGAAATGTCTCACACCTCACTGTGCCGGGCAATATGTATGTAACTCACGTTTTGCTATCTTTCCTGTGGTTTTTTTTGTATAGTATATAATGAAAACAAAATAAAATATATAAATGAAAATCCCGATATAAAATTATCTCATTATCTCCTAGACTCGCAAACGATTTCTCCTCCTTCCAAGACTTGGTGCTCATCCTAATTTTTCCCATGGCGAAACCAAAAAAAAAAAGGTAGAGGCAACCCCTAATATTTATAATTAAAATTCTTGTTACCAATATTCGATTGGTAGGCTCATATTCGAGCTAAAAAAAATATATGTTTTTAACTAAACGAACGCCCTGTGAGGCAATAACCAATAAATTAATTTAATCTTAGTGTTTATAATGTGTCATGTATGTTTCGGGTCATACCTCTAATTTTCTTTTTCATTGCCTATGGAAGGATATAGAAATCGGATAATCTTTAAAGCTAAAGGCTTCCGATTTCGTCTAAATCGCTGGGATTCCACCGATAATTACGGGAAGTATTCTCATACATTACTTCTCATTAAACTTGTTACTTTGTTTGTTTTTTTTTTCTGCTCTTTTAGGTGTTAGCATTGGTTCTTCGCCATATGATGTATGACTATTGGAATTTTCTTAAAACGGTAGCTCCTACTTCTACTATCACATGTGGTGGTTCTTCCTAACCGATAATATTGCACTCGTGAGTATCAAATCTTACGCTAAACATAGACATATCCCTTGACTCTTATGTTGGTGACACGGTATGTAGGAACATTACGTTTTCTGACAGAAATTGACAGAATATAGGGACAATAATTTGGACGAATTAGGGTGTCAGAAATCAAACTAAAATGTTTGTACACTCACGTAAAACTAGTAGGTGTATGAATATTTGGAACTTAAACTATCAGGTACTTTCTTAGGCCTATATCACAGATGTTATAAAAAAAATTTATTAACGTGCGATTATTGCACATATTTACTACTCCGCCTTTAAGGTATTATACCTTAATATCTTTCACGTGATATATCCCTAGGGATTTACCCTGCAAGGTTTCCAACTCGTACATATTATTTCCTACCGGACGGGCCACTCTACATTTTAAAAATTTCCGGCAAAATTTCGCATTTCGGTTCTTCGCAAAATCACTCAAGACGTTGTTTCGCCGGTAGACTTCCTGTCCGGGGGTAAATGATATCGTTCGAGCTCTTTTGTTATGAATTCTTGCGCTCTTTAGGTATGCTGTTTCCATGTTTTGTTTTATTTGCTCTCTCATATTTTACATTTTATCTGTTCTACTTAAGGGTGCTATATTATGATCTGTTAGGGATTTTAGTTTCCTTCCCAATTCGTATTCAGCCCCACTGGTATACATATGGTGTCCGAAAAGAGCAAAGAATGGAGTATAGCCTGTTGCTGTATGAACAGCGGTTCTTAGAGCGCATTCTATTTCGGATAAATATAGGTCCCAATCTCTATGATCCTCTTTTAGGTAAGCTCTGATTGCGTTTATCACCGATTGGTTTACTCTTTCACTGGCATTACTTTGTGGGGAATATGCCGCTGTTTTTATGTGTTTAATACGGTATGTCTGCATCAAATTTTCAAAACTTTTTGCGGTGAATTGCGTTCCATTGTCGCTATGGATAACTTCCGGCACTCCGAACGTATGGAATATTTGTTTGACGAGGAAATCGATGACATTTGCTGTAGATGCTTCTTTCATTGCTTTAAGGAAAGTAAATTTGGTGAAATGATCCACCACGATAAAAATGAAACAATTACCCTTTTTACCATTTGGTAAACGCTCGTTATTTTGTTCTATGTTTTCTATCATGTCCAGATACTCAGCACTTTCGAATTCAGTGGTTTCGAAATCGAACAGGTCCTCAATATTTATTTCCTCAGCGGGCAATCTGGACAACATATCGGCTACTACATTCTCCGATCCTTTCCTGTGCATGATTTCGAAGTCAAAAGCTTGGAGGTGTAACGACCATCGTGCCAAACGACCAGTCAGATCCTTCATCGACATAAGCCATTTAAGGCTAGCATGGTCTGTGACAATCGTAAAGGGCATCATTTCGACGTATGGTCTGAACTTTTTGACGGCCATTACTGCTGCTAAGCACTCCTTTTGGGTAACGCTATAGTTTTTCTGGCAATTATTTAACTTTTGAGAGTAAAACGCAATGGGATTCTCGGCGTTATTATCATTTACCTGGTACAATACGGCTCCTATACCATATTCACACGCATCACATTGGATATAAAATCTTTTTGAAAAATCGGCATGTTTCAACACAGGGACTGAGGTCAATGCTATTTTCAACTTTTCAAACGATTTTTCTGCCTCCGGTGTAATACAAAATATTTTGGATTTCTTCAAAGTATCGGTAAGTGGAGCGGATATTGACGCGAAATCTTTAATAAAGCGGCGATACCATCCCGCTGTTCCTAAGAAACTCCGCACTTCTCTAGGAGATTTTGGCATCTTTATCCCCCGAATGCCTTTAATTTTATCAGGATCTGTCTTCAACATTCCTCCTCCTACTATGAACCCTAAATATCTAATTTCTTTAAAACAGAACTGAAATTTCTTTAATCCAATAGATAGGTTCGCGTTCTTAAGGCACTCGGATACTTCACGCAATAGTTCTAGATGTTTTTCAAAGCTCTCGGATATTACCAACAAATCGTCTAAATAGACAAAAACATTTTCTTTTACTTTCTGGGGTACTACTTTATCCATCAGCCGGCATAGTCGTTGGGCTGCGTTGCAAAGACCGAAAGGCATCACTCGGAACTTGTAGAGTGGTCGTCCTGCTACGGTAAATGCAGTATATGGTTTGCTCTCCTCCTCCAATCCTATTTGCCAGAATGCATATTTCAGATCGACGCTACTAATGAAATATGTCTCATCTATCCTACTCAATATACCCTCAATATTCTGTAAGGGATATGCATCCTTCACAGTAACCTGATTAAATTTTCGCGCATCTAAACAGAATCTATTTTTCCCCGGTTTTCTCACGGCGGTCGTCCTATTACTCCACGGACTATCACTCTCTTCTATCACGTTTAACTTCAACATCTCGTCTGTTTCTTCATACACGATCTCTTGAACTGCCGGTGAAATCGGATAGGTTCTATTCTTGACGGGTTCTACGCTTTTAATTAGCGTTATTTTGTGTTTTTCAAGGTGTGTACATCCTAAACCGTGTCTTTCGAATGTCTGATACATTTCCACTACTTTATTCAGTTCATTTCTCTGACATTCTGCCAGTTTAAAAATTTTCCAAAAATCTATACCTAAGTAGGCTACTTGTTCCAGGTCAGGACACAAATAGAACGCTAGTTTTTTCAACTGATTCCGATATTCTACCAAGACTTCTATTTTCCCTAACAGTCTATATTGCTGACCACTAGCTGTAGATATATTTGCACAAATCGGCCTGATATCAACATCTAATTCATCTACTAGCTCTCTGCATCCTTTACCTAATATGCTCACCGATGCGCTGGAATCTAGCAGACCTTTCACTACTATCTCGCCTAATTTAAATTCCGCATATGGTCTGGGATCTACTGACACTTCACTAACGCTCTTAATCGATTCTATAACCATATTCCTAATTTTTTTTCTTGCAGCAAATTTTTCTCTTAGCTTTATAACTCTATTTGAAATTCTGTTTTTCTTAAGTATCTCTGAACTAAAGATTTTATTTTTGACCTTATCATAATTGTCTTTCCTCTCTTGTAACGTATATAAATGTCGATTTTGTGGTGTAATTTTATTAAACTCTTTTACTATTTCTTTCAGGTTGCACGAGTTTTTCTTCCTATCTGGTTTTACTGCGGGTTGACTGTCGAACGCTGGCTCCCCGCTCTTCCGTCGTTCCTCGCAAAATTTTTGCTTTTGCATGTGGCGCAATTTGGGGAAATCACGTCTGGTTTCCCGCAACGGTAACAAAAAATTTTCCTCTCTTCTGCAGGGCAATCCATGAACACGTGGCCATTTTGTCGGCAGTTCCAGCATATTAATTGGTTATTACGCGCTGCACTATTAACCCTGATTTCAGCAATTTCCTCACACATATTTTCTTCCATTTGTTCGGCTCGTATAAAGTCGTCCGCAATTTTATTTATTTGCTTTTGAAATCGAATAGGATTGGGCTGTGCCTGTTTATACTCTCTTTTTAGGAACGTTCTCTCTGCGTCTACACAAAATGATCTCAATTCTTCAACTGATGAAACCTGCATCGGATATACTATCCTGCCAATACTTTCTCTTAAATTCTTTTTGATCATTTTTATCATTTCACTTTCAGGCATAGACATGTTTAGACGAGACCTCAGCTGAGACATAGACAAGAAAAATGAATCTATTGATTCTCCAGGTTGTTGTTTCCTCTCAACCATGTCACTCATCAATTCAAAACTGGACCTCGAGGACTTATATTGTTTCAACATTGCAGCTTTTAAAGTAGACTATTCCGATACGAAATTTGTCTGAATGTATAACCAGTACCACTTTTCAGCAACGCCTTTCATCAGCAAATGAAAGTTATCCAACACTTCTTTCCAACTCACGTCATACTGCGCCTGCAGTTTTTCCAGTCGGAAGTCTTCTACGGCTAGTTTATTTTGATCGCCATTAAATTCTAAGCCCCATTTTTCTATCCGCGGGCTATCGAACCTTTTCCCCTGCCGCTCCCCATTAACCGACGAATCTCTGGAGGAACGAGGAAGGTGAGCATTCAGTCCGGACATATCAAAAATTGGCTGGCCATCGTCCGACGTTTTGGCCACATTATTTAAATTAGACTAGTAATTTTTTATTTTCCTGCTGAGTTTGCTGTACTACTTTGCTTAGCCTACTTACGGTGGCGGTTAATTGTGCCATCGAGTTTTTCATTTCAGCTACTTGGGAATTGATACCAGAATCTACTACCTGTTTTATTTTATTTTCCCAGTACACATTATTTTCAGCAGCTTGTCTACTCGTGCTAGGTGCCCTGTCATCCGTGGTTAATGGATTTCCAGTCGGAGGTGGATTTTGCCTATTGGATATAATGGTTTCTGACATATCCCTTATTTGTCCGACCTGACTCATTTGTTCCTGCATTTTCTGGGATTTTGAAGAGCTACGTTTGGATCGATACGGTGGAGGTAAACTGTTTTTATAAATTTTGAACGCTACGTGTAGTGTCGATCTATTCAAGTCAAATAAAACTTGCCTATCTCTTTTTCTAGATTTAGATGAGGGGGTCTTATTACTCATGACCCTCCTTCTGTTACTAAAGAAAAATGATGCTCGCCTTCTAGATCAAACTTACCCACGAATTGACTCAATACCGAAAAAAAAATCAGCTCACTACTAAGGACAAAAAAAAAATGCCGGAAACAATTAAATGTATGTGTACGCCTATATAAAATTATTTAGTGAAGGAATAAATGGACATATGTATGTTAACTCTCTACAATAAATAAGTATTCCCAAAACTTCTACTAATAAAATAAAAAAAAACTATATTATTTGTAAGGATATCAAAGAGACCAAACACTCGGTGTACAAAAAAAAAATTTTTTACTAAAAAAAAAAATTGTTAAACTAAAATAAATGGTACAAAAAAATAAATGTTACAATAAAATAAATGTAAAAAAAATAATTACTTATTTTCCTGTATTGCTTATTATGTTTCTTTCTCTTCTTTTTAGAACATTCTTAAGGTGATGATGGACGGTTTCGAAGGTCCAGGCGATAACTGACTAATTTACTACTTCTGTGGTTGTGGTACATGTAAATCATCTTTACTCTACTGCTTCTATAAATTATCCACATCTTTATTAGGTTGCCCTCGTACATTCATCTGCCCTAGCCGGTTAGAGAGATTACGAGGACGTTCGGCATTATCTGGCACAACTTACCTCGCCAATTGTTATATAGCGAGACGCTACCAGACGATACCGAGCTTTTGCCTGCTAAATGACTGGACTAGTTATCAAAATTTGATCTCTACTCTAATACAACAACACGATAGACAAAACACAATACAATTGGACACACTTCCGCAGTTTTCCAAGCTACTGTATTTCATCTACAAGAATTTTATTTATACTTTCTCCAGGGCAAGTTTTATCCACATACATCGGACCTAAATTTATTTCACTTTCGCCTAAATTCAGCGGCTATACGGATTAAACTCTTCCTGGGTTTTAGAATTATGGGCTATTATAAACAAAACTAATTTTACTATTTCTTCATGCCTAGCTGTTCTGCATGGAATTCTACAAAAACTTTTTAAGCAAGGTCGCCATCTTGGCGCTGCTTTTCCGATTGGGCGCCATTTATGTTACAGACCGGTTGGCCTGGCGTGACATCCAGCTAGCTCGTGTCAAAATGCCTCAGGAGGTTCCAACCCTTGCATACGCCAGTCGCGTATCTGAACACATAAAACAAAAGAACTCACACTATATTCAAACAACTCCAAAACATATTACCACAAAAGAACATTCCAGGAGAGAGATGACATTTCTCCTCTTTTTATATTTGCCCACCCAACCTTGTCATAGATATCCCTCATTATATGTATGTTCATTCTATGACCCAATATGCCGTCCGACCTTCGCCTTACTTTAACTTACCATCATCACCTTATGAGGAAATTAACTCCACATATTTTTCTTACACATTATAACAACTTAATTTTTTATTCACATCTAAAACGCAACTATATATACTCAAAATTCTCAAAAAATACAAAAAAAAATACTAAATTAACCAAACAAAAATCTAAATATACTTGTTACTAATCTTAAACCATAGAACGAATTAAAATTTTATTCCTACTTATATTATGAATATTCGCCACCCGAAATTTTACAAGTAACAATTATTTGAATAAATTTCTTATAAATTTTCGGGATATATCCTTTCGCAGAATATTTTCTTTTTGGTTTTAATTTTATGCTATAGGTACATACATACATATACATAAATATTTTCTTTAACCCGCTTACTCCCTCCCTTAGATACCTTGCGCTAGTTAGGATGAGTGAGGTTATTTTCTGTTTATATTTAGGTTTTGTATCGTGAACCTTTTCTTCTAATCCCTACCCTAAAGGAGCTCCCTGAGGATGGTTTCCTGATTTTTCTGGTTATAAATATGTATTAATTCGTTCCGCGCCCTCTTTTGGTTGATGACATCCCCTAACCGCAAAATATCTACTATGCCTACTTCTTTTTTCGTTTTATATATAAACAACAAATTTTCTTTTGTTAATTTTTTATCGGGCTTAAGTTCGAATCTTGCATGACTGCAAATTATTTTTTGTTATTTTTTATTATTAATAAATGAATTTGTTTAAATTCTATTTATTATTTTATATTAAGATTGGAATATTAAGAATATTTTAATAATCATCAAACCAGCAGAACGGATGAGTACTGATTTCGAGGCCGCTACGCCATCTCATCAGCGTTCTTTGTTCAATTTTTCCCACTTTTGCAAGTGGTGCTAGTTAGTAGGAATATTAACTATTTAACCAATATTTTAACGAAAATTGAATATGAGAAGTTATCACATTCATATTATTAAGTTATTACATTTTGGTTAGTACGAAATTCCCCAACCCTGACGATTAATATTCCAAATATTCCAATATCTCTTTTGCTTTTTCCAGAGCCATCGGCTGCTGATAGTTAAAGCTTCTTTGTTATTTATGTTCAAGTAATTGAATTTAGTTGTCAATTTACTTTGAACAAGTGCGCGTGCCCCCGCAATGTTTTAAATTATGTATGAATTTTTATTAGTCGAACTTTTTCTTATGTAAATTGTTAATTTTTTATCGGGCTTAAGTTCGAATCTTGCATGACTGCAAATTATTTTTTGTTATTTTTTATTATTAATAAATGAATTTGTTTAAATTCTATTTATTATTTTATATTAAGATTGGAATATTAAGAATATTTTAATAATCATCAAACCAGCAGAACGGATCAGTACTGATTTCGAGGCCGCTACGCCATCTCATCAGCGTTCTTTGTTCAATTTTTCCCACTTTTGCAAGTGGTGCTAGTTAGTAGGAATATTAACTATTTAACCAATATTTTAACGAAAATTGAATATGAGAAGTTATCACATTCATATTATTAAGTTATTACATTTTGGTTAGTACGAAATTCCCCAACCCTGACGATTAATATTCCAAATATTCCAATATCTCTTTTGCTTTTTCCAGAGCCATCGGCTGCTGATAGGTAAAGCTTCTTTGTTATTTATGTTCAAGTAATTGAATTTAGTTGTCAATTTACTTTGAACAAGTGCGCGTGCCCCCGCAATGTTTTAAATTATGTATGAATTTTTATTAGTCGAACTTTTTCTTATGTAAATTGTTAATTTTTTATCGGGCTTAAGTTCGAATCTTGTATGACTGCAAATTATTTTTTGTTATTTTTTATTATTAATAAATGAATTTGTTTAAATTCTATTTATTATTTTATATTAAGATTGGAATATTAAGAATATTTTAATAATCATCAAACCAGCAGAACGGATCAGTACTGATTTCGAGGCCGCTACGCCATCTCATCAGCGTTCTTTGTTCAATTTTTCCCACTTTTGCAAGTGGTGCTAGTTAGTAGGAATATTAACTATTTAACCAATATTTTAACGAAAATTGAATATGAGAAGCTATCACATTCATATTATTAAGTTATTACATTTTGGTTAGTACGAAATTCCCCAACCCTGACGATTAATATTCCAAATATTCCAATATCTCTTTTGCTTTTTCCAGAGCCATCGGCTGCTGATAGGTAAAGCTTCTTTGTTATTTATGTTCAAGTAATTGAATTTAGTTGTCAATTTACTTTGAACAAATGCGCGTGCCCCCGCAATGTTTTAAATTATGTATGAATTTTTATTAGTCGAACTTTTTCTTATGTAAATTGTTAATTTTTTATCGGGCTTAAGTTCGAATCTTGCATGACTGCAAATTATTTTTTGTTATTTTTTAATATTAATAAATGAATTTGTTTAAATTCTATTTATTATTTTATATTAAGATTGGAATATTAAGAATATTTTAATAATCATCAAACCAGCAGAACGGATCAGTACTGATTTCGAGGCCGCTACGCCATCTCATCAGCGTTCTTTGTTCAATTTTTCCCACTTTTGCAAGTGGTGCTAGTTAGTAGGAATATTAACTATTTAACCAATATTTTAACGAAAATTGAATATGAGAAGTTATCACATTCATATTATTAAGTTATTACATTTTGGTTAGTACGAAATTCCCCAACCCTGACAATTAATATTCCAAATATTCCAATATCTCTTTTGCTTTTTCCAGAGCCATCGGCTGCTGATAGGTAAAGCTTCTTTGTTATTTATGTTCAAGTAATTGAATTTAGTTGTCAATTTACTTTGAACAAGTGCGCGTGCCCCCGCAATGTTTTAAATTATGTATGAATTTTTATTAGTCGAACTTTTTCTTATGTAAATTGTTAATTTTTTATCGGGCTTAAGTTCGAATCTTGCATGACTGCAAATTATTTTTTGTTATTTTTTATTATTAATAAATGAATTTGTTTAAATTCTATTTATTATTTTATATTAAGATTGGAATATTAAGAATATTTTAATAATCATCAAACCAGCAGAACGGATCAGTACTGATTTCGAGGCCGCTACGCCATCTCATCAGCGTTCTTTGTTCAATTTTTCCCACTTTTGCAAGTGGTGCTAGTTAGTAGGAATATTAACTATTTAACCAATATTTTAACGAAAATTGAATATGAGAAGTTATCACATTCATATTATTAAGTTATTACATTTTGGTTAGTACGAAATTCCCCAACCCTGACGATTAATATTCCAAATATTCCAATATCTCTTTTGCTTTTTCCAGAGCCATCGGCTGCTGATAGGTAAAGCTTCTTTGTTATTTATGTTCAAGTAATTGAATTTAGTTGTCAATTTACTTTGAACAAGTGCGCGTGCCCCCGCAATGTTTTAAATTATGTATGAATTTTTATTAGTCGAACTTTTTCTTATGTAAATTGTTAATTTTTTATCCGGCTTAAGTTCGAATCTTGCATGACTGCAAATTATTTTTTGTTATTTTTTATTATTAATAAATGAATTTGTTTAAATTCTATTTATTATTTTATATTAAGATTGGAATATTAAGAATATTTTAATAATCATCAAACCAGCAGAACGGATCAGTACTGATTTCGAGGCCGCTACGCCATCTCATCAGCGTTCTTTGCTCAATTTTTCCCACTTTTGCAAGTGGTGCTAGTTAGTAGGAATATTAACTATTTAACCAATATTTTAACGAAAATTGAATATGAGAAGTTATCACATTCATATTATTAAGTTATTACATTTTGGTTAGTACGAAATTCCCCAACCCTGACGATTAATATTCCAAATATTCCAATATCTCTTTTGCTTTTTCCAGAGCCATCGGCTGCTGATAGGTAAAGCTTCTTTGTTATTTATGTTCAAGTAATTGAATTTAGTTGTCAATTTACTTTGAACAAGTGCGCGTGCCCCCGCAATGTTTTAAATTATGTATGAATTTTTATTAGTCGAACTTTTTCTTATGTAAATTGTTAATTTTTTATCGGGCTTAAGTTCGAATCTTGCATGACTGCAAATTATTTTTTGTTATTTTTTATTATTAATAAATGAATTTGTTTAAATTCTATTTATTATTTTATATTAAGATTGGAATATTATTAAGAATTACTTGAACATAAATAACAAAGAAGCTTTACCTATCAGCAGCCGATGGCTCTGGAAAAAGCAAAAGAGATATTGGAATATTTGGAATATTAATCGTCAGGGTTGGGGAATTTCGTACTAACCAAAATGTAATAACTTAATAATATGAATGTGATAACTTCTCATATTCAATTTTCGTTAAAATATTGGTTAAATAGTTAATATTCCTACTAACTAGCACCACTTGCAAAAGTGGGAAAAATTGTACAAAGAACGCTGATGAGATGGCGTAGCGGCCTCGAAATCAGTACTGATCCGTTCTGCTGGTTTGATGATTATTAAAATATTCTTAATATTCCAATCTTAATATAAAATAATAAATAGAATTTAAACAAATTCATTTATTAATAATAAAAAATAACAAAAAATAATTTGCAGTCATGCAAGATTCGAACTTAAGCCCGATAAAAAATTAACAATTTACATAAGAAAAAGTTCGACTAATAAAAATTCATACATAATTTAAAACATTGCGGGGGCACGCGCACTTGTTCAAAGTAAATTGACAACTAAATTCAATTACTTGAACATAAATAACAAAGAAGCTTTACCTATCAGCAGCCGATGGCTCTGGAAAAAGCAAAAGAGATATTGGAATATTTGGAATATTAATCGTCAGGGTTGGGGAATTTCGTACTAACCAAAATGTAATAACTTTATAATATGAATGTGATAACTTCTCATATTCAATTTTCGTTAAAATATTGGTTAAATAGTTAATATTCCTACTAACTAGCACCACTTGCAAAAGTGGGAAAAATTGAACAAAGAACGCTGATGAGATGGCGTAGCGGCCTCGAAATCAGTACTGATCCGTTCTGCTGGTTTGATGATTATTAAAATATTCTTAATATTCCAATCTTAATATAAAATAATAAATATAATTTAAACAAATTCATTTATTAATAATAAAAAATAACAAAAAATAATTTGCAGTCATGCAAGATTCGAACTTAAGCCCGATAAAAAATTAACAATTTTCATAAGAAAAAGTTCGACTAATAAAAATTCATACATAATTTAAAACATTGCGGGGGCACGCGCACTTGTTCAAAGTAAATTGACAACTAAATTCAATTACTTGAACATAAATAACAAAGAAGCTTTACCTATCAGCAGCCGATGGCTCTGGAAAAAGCAAAAGAGATATTGGAATATTTGGAATATTAATCGTCAGGGTTGGGGAATTTCGTACTAACCAAAATGTAATAACTTAATAATATGAATGTGATAACTTCTCATATTCAATTTTCGTTAATATATTGGTTAAATAGTTAATATTCCTACTAACTAGCACCACTTGCAAAAGTGGGAAAAATTGAACAAAGAACGCTGATGAGATGGCGTAGCGGCCTCGAAATCAGTACTGATCCGTTCTGCTGGTTTGATGATTATTAAAATATTCTTAATATTCCAATCTTAATATAAAATAATAAATAGAATTTAAACAAATTCATTTATTAATAATAAAAAATAACAAAAAATAATTTGCAGTCATGCAAGATTCGAACTTAAGCCCGATAAAAAATTAACAATTTACATAAGAAAAAGTTCGACTAATAAAAATTCATACATAATTTAAAACATTGCGGGGGCACGCGCACTTGTTCAAAGTAAATTGACAACTAAATTCAATTACTTGAACATAAATAACAAAGAAGCTTTACCTATCAGCAGCCGATGGCTCTGGAAAAAGCAAAAGAGATATTGGAATATTTGGAATATTAATCGTCAGGGTTGGGGAATTTCGTACTAACCAAAATGTAATAACTTAATAATATGAATGTGATAACTTCTCATATTCAATTTTCGTTAAAATATTGGTTAAATAGTTAATATTCCTACTAACTAGCACCACTTGCAAAAGTGGGAAAAATTGAACAAAGAACGCTGATGAGATGGCGTAGCGGCCTCGAAATCAGTACTGATCCGTTCTGCTGGTTTGATGATTATTAAAATATTCTTAATATTCCAATCTTAATATAAAATAATAAATAGAATTTAAACAAATTCATTTATTAATAATAAAAAATAACAAAAAGTAATTTGCAGTCATGCAAGATTCGAACTTAAGCCCGATAAAAAATTAACAATTTACATAAGAAAAAGTTCGACTAATAAAAATTCATACATAATTTAAAACATTGCGGGGGCACGCGCACTTGTTCAAAGTAAATTAACAACTAAATTCAATTACTTGAACATAAATAACAAAGAAGCTTTACCTATCAGCAGCCGATGGCTCTGGAAAAAGCAAAAGAGATATTGGAATATTTGGAATATTAATCGTCAGGGTTGGGGAATTTCGTACTAACCAAAATGTAATAACTTAATAATATGAATGTGATAACTTCTCATATTCAATTTTCGTTAAAATATTGGTTAAATAGTTAATATTCCTACTAACTAGCACCACTTGCAAAAGTGGGAAAAATTGAACAAAGAACGCTGATGAGATGGCGTAGCGGCCTCGAAATCAGTACTGATCCGTTCTGCTGGTTTGATGATTATTAAAATATTCTTAATATTCCAATCTTAATATAAAATAATAAATAGAATTTAAACAAATTCATTTATTAATAATAAAAAATAACAAAAAATAATTTGCAGTCATGCAAGATTCGAACTTAAGCCCGATAAAAAATTAACAATTTACATAAGAAAAAGTTCGACTAATAAAAATTCATACGTAATTTAAAACATTGCGGGGGCACGCGCACTTGTTCAAAGTAAATTGACAACTAAATTCAATTACTTGAACATAAATAACAAAGAAGCTTTACCTATCAGCAGCCGATGGCTCTGGAAAAAGCAAAAGAGATATTGGAATATTTGGAATATTAATCGTCAGGGTTGGGGAATTTCGTACTAACCAAAATGTAATAACTTAATAATATGAATGTGATAACTTCTCATATTCAATTTTCGTTAAAATATTGGTTAAATAGTTAATATTTCTACTAACTAGCACCACTTGCAAAAGTGGGAAAAATTGAACAAAGAACGCTGATGAGATGGCGTAGCGGCCTCGAAATCAGTACTGATCCGTTCTGCTGGTTTGATGATTATTAAAATATTCTTAATATTCCAATCTTAATATAAAATAATAAATAGAATTTAAACAAATTCATTTATTAATAATAAAAAATAACAAAAAATAATTTGCAGTCATGCAAGATTCGAACTTAAGCCCGATAAAAAATTAACAATTTACATAAGAAAAAGTTCGACTAATAAAAATTCATACATAATTTAAAACATTGCGGGGGCACGCGCACTTGTTCAAAGTAAATTGACAACTAAATTCAATTACTTGAACATAAATAACAAAGAAGCTTTACCTATCAGCAGCCGATGGCTCTGGAAAAAGCAAAAGAGATATTGGAATATTTGGAATATTAATCGTCAGGGTTGGGGAATTTCGTACTAACCAAAATGTAATAACTTAATAATATGAATGTGATAGCTTCTCATATTCAATTTTCGTTAAAATATTGGTTAAATAGTTAATATTCCTACT
The DNA here is from genome assembly GCA_951800035.1 of Linnaemya tessellans. Taxonomy (NCBI): domain Eukaryota; kingdom Metazoa; phylum Arthropoda; class Insecta; order Diptera; family Tachinidae; genus Linnaemya; species Linnaemya tessellans. The sequence goes on along the minus strand of OX637534.1, from coordinate 61,438,838 downwards.
AACTAGCACCACTTGCAAAAGTGGGAAAAATTGAACAAAGAACGCTGATGAGATGGCGTAGCGGCCTCGAAATCAGTACTGATCCGTTCTGCTGGTTTGATGATTATTAAAATATTCTTAATATTCCAATCTTAATATAAAATAATAAATAGAATTTATACAAATTCATTTATTAATAATAAAAAATAACAAAAAATAATTTGCAGTCATACAAGATTCGAACTTAAGCCCGATAAAAAATTAACAATTTACATAAGAAAAAGTTCGACTAATAAAAATTCATACATAATTTAAAACATTGCGGGGGCACACGCACTTGTTCAAAGTAAATTGACAACTAAATTCAATTACTTGAACATAAATAACAAAGAAGCTTTACCTATCAGCAGCCGATGGCTCTGGAAAAAGCAAAAGAGATATTGGAATATTTGGAATATTAATCGTCAGGGTTGGGGAATTTCGTACTAACCAAAATGTAATAACTTAATAATATGAATGTGATAACTTCTCATATTCAATTTTCGTTAAAATATTGGTTAAATAGTTAATATTCCTACTAACTAGCACCACTTGCAAAAGTGGGAAAAATTGAACAAAGAACGCTGATGAGATGGCGTAGCGGCCTCGAAATCAGTACTGATCCGTTCTGCTGGTTTGATGATTATTAAAATATTCTTAATATTCCAATCTTAATATAAAATAATAAATAGAATTTAAACAAATTCATTTATTAATAATAAAAAATAACAAAAAATAATTTGCAGTCATGCAATATTCGAACTTAAGCCCGATAAAAAATTAACAATTTACATAAGAAAAAGTTCGACTAATAAAAATTCATACATAATTTAAAACATTGCGGGGGCACGCGCACTTGTTCAAAGTAAATTGACAACTAAATTCAATTACTTGAACATAAATAACAAAGAAGCTTTACCTATCAGCAGCCGATGGCTCTGGAAAAAGCAAAAGAGATATTGGAATATTTGGAATATTAATCGTCAGGGTTGGGGAATTTCGTACTAACCAAAATGTAATAACTTAATAATATGAATGTGATAACTTCTCATATTCAATTTTCGTTAAAATATTGGTTAAATAGTTAATATTCCTACTAACTAGCACCACTTGCAAAAGTGGGAAAAATTGAACAAAGAACGCTGATGAGATGGCGTAGCGGCCTCGAAATCAGTACTGATCCGTTCTGCTGGTTTGATGATTATTAAAATATTCTTAATATTCCAATCTTAATATAAAATAATAAATAGAATTTAAACAAATTCATTTATTAATAATAAAAAATAACAAAAAATAATTTGCAGTCATGCAAGATTCGAACTTAAGCCCGATAAAAAATTAACAATTTACATAAGAAAAAGTTCGACTAATAAAAATTCATACATAATTTAAAACATTGCGGGGGCACGCGCACTTGTTCAAAGTAAATTGACAACTAAATTCAATTACTTGAACATAAATAACAAAGAAGCTTTACCTATCAGCAGCCGATGGCTCTGGAAAAAGCAAAAGAGATATTGGAATATTTGGAATATTAATCGTCAGGGTTGGGGAATTTCGTACTAACCAAAATGTAATAACTTAATAATATGAATGTGATAACTTCTCATATTCAATTTTCGTTAAAATATTGGTTAAATAGTTAATATTCCTACTAACTAGCACCACTTGCAAAAGTGGGAAAAATTGAACAAAGAACGCTGATGAGATGGCGTAGCGGCCTCGAAATCAGTACTGATCCGTTCTGCTGGTTTGATGATTATTAAAATATTCTTAATATTCCAATCTTAATATAAAATAATAAATAGAATTTAAACAAATTCATTTATTAATAATAAAAAATAACAAAAAATAATTTGCAGTCATGCAAGATTCGAACTTAAGCCCGATAAAAAATTAACAATTTACATAAGAAAAAGTTCGACTAATAAAAATTCATACATAATTTAAAACATTGCGGGGGCACGCGCACTTGTTCAAAGTAAATTGACAACTAAATTCAATTACTTGAACATAAATAACAAAGAAGCTTTACCTATCAGCAGCCGATGGCTCTGGAAAAAGCAAAAGAGATATTGGAATATTTGGAATATTAATCGTCAGGGTTGGGGAATTTCGTACTAACCAAAATGTAATAACTTAATAATATGAATGTGATAACTTCTCATATTCAATTTTCGTTAATATATTGGTTAAATAGTTAATATTCCTACTAACTAGCACCACTTGCAAAAGTGGGAAAAATTGAACAAAGAACGCTGATGAGATGGCGTAGCGGCCTCGAAATCAGTACTGATCCGTTCTGCTGGTTTGATGATTATTAAAATATTCTTAATATTCCAATCTTAATATAAAATAATAAATAGAATTTAAACAAATTCATTTATTAATATTAAAAAATAACAAAAAATAATTTGCAGTCATGCAAGATTCGAACTTAAGCCCGATAAAAAATTAACAATTTACATAAGAAAAAGTTCGACTAATAAAAATTCATACATAATTTAAAACATTGCGGGGGCACGCGCATTTGTTCAAAGTAAATTGACAACTAAATTCAATTACTTGAACATAAATAACAAAGAAGCTTTACCTATCAGCAGCCGATGGCTCTGGAAAAAGCAAAAGAGATATTGGAATATTTGGAATATTAATCGTCAGGGTTGGGGAATTTCGTACTAACCAAAATGTAATAACTTAATAATATGAATGTGATAGCTTCTCATATTCAATTTTCGTTAAAATATTGGTTAAATAGTTAATATTCCTACTAACTAGCACCACTTGCAAAAGTGGGAAAAATTGAACAAAGAACGCTGATGAGATGGCGTAGCGGCCTCGAAATCAGTACTGATCCGTTCTGCTGGTTTGATGATTATTAAAATATTCTTAATATTCCAATCTTAATATAAAATAATAAATAGAATTTAAACAAATTCATTTATTAATAATAAAAAATAACAAAAAATAATTTGCAGTCATACAAGATTCGAACTTAAGCCCGATAAAAAATTAACAATTTACATAAGAAAAAGTTCGACTAATAAAAATTCATACATAATTTAAAACATTGCGGGGGCACGCGCACTTGTTCAAAGTAAATTGACAACTAAATTCAATTACTTGAACATAAATAACAAAGAAGCTTTACCTATCAGCAGCCGATGGCTCTGGAAAAAGCAAAAGAGATATTGGAATATTTGGAATATTAATCGTCAGGGTTGGGGAATTTCGTACTAACCAAAATGTAATAACTTAATAATATGAATGTGATAACTTCTCATATTCAATTTTCGTTAAAATATTGGTTAAATAGTTAATATTCCTACTAACTAGCACCACTTGCAAAAGTGGGAAAAATTGAACAAAGAACGCTGATGAGATGGCGTAGCGGCCTCGAAATCAGTACTGATCCGTTCTGCTGGTTTGATGATTATTAAAATATTCTTAATATTCCAATCTTAATATAAAATAATAAATATAATTTAAACAAATTCATTTATTAATAATAAAAAATAACAAAAAATAATTTGCAGTCATGCAAGATTCGAACTTAAGCCCGATAAAAAATTAACAATTTTCATAAGAAAAAGTTCGACTAATAAAAATTCATACATAATTTAAAACATTGCGGGGGCACGCGCACTTGTTCAAAGTAAATTGACAACTAAATTCAATTACTTGAACATAAATAACAAAGAAGCTTTACCTATCAGCAGCCGATGGCTCTGGAAAAAGCAAAAGAGATATTGGAATATTTGGAATATTAATCGTCAGGGTTGGGGAATTTCGTACTAACCAAAATGTAATAACTTAATAATATGAATGTGATAACTTCTCATATTCAATTTTCGTTAATATATTGGTTAAATAGTTAATATTCCTACTAACTAGCACCACTTGCAAAAGTGGGAAAAATTGAACAAAGAACGCTGATGAGATGGCGTAGCGGCCTCGAAATCAGTACTGATCCGTTCTGCTGGTTTGATGATTATTAAAATATTCTTAATATTCCAATCTTAATATAAAATAATAAATAGAATTTAAACAAATTCATTTATTAATAATAAAAAATAACAAAAAATAATTTGCAGTCATGCAAGATTCGAACTTAAGCCCGATAAAAAATTAACAATTTACATAAGAAAAAGTTCGACTAATAAAAATTCATACATAATTTAAAACATTGCGGGGGCACGCGCACTTGTTCAAAGTAAATTGACAACTAAATTCAATTACTTGAACATAAATAACAAAGAAGCTTTACCTATCAGCAGCCGATGGCTCTGGAAAAAGCAAAAGAGATATTGGAATATTTGGAATATTAATCGTCAGGGTTGGGGAATTTCGTACTAACCAAAATGTAATAACTTAATAATATGAATGTGATAACTTCTCATATTCAATTTTCGTTAAAATATTGGTTAAATAGTTAATATTCCTACTAACTAGCACCACTTGCAAAAGTGGGAAAAATTGAACAAAGAACGCTGATGAGATGGCGTAGCGGCCTCGAAATCAGTACTGATCCGTTCTGCTGGTTTGATGATTATTAAAATATTCTTAATATTCCAATCTTAATATAAAATAATAAATAGAATTTAAACAAATTCATTTATTAATAATAAAAAATAACAAAAAATAATTTGCAGTCATGCAAGATTCGAACTTAAGCCCGATAAAAAATTAACAATTTACATAAGAAAAAGTTCGACTAATAAAAATTCATACATAATTTAAAACATTGCGGGGGCACGCGCACTTGTTCAAAGTAAATTGACAACTAAATTCAATTACTTGAACATAAATAACAAAGAAGCTTTACCTATCAGCAGCCGATGGCTCTGGAAAAAGCAAAAGAGATATTGGAATATTTGGAATATTAATCGTCAGGGTTGGGGAATTTCGTACTAACCAAAATGTAATAACTTAATAATATGAATGTGATAACTTCTCATATTCAATTTTCGTTAAAATATTGGTTAAATAGTTAATATTCCTACTAACTAGCACCACTTGCAAAAGTGGGAAAAATTGAACAAAGAACGCTGATGAGATGGCGTAGCGGCCTCGAAATCAGTACTGATCCGTTCTGCTGGTTTGATGATTATTAAAATATTCTTAATATTCCAATCTTAATATAAAATAATAAATAGAATTTAAACAAATTCATTTATTAATAATAAAAAATAACAAAAAATAATTTGCAGTCATGCAAGATTCGAACTTAAGCCCGATAAAAAATTAACAATTTACATAAGAAAAAGTTCGACTAATAAAAATTCATACATAATTTAAAACATTGCGGGGGCACGCGCACTTGTTCAAAGTAAATTGACAACTAAATTCAATTACTTGAACATAAATAATAAAGAAGCTTTACCTATCAGCAGCCGATGGCTCTGGAAAAAGCAAAAGAGATATTGGAATATTTGGAATATTAATCGTCAGGGTTGGGGAATTTCGTACTAACCAAAATGTAATAACTTAATAATATGAATGTGATAACTTCTCATATTCAATTTTCGTTAAAATATTGGTTAAATAGTTAATATTCCTACTAACTAGCACCACTTGCAAAAGTGGGAAAAATTGAACAAAGAACGCTGATGAGATGGCGTAGCGGCCTCGAAATCAGTACTGATCCGTTCTGCTGGTTTGATGATTATTAAAATATTCTTAATATTCCAATCTTAATATAAAATAATAAATAGAATTTAAACAAATTCATTTATTAATAATAAAAAATAACAAAAAATAATTTGCAGTCATGCAAGATTCGAACTTAAGCCCGATAAAAAATTAACAATTTACATAAGAAAAAGTTCGACTAATAAAAATTCATACATAATTTAAAACATTGCGGGGGCACGCGCACTTGTTCAAAGTAAATTGACAACTAAATTCAATTACTTGAACATAAATAACAAAGAAGCTTTACCTATCAGCAGCCGATGGCTCTGGAAAAAGCAAAAGAGATATTGGAATATTTGGAATATTAATTGTCAGGGTTGGGGAATTTCGTACTAACCAAAATGTAATAACTTAATAATATGAATGTGATAACTTCTCATATTCAATTTTCGTTAAAATATTGGTTAAATAGTTAATATTCCTACTAACTAGCACCACTTGCAAAAGTGGGAAAAATTGAACAAAGAACGCTGATGAGATGGCGTAGCGGCCTCGAAATCAGTACTGATCCGTTCTGCTGGTTTGATGATTATTAAAATATTCTTAATATTCCAATCTTAATATAAAATAATAAATAGAATTTAAACAAATTCATTTATTAATAATAAAAAATAACAAAAAATAATTTGCAGTCATGCAAGATTCGAACTTAAGCCCGATAAAAAATTAAGAATTTACATAAGAAAAAGTTCGACTAATAAAAATTCATACATAATTTAAATTTTCTTTTTCTTATACACGACCTTATATCTAAATTTATCTAATATATTGAACTACATACATATATACAATATATCTTATCCCTGAGATTGTTTTTATATATTTTTTTTCTTTTTTTTAGATTTAGTTTGGAGTTGACTTATTTTTACTTCCTTTCTTTTTTTTTACACCCAGATTTTTTACTTTGCTGGGTTTTGGTATATTGCTATATTGCTCGTGGTTTCGATGGCCAATTCAAATTAAAAAGGAAACTAAATTTGTTACCTGGGACACTCTTCGTGCTGTTCTTTGGCGGAATTTTGCCCGACAGTAGGTACCTGTAGGATTCCTTCTGTGGATGACCCCAATTCTGACACTTCTTTCCTGGAGTTCCTACATGTAGAATTTGTGCATTACTGTCTTGCCACACTGCATTATCTCTTGTGTTTACTGCAATTTAACTTACCCCAGTACAAATCTACTCTGATTAACTCTGTTGGTATAATAGTTAATTCCGGTATTTGGCACTTCCTTTGAAACTACACTTTATCGGTACAATTATTTTATTTAATTTCTTTTGTATACCGCTTCCTTTTTTTTCTTTTATATATATATATATATATATTTTTTTTTTTTTTTGTTGTTTTCTTTTCTATACTTGATTTAATATTTTTCGACTTTATCACCACCACGATCTTTTAGCAAATCCCATGTCGCCTCTCCTCATTATAACATTATACTTCGGATTCTTTCCAACCGCTTCCCATAAATTCTTTCTATTCCAAATTCCGCTACAGTTGATTTCCCTCCTAAACTCTATCTTTAATTTCTCCCCTTTAACTCTAGAATTTTCTTAATTTTTATTGTAGACAACATTTAATTCCTAACTGGACTCTCCTTTCTTTTCAGACTAGTATATTTATTTTCATTCATTTATTTCAAAGTAACTGCCATTTTGCACCAGTCATCAATGAGGATGACATCCCTGGTTTTGTTTCTGTTCTCACCGTAAACGCAGTGCTATCAACTGTATAGTGTGTAAATATTCATGAAATGTCAAATGAACACACCCCCTGTCAATTTCGCCATTGCTACATCTACTACCACAAGAATCACTCCAACATTTAGCACACTATAAGAATATCTTAATTTTACCACTGAAACTAATTTGATGAAATAAATACATCTCTACTGCACAAATTAAATAACACTCATCTGGCTCGCTCAATATTCATCCATTAAAAAATCTCCGCCATCTATCTTCAACACTCATAAACACACATCATCCCTAGGTGCACGCTCTGATTGGTGTCTTCCTGCCATTTATTCTATTACCCCCTCATTGGTTTCACCTTTTTCTTTCTGGGAGTGGAACAGAGGCACATATTAACGCGAATCCGGCTGCTCGGATGGTGCAGTCATGTGGTAAACCATTCCGGAATACTAAACCACCCAACAAACATCTTAGTGTCTGGTCGCAGCCTGCAACAAAACTCCGGATCATACGCCTGTGTGTGGCGGAGGAGTCGGTGTGCAGGGTGGTCTGTCTCTGACACATACCCAACGTGGGGAACTCCCATGACCCTGAAATGTCTCACACCTCACTGTGCCGGGCAATATGTATGTAACTCACGTTTTGCTATCTTTCCTGTGGTTTTTTTTTGTATAGTATATAATGAAAACAAAATAAAATATATAAATGAAAATCCCGATATAAAATTATCTCATTATCTCCTAGACTCGCAAACGATTTCTCCTCCTTCCAAGACTTGGTGCTCATCCTAATTTTTCCCATGGCGAAACCAAAAAAAAAAGGTAGAGGCAACCCCTAATATTTATAATTAAATTTCTTGTTACCAATATTCGATTGGTAGGCTCATATTCGAGCTAAAAAAAATATATGTTTTTAACTAAACGAACGCCCTGTGAGGCAATAACCAATAAATTAATTTAATCTTAGTGTTTATAATGTGTCATGTATGTTTCGGGTCATACCTCTAATTTTCTTTTTCATTGCCTATGGAAGGATATAGAAATCGGATAATCTTTAAAGCTAAAGGCTTCCGATTTCGTCTAAATCGCTGGGATTCCACCGATAATAACGGAAGTATTCTCATACATTACTTCTCATTAAACTTGTTACTTTGTTTGTTTTTTTTTTCTGCTCTTTTAGGTGTTAGCATTGGTTCTTCGCCATATGATGTATGACTATTGGAATTTTCTTAAAACGGTAGCTCCTACTTCTACTATCACATGTGGTGGTTCTTCCTAACCGATAATATTGCACTCGTGAGTATCAAATCTTATGCTAAACATAGACATATCCCTTGACTCTTATGTTGGTGACACGGTATGTAGGAACATTACGTTTTCTGACAGAAATTGACAGAATATAGGGACAATAATTTGGACGAATTAGGGTGTCAGAAATCAAACTAAAATGTTTGTACACTCACGTAAAACTAGTAGGTGTATGAATATTTGGAACTTAAACTATCAGGTACTTTCTTAGGCCTATATCACAGATGTTATAAAAAAAAATTTATTAACGTGCGATTATTGCACATATTTACTACTCCGCCTTTAAGGTATTATACCTTAATATCTTTCACGTGATATATCCCTAGGGATTTACCCTGCAAGGTTTCCAACTCGTACATATTATTTCCTACCGGACGGGCCACTCTACATTTTAAAAATTTCCGGCAAAATTTCGCATTTCGGTTCTTCGCAAAATCACTCAAGACGTTGTTTCGCCGGTAGACTTCCTGTCCGGGGGTAAATGATATCGTTCGAGTTCTGTTGTTATGAATTCTTGCGCTCTTTAGGTATGCTGTTTCCATGTTTTTTTTTATTTGCTCTCTCATATTTTACATTTTATCTGTTCTACTTAAGGGTGCTATATTATGATCTGTTAGGGATTTTAGTTTCCTTCCCAATTCGTATTCAGCCCCACTGGTATACATATGGTGTCCGAAAAGAGCAAAGAATGGAGTATAGCCTGTTGCTGTATGAACAGCGGTTCTTAGAGCGCATTCTATTTCGGATAAATATAGGTCCCAATCTCTATGATCCTCTTTTAGGTAAGCTCTGATTGCGTTTATCACCGATTGGTTTACCCTTTCACTGGCATTACTTTGTGGGGAATATACCGCTGTTTTTATGTGTTTAATACGGTATGTCTGCATCAAATTTTCAAAACTTTTTGCGGTGAATTGCGTTCCATTATCGCTATGGATAACTTCCGGCACTCCGAACGTATGGAATATTTGTTTGATGAGGAAATCGATGACATTTGCTGTAGATGCTTCTTTCATTGCTTTAAGGAAAGTAAATTTGGTGAAATGATCCACCACGATAAAAATGAAACAATTACCCTTTTTACCATTTGGTAAACGCTCGTTATTTTGTTCTATGTTTTCTATCATGTCCAGATACTCAGCATTTTCGAATTCAGTGGTTTCAAAATCGAACAGGTCCTCAATATTTATTTCCTCAGCGGGCAATCTGGACAACATATCGGCTACTACATTCTCCGATCCTTTCCGGCGCATGATTTCGAAGTCAAAAGCTTGGAGGTGTAACGACCATCGTGCCAAACGACCTGTCAGATCCTTCATCGACATAAGCCATTTAAGGCTAGCATGGTCTGTGACAATCGTAAAGGGCATCATTTCGACGTATGGTCTGAACTTTTTGACGGCCATTACTGCTGCTAAGCACTCCTTTTGGGTAACGCTATAGTTTTTCTGGCAATTATTTAACTTTTGAGAGTAAAACGCAATGGGATTCTCGGCGTTATTATCATTTACCTGGTACAATACGGCTCCTATACCATATTCACACGCATCACATTGGATATAAAATCTTTTTGAAAAATCGGCATGTTTCCACACAGGGGCTGAGGTCAATGCTATTTTCAACTTTTCAAACGATTTTTCTGCCTCCGGTGTAATACAAAATTTTTTGGATTTCTTCAAAGTATCGGTAAGTGGAGCGGATATTGACGCGAAATCTTTAATAAAGCGGCGATACCATCCCGCTGTTCCTAAGAAACTCCGCACTTCTCTAGGAGATTTTGGCATCTTTATCTCCCGAATGGCTTTAATTTTATCAGGATCTGTCTTCAACATTCCTCCTCCTACTATGAACCCTAAATATCTAATTTCTTTAAAACAGAACTGAGATTTCTTTAATCCAATAGATAGGTTCGCGTTCTTAAGGCACTCGGATACTTCACGCAATAGTTCTAGATGTTTTTCAAAGCTCTCGGATATTACTAACAAATCGTCTAAATAGACAAAAACATTTTCTTTTAGTTTCTGGGGTACTACTTTATCCATCAGCCGGCATAGTCGTTGGGCTGCGTTGCAAAGACCGAAAGGCATCACTCGGAACTGGTAGAGTGGTCGTCCTGCTACGGTAAATGCAGTATATGGTTTGCTCTCCTCCTCCAATCCTATTTGCCAGAATGCATATTTCAAATCGACGCTACTAATGAAATATGTCTCATCTATCCTACTCAATATACCCTCAATATTCTGTAAGGGATATGCATCCTTCACAGTAACCTGATTTAATTTTCGCGCATCTAAACAGAGTCTATTTTTCCTCGGTTTTCTCACGACGGTCGTCCTATTACTCCACGGACTATCACTCTCTTCTATCACGTTTAACTTCAACATCTCGTCTATTTCTTTATACACGATCTCTTGAACTGCCAGTGAAATCGGATAGGTTCTATCCTTGACGGGTTCTGCGCTTTCAATTAGCGTTATTTTGTGTTTTTCAAGGTGTGTACATCCTAAACCATGTCTTTCGAATGTCTGAAACATTTCCACTACTTTATTCAGTTCATTTCTGTAAGTTCATGCGGATTTGACTTATAATTATCAGTTTTTATCTATTTTCTCTACAGCTATTTCGGATACGCCAACAATTTCCGGCGCCAGTTTAAAAATTTTCCAAAAATCTATACCTAAGTAGGCTACTTGTTCCAGGTCAGGACACATATAGAACGCTAGTTTTTTCAACTGATTCCGATATTCTACCAAGACTTCTATTTTCCCTAACAGTCTATATTGCTGACCACTAGCTGTAGATATATTTGCACAAATCGGCCTAATATCAACATCTAATTCATCTACTAGCTCTCTGCATCCTTTACCTAATATGCTCACCGATGCGCTGGAATCTAGCAGACCTTTCACTACTATCTCGCCTAATTTAAATTCCGCATATGGTCTGGGATCTACTGACACTTCACTAACGCTCTTAATCGATTCTATAACCATTTTCCTAATTTTTTTTCTTGCAGCAAATTTTTCTCTTAGCTTTATAACTCTATTTGAAATTCTGTTTTTCTTAAGTATCTCTGAACTAAAGATTTTATTTTTGACCTTATCATAATTGTCTTTCCTCTCTTGTAACGTATATAAATGTCGATTTTGTGGTGTAATTTTATTAAACTCTTTTACTATTTCTTTCAGGTTGCACGAGTTTTTCTTCCTATCTGGTTTTACTGCGGGTTGACTGTCGAACGATGGCTCCCCGCTCTTCCGTCGTTCCTCGCAAAATTTTTGCTTTTGCATGTGGCGCAATTTGGGGAAATCACGTCTGGTTTCCCGCAACGGTAACAAAAAATTTTCCTCTCTTCTGCAGGGCAATCCATGAACACGTGGCCATTTTGTCGGCAGTTCCAGCATATTAATTGGTTATTACGCGCTGCACTATTAACCCTGATTTCAGCAATTTCCTCACACATATTTTCTTCCATTTGTTCGGCTCGTATAAAGTCGTCCGCAATTTCATTTATTTGCTTTTGAAATCGAATAGGATTGGGCTGTGGCTGTTTATACTCTCTTTTTAGGAACGTTCTCTCTGCGTCTACACAAAATGATCTCAATTCTTCAACTGATGAAACCTGCATCGGATATACTATCCTGCCAATACTTTCTCTTAAATTCTTTTTGATCATTTCACTTTCAGGCATAGACATGTTTAGACGAGACCTCAGCTGAGACATAGACAAGAAAAATGAATCTATTGATTCTCCAGGTTGTTGTTTCCTCTCAACCATGTCACTCATCAATTCAAAACTGGACCTCGAGGACTTATATTGTTTCAACATTGCAGCTTTTAAAGTAGACTATTCCGATACGAAATTTGTCTGAATGTATAACCAGTACCACTTTTCAGCAACGCCTTTCATCAGCAAATGAAAGTTATCCAACACTTCTTTCCAACTCACGTCATACTGCGCCTGCAGTTTTTCCAGTCGGAAGTCTTCTACGGTTAGTTTATTTTGATCGCCATTAAATTCTAAGCCCCATTTTTCTATCCGCGGGCTATCGAACCTTTTCCCCTGCCGCTCCCCATTAACCGACGAATCTCTGGAGGAACGAGGAAGGTGAGCATTCAGTCCGGACATATCAAAAATTGGCTGGCCATCGTCCGACGTTTTGGCCACATTATTTAAATTAGACTAGTAATTTTTTATTTTCCTGCTGAGTTTGCTGTACTACTTTGCTTAGCCTACTTACGGTGGCGGTTAATTGTGCCATCGAGTTTTTCATTTCAGCTACTTGGGAATTGATACCAGAATCTACTACCTGTTTTATTTTATTTTCCCAGTACACATTATTTTCAGCAGCTTGTCTACTCGTGCTAGGTGCCCTGTCATCCGTGGTTAATGGATTTCCAGTCGGAGGTGGATTTTGCCTATTGGATATAATGGTTTCTGACATATCCCTTATTTGTCCGACCTGACTCATTTGTTCCTGCATTTTCTGGGATTTTGAAGAGCTACGTTTGGATCGATACGGTGGAGGTAAACTGTTTTTATAAATTTTGAACGCTACGTGTAGTGTCGATCTATTCAAGTCAAATAAAACTTGCCTATCTCTTTTTCTAGATTTAGATGAGGGGGTCTTATTACTCATGACCCTCCTTCTGTTACTAAAGAAAAATGATGCTCGCCTTCTAGATCAAACTTACCCACGAATTGACTCAATCAGCTCACTACTAAGGACAAAAAAAAATGCCGGAAACAATTAAATGTATGTGTACGCCTATATAAAATTATTTAGTGAAGGAATAAATGGACATATGTATGTTAACTCTCTACAATAAATAAGTATTCCCAAAACTTCTACTAATAAAATAAAAAAAAACTATATTATTTGTAAGGATATCAAAAAGACCAAACACTCGGTGTACAAAAAAAAATTTTTTACTATAAAAAAAAATTGTTAAACTAAAATAAATGGTACAAAAAAATAAATGTTACAATAAAATAAATGTAAAAAAAATAATTACTTATTTTCCTGTATTGCTTATTATGTTTCTTTCTCTTCTTTTTAGAACATTCTTAAGGTGATGATGGACGGTTTCGAAGGTCCAGGCGATAACTGACTAATTTACTACTTCTGTGGTTGTGGTACATGTAAATCATCTTTACTCTACTGCTTCTATAAATTATCCACATCTTTATTAGGTTGCCCTCGTACATTCATCTGCCCTAGCCGGTTAGAGAGATTACGAGGACGTTCGGCATTATCTGGCACAACTTACCTCGCCAATTGTTATATAGCGAGACGCTACCAGACGATACCGAGCTTTTGCCTGCTAAATGACTGGACTAGTTATCAAAATTTGATCTCTACTCTAATACAACAACACGATAGACAAAACACAATACAATTGGACACACTTCCGCAGTTTTCCAAGCTACTGTATTTCATCTACAAGAATTTTATTTATACTTTCTCCAGGGCAAGTTTTATCCACATACATCGGACCTAAATTTATTTCACTTTCGCCTAAATTCAGCGGCTATACGGATTAAACTCTTCCTGGGTTTTAGTATTATGGGCTATTATAAACAAAACTAATTTTACTATTTCTTCATGCCTAGCTGTTCTGCATGGAATTCTACAAAAACTTTTTAAGCAAGGTCGCCATCTTGGCGCTGCTTTTCCGATTGGGCGCCATTTATGTTACAGACCGGTTGGCCTGGCGTGACATCCAGCTAGCTCGTGTCAAAATGCCTCAGGAGGTTCCAACCCTTGCATACGCCAGTCGCGTATCTGAACACATAAAACAAAAGAACTCACACTATATTCAAACAACTCCAAAACATATTACCACAAACCAACATTCCAGGAGAGAGATGACATTTCTCCTCTTTTTATATTTGCCCATCCAACCTTGTCATAGATATCCCTCATTATATGTATGTTCATTCTATGACCCAATATGCCGTCCGACCTTCGCCTTACTTTAACTTACCATCATCACCTTATGAGGAAATTAACTCCACATATTTTTTTACACATTATAACAACTTAATTTTTTATTCACATCTAAAACGCAACTATATATACTCAAAATTCTCAAAAAATACAAAAAAAAATACTTAATTAACCAAACAAAAATCTAAATATACTTGTTACTAATCTTAAACCATAGAACGAATTAAAATTTTATTCCTACTTATATTATGAATATTCGCCACCCGAAATTTTACAAGTAACAATTATTTGAATAAATTTCTTATAAATTTTCGGGATATATCCTTTCGCAGAATATTTTCTTTTTGGTTTTAATTTTATGCTATAGGTAGGTACATACATATACATAAATATTTTCTTTAACCCGCTTACTCCCTCCCTTAGATACCTTGCGCTAGTTAGGATGAGTGAGGTTATTTTCTGTTTATATTTAGGTTTTGTATCGTGAACCTTTTCTTTTAATCCCTACCCTAAAGGAGCTTCCTGAGGATGGTTTCCTGATTTTTCTGGTTATAAATATGTATTAATTCGTTCCGCGCCCTCTTTTGGTTGATGACATCCCCTAACCGCAAAATATCTACTATGCCTACTTCTTTTTTCGTTTTATATATAAACAACAAATTTTCTTTTTCTTATACACGACCTTATATCTAAATTTATCTAATATATTGAACTACATACATATATACAATATGTCTTATCCCTGAGATTGTTTTTATATATTTTTTTCTTTTTTTTAGATTTAGTTTGGAGTTGACTTATTTTTACTTCCTTTCTTTTTTTTTACACCCAGATTTTTTACTTTGCTGGGTTTTGGTATATTGCTATATTGCTCGTGGTTTCGATGGCCAATTCAAATTAAAAAGGAAACTAAATTTGTTACCTGGGACACTCTTCGTGCTGTTCTTTGGCGGAATTTTGCCCGACAGTAGGTACCTGTAGGATTCCTTCTGTGGATGACCCCAATTCTGACACTTCTTTCCTGGAGTTCCTACATGTAGAATTTGTGCATTACTGTCTTGCCACACTGCATTATCTCTTGTGTTTACTGCAATTTAACTTACCCCAGTACAAATCTACTCTGATTAACTCTGTTGGTATAATAGTTAATTCCGGTATTTGGCACTTCCTTTGAAACTACACTTTATCGGTACAATTATTTTATTTAATTTCTTTTGTATACCGCTTCCTTTTTTTTCTTTTATATATATATATATATATATATTTTTTTTTTTTTGTTGTTTTCTTTTCTATACTTGATTTAATATTTTTCGACTTTATCACCACCACGATCTTTTAGCAAATCCCATGTCGCCTCTCCTCATTATAACATTATACTTCGGATTCTTTCCAACCGCTTCCCATAAATTCTTTCTATTCCAAATTCCGCTACAGTTGATTTCCCTCCTAAACTCTATCTTTAATTTCTCCCCTTTAACTCTAGAATTTTCTTAATTTTTATTGTAGACAACATTTAATTCCTAACTGGACTCTCCTTTCTTTTCAGACTAGTATATTTATTTTCATTCATTTATTTCAAAGTAACTGCCATTTTGCACCAGTCATCAATGAGGATGACATCCCTGGTTTTGTTTCTGTTCTCACCGTAAACGCAGTGCTATCAACTGTATAGTGTGTAAATATTCATGAAATGTCAAATGAACACACCCCCTGTCAATTTCGCCATTGCTACATCTACTACCACAAGAATCACTCCAACATTTAGCACACTATAAGAATATCTTAATTTTACCACTGAAACTAATTTGATGAAATAAATACATCTCTACTGCACAAATTAAATAACACTCATCTGGCTCGCTCAATATTCATCCATTAAAAAATCTCCGCCATCTATCTTCAACACTCATAAACACACATCATCCCTAGGTGCACCCTCTGATTGGTGTCTTCCTGCCATTTATTCTATTACCCCCTCATTGGTTTCACCTTTTTCTTTCTGGGAGTGGAACAGAGGCACATATTAACGCGAATCCGGCTGCTCGGATGGTGCAGTCATGTGGTAAACCATTCCGGAATACTAAACCACCCAACAAACATCTTAGTGTCTGGTCGCAGCCTGCAACAAAACTCCGGATCATACGCCTGTGTGTGGCGGAGGAGTCGGTGTGCAGGGTGGTCTGTCTCTGACACATACCCAACGTGGGGAACTCCCATGACCCTGAAATGTCTCACACCTCACTGTGCCGGGCAATATGTATGTAACTCACGTTTTGCTATCTTTCCTGTGGTTTTTTTTTTGTATAGTATATAATGAAAACAAAATAAAATATATAAATGAAAATCCCGATATAAAATTATCTCATTATCTCCTAGACTCGCAAACGATTTCTCCTCCTTCCAAGACTTGGTGCTCATCCTAATTTTTCCCATGGCGAAACCAAAAAAAAAAGGTAGAGGCAACCCCTAATATTTATAATTAAATTTCTTGTTACCAATATTCGATTGGTAGGCTCATATTCGAGCTAAAAAAAATATATGTTTTTAACTAAACGAACGCCCTGTGAGGCAATAACCAATAAATTAATTTAATCTTAGTGTTTATAATGTGTCATGTATGTTTCGGGTCATACCTCTAATTTTCTTTTTCATTGCCTATGGAAGGATATAGAAATCGGATAATCTTTAAAGCTAAAGGCTTCCGATTTCGTCTAAATCGCTGGGATTCCACCGATAATAACGGAAGTATTCTCATACATTACTTCTCATTAAACTTGTTACTTTGTTTGTTTTTTTTTTCTGCTCTTTTAGGTGTTAGCATTGGTTCTTCGCCATATGATGTATGACTATTGGAATTTTCTTAAAACGGTAGCTCCTACTTCTACTATCACATGTGGTGGTTCTTCCTAACCGATAATATTGCACTCGTGAGTATCAAATCTTATGCTAAACATAGACATATCCCTTGACTCTTATGTTGGTGACACGGTATGTAGGAACATTACGTTTTCTGACAGAAATTGACAGAATATAGGGACAATAATTTGGACGAATTAGGGTGTCAGAAATCAAACTAAAATGTTTGTACACTCACGTAAAACTAGTAGGTGTATGAATATTTGGAACTTAAACTATCAGGTACTTTCTTAGGCCTATATCACAGATGTTATAAAAAAAAATTATTAACGTGCGATTATTGCACATATTTACTACTCCGCCTTTAAGGTATTATACCTTAATATCTTTCACGTGATATATCCCTAGGGATTTACCCTGCAAGGTTTCCAACTCGTACATATTATTTCCTACCGGACGGGCCACTCTACATTTTAAAAATTTCCGGCAAAATTTCGCATTTCGGTTCTTCGCAAAATCACTCAAGACGTTGTTTCGCCGGTAGACTTCCTGTCCGGGGGTAAATGATATCGTTCGAGCTCTTTTGTTATGAATTCTTGCGCTCTTTAGGTATGCTGTTTCCATGTTTTGTTTTATTTGCTCTCTCATATTTTACATTTTATCTGTTCTACTTAAGGGTGCTATATTATGATCTGTTAGGGATTTTAGTTTCCTTCCCAATTCGTATTCAGCCCCACTGGTATACATATGGTGTCCGAAAAGAGCAAAGAATGGAGTATAGCCTGTTGCTGTATGAACAGCGGTTCTTAGAGCGCATTCTATTTCGGATAAATATAGGTCCCAATCTCTATGATCCTCTTTTAGGTAAGCTCTGATTGCGTTTATCACCGATTGGTTTACTCTTTCACTGGCATTACTTTGTGGGGAATATGCCGCTGTTTTTATGTGTTTAATACGGTATGTCTGCATCAAATTTTCAAAACTTTTTGCGGTGAATTGCGTTCCATTGTCGCTATGGATAACTTCCGGCACTCCGAACGTATGGAATATTTGTTTGACGAGGAAATCGATGACATTTGCTGTAGATGCTTCTTTCATTGCTTTAAGGAAAGTAAATTTGGTGAAATGATCCACCACGATAAAAATGAAACAATTACCCTTTTTACCATTTGGTAAACGCTCGTTATTTTGTTCTATGTTTTCTATCATGTCCAGATACTCAGCACTTTCGAATTCAGTGGTTTCGAAATCGAACAGGTCCTCAATATTTATTTCCTCAGCGGGCAATCTGGACAACATATCGGCTACTACATTCTCCGATCCTTTCCGGTGCATGATTTCGAAGTCAAAAGCTTGGAGGTGTAACGACCATCGTGCCAAATGACCAGTCAGATCCTTCATCGACATAAGCCATTTAAGGCTAGCATGGTCTGTGACAATCGTAAAGGGCATCATTTCGACGTATGGTCTGAACTTTTTGACGGCCATTACTGCTGCTAAGCACTCCTTTTGGGTAACGCTATAGTTTTTTCTTGCAATTATTTAACTTTTGAGAGTAAAACGCAATGGGATTCTCGGCGTTATTATCATTTACCTGGTACAATACGGCTCCTATACCATATTCACACGCATCACATTGGATATAAAATCTTTTTGAAAAATCGGCATGTTTCAACACAGGGACTGAGGTCAATGCTATTTTCAACTTTTCAAACGATTTTTCTGCCTCCGGTGTAATACAAAATATTTTGGATTTCTTCAAAGTATCGGTAAGTGGAGCGGATATTGACGCGAAATCTTTAATAAAGCGGCGATACCATCCCGCTGTTCCTAAGAAACTCCGCACTTCTCTAGGAGATTTTGGCATCTTTATCCCCCGAATGCCTTTAATTTTATCAGGATCTGTCTTCAACATTCCTCCTCCTACTATGAACCCTAAATATCTAATTTCTTTAAAACAGAACTGAAATTTCTTTAATCCAATAGATAGGTTCGCGTTCTTAAGGCACTCGGATACTTCACGCAATAGTTCTAGATGTTTTTCAAAGCTCTCGGATATTACCAACAAATCGTCTAAATAGACAAAAACATTTTCTTTTACTTTCTGGGGTACTACTTTATCCATCAGCCGGCATAGTCGTTGGGCTGCGTTGCAAAGACCGAAAGGCATCACTCGGAACTTGTAGAGTGGTCGTCCTGCTACGGTAAATGCAGTATATGGTTTGCTCTCCTCCTCCAATCCTATTTGCCAGAATGCATATTTCAGATCGACGCTACTAATGAAATATGTCTCATCTATCCTACTCAATATACCCTCAATATTCTGTAAGGGATATGCATCCTTCACAGTAACCTGATTAAATTTTCGCGCATCTAAACAGAATCTATTTTTCCCCGGTTTTCTCACGGCGGTCGTCCTATTACTCCACGGACTATCACTCTCTTCTATCACGTTTAACTTCAACATCTCGTCTGTTTCTTCATACACGATCTCTTGAACTGCCGGTGAAATCGGATAGGTTCTATTTTTGACGGGTTCTACGCTTTTAATTAGCGTTATTTTGTGTTTTTCAAGGTGTGTACATCCTAAACCGTGTCTTTCGAATGTCTGATACATTTCCACTACTTTATTCAGTTCATTTCTCTGACATTCTGCCAGTTTAAAAATTTTCCAAAAATCTATACCTAAGTAGGCTACTTGTTCCAGGTCAGGACACAAATAGAACGCTAGTTTTTTCAACTGATTCCGATATTCTACCAAGACTTCTATTTTCCCTAACAGTCTATATTGCTGACCACTAGCTGTAGATATATTTGCACAAATCGGCCTGATATCAACATCTAATTCATCTACTAGCTCTCTGCATCCTTTACCTAATATGCTCACCGATGCGCTGGAATCTAGCAGACCTTTCACTACTATCTCGCCTAATTTAAATTCCGCATATGGTCTGGGATCTACTGACACTTCACTAACGCTCTTAATCGATTCTATAACCATATTCCTAATTTTTTTTCTTGCAGCAAATTTTTCTCTTAGCTTTATAACTCTATTTGAAATTCTGTTTTTCTTAAGTATCTCTGAACTAAAGATTTTATTTTTGACCTTATCATAATTGTCTTTCCTCTCTTGTAACGTATATAAATGTCGATTTTGTGGTGTAATTTTATTAAACTCTTTTACTATTTCTTTCAGGTTGCACGAGTTTTTCTTCCTATCTGGTTTTACTGCGGGTTGACTGTCGAACGCTGGCTCCCCGCTCTTCCGTCGTTCCTCGCAAAATTTTTGCTTTTGCATGTGGCGCAATTTGGGGAAATTACGTCTGGTTTCCCGCAACGGTAACAAAAAATTTTCCTCTCTTCTGCAGGGCAATCCATGAACACGTGGCCATTTTGTCGGCAGTTCCAGCATATTAATTGGTTATTACGCGCTGCACTATTAACCCTGATTTCAGCAATTTCCTCACACATATTTTCTTCCATTTGTTCGGCTCGTATAAAGTCGTCCGCAATTTCATTTATTTGCTTTTGAAATCGAATAGGATTGGGCTGTGCCTGTTTATACTCTCTTTTTAGGAACGTTCTCTCTGCGTCTACACAAAATGATCTCAATTCTTCAACTGATGAAACCTGCATCGGATATACTATCCTGCCAATACTTTCTCTTAAATTCTTTTTGATCATTTTTATCATTTCACTTTCAGGCATAGACATGTTTAGACGAGACCTCAGCTGAGACATAGACAAGAAAAATGAATCTATTGATTCTCCAGGTTGTTGTTTCCTCTCAACCATGTCACTCATCAATTCAAAACTGGACCTCGAGGACTTATATTGTTTCAACATTGCAGCTTTTAAAGTAGACTATTCCGATACGAAATTTGTCTGAATGTATAACCAGTACCACTTTTCAGCAACGCCTTTCATCAGCAAATGAAAGTTATCCAACACTTCTTTCCAACTCACGTCATACTGCGCCTGCAGTTTTTCCAGTCGGAAGTCTTCTACGGCTAGTTTATTTTGATCGCCATTAAATTCTAAGCCCCATTTTTCTATCCGCGGGCTATCGAACCTTTTCCCCTGCCGCTCCCCATTAACCGACGAATCTCTGGAGGAACGAGGAAGGTGAGCATTCAGTCCGGACATATCAAAAATTGGCTGGCCATCGTCCGACGTTTTGGCCACATTATTTAAATTAGACTAGTAATTTTTTATTTTCCTGCTGAGTTTGCTGTACTACTTTGCTTAGCCTACTTACGGTGGCGGTTAATTGTGCCATCGAGTTTTTCATTTCAGCTACTTGGGAATTGATACCAGAATCTACTACCTGTTTTATTTTATTTTCCCAGTACACATTATTTTCAGCAGCTTGTCTACTCGTGCTAGGTGCCCTGTCATCCGTGGTTAATGGATTTCCAGTCGGAGGTGGATTTTGCCTATTGGATATAATGGTTTCTGACATATCCCTTATTTGTCCGACCTGACTCATTTGTTCCTGCATTTTCTGGGATTTTGAAGAGCTACGTTTGGATCGATACGGTGGAGGTAAACTGTTTTTATAAATTTTGAACGCTACGTGTAGTGTCGATCTATTCAAGTCAAATAAAACTTGCCTATCTCTTTTTCTAGATTTAGATGAGGGGGTCTTATTACTCATGACCCTCCTTCTGTTACTAAAGAAAAATGATGCTCGCCTTCTAGATCAAACTTACCCTCGAATTGACTCAATACCGAAAAAAAATCAGCTCACTACTAAGGACAAAAAAAAAATGCCGGAAACAATTAAATGTATGTGTACGCCTATATAAAATTATTTAGTGAAGGAATAAATGGACATATGTATGTTAACTCTCTACAATAAATAAGTATTCCCAAAACTTCTACTAATAAAATAAAAAAAAACTATATTATTTGTAAGGATATCAAAAAGACCAAACACTCGGTGTACAAAAAAAAATTTTTTTACTAAAAAAAAAAATTGTTAAACTAAAATAAATGGTACAAAAAAATAAATGTTACAATAAAATAAATGTAAAAAAAATAATTACTTATTTTCCTGTATTGCTTATTATGTTTCTTTCTCTTCTTTTTAGGAAATTCTTAAGGTGATGATGGACGGTTTCGAAGGTCCAGGCGATAACTGACTAATTTACTACTTCTGTGGTTGTGGTACATGTAAATCATCTTTACTCTACTGCTTCTATAAATTATCCACATCTTTATTAGGTTGCCCTCGTACATTCATCTGCCCTAGCCGGTTAGAGAGATTACGAGGACGTTCGGCATTATCTGGCACAACTTACCTCGCCAATTGTTATATAGCGAGACGCTACCAGACGATACCGAGCTTTTGCCTGCTAAATGACTGGACTAGTTATCAAAATTTGATCTCTACTCTAATACAACAACACGATAGACAAAACACAATACAATTGGACACACTTCCGCAGTTTTCCAAGCTACTGTGTTTCATCTACAAGAATTTTATTTATACTTTCTCCAGGGCAAGTTTTATCCACATACATCGGACCTAAATTTATTTCACTTTCGCCTAAATTCAGCGGCTATACGGATTAAACTCTTCCTGGGTTTTAGAATTATGGGCTATTATAAACAAAACTAATTTTACTATTTCTTCATGCCTAGCTGCTCTGCATGGAATTCTACAAAAACTTTTTAAGCAAGGTCGCCATCTTGGCGCTGCTTTTCCGATTGGGCGCCATTTATGTTACAGACCGGTTGGCCTGGCGTGACATCCAGCTAGCTCGTGTCAAAATGCCTCAGGAGGTTCCAACCCTTCCCGCCAGTCGCGTATCTGAACACATAAAACAAAAGAACTCACACTATATTCAAACAACTCCAAAACATATTACCACAAAAGAACATTCCAGGAGAGAGATGACATTTCTCCTCTTTTTATATTTGCCCACCCAACCTTGTCATAGATATCCCTCATTATATGTATGTTCATTCTATGACCCAATATGCCGTCCGACCTTCGCCTTACTTTAACTTACCATCATCACCTTATGAGGAAATTAACTCCACATATTTTTCTTACACATTATAACAACTTAATTTTTTATTCACATCTAAAACGCAACTATATATACTCAAAATTCTCAAAAAATACAAAAAAAATACTTAATTAACCAAACAAAAATCTAAATATACTTGTTACTAATCTTAAACCATAGAACGAATTAAAATTTTATTCCTACTTATATTATGAATATTCGCCACCCGAAATTTTACAAGTAACAATTATTTGAATAAATTTCTTATAAATTTTCGGGATATATCCTTTCGCAGAATATTTTCTTTTTGGTTTTAATTTTATGCTATAGGTACATACATACATATACATAAATATTTTCTTTAACCCGCTTACTCCCTCCCTTAGATACCTTGCGCTAGTTAGGATGAGTGAGGTTATTTTCTGTTTATATTTAGGTTTTGTATCGTGAACCTTTTCTTCTAATCCCTACCCTAAAGGAGCTCCCTGAGGATGGTTTCCTGATTTTTCTGGTTATAAATATGTATTAATTCGTTCCGCGCCCTCTTTTGGTTGATGACATCCCCTAACCGCAAAATATCTACTATGCCTACTTCTTTTTTCGTTTTATATATAAACAACAAATTTTCTTTTTCTTATACCCGACCTTATATCTAAATTTATCTAATATATTGAACTACATACATATATACAATATATCTTATCCCTGAGATTGTTTTTATATATTTTTTTCTTTTTTTTAGATTTAGTTTGGAGTTGACTTATTTTTACTTCCTTTCTTTTTTTTTTACACCCAGATTTTTTACTTTGCTGGGTTTTGGTATATTGCTATATTGCTCGTGGTTTCGATGGCCAATTCAAATTAAAAAGGAAACTAAATTTGTTACCTGGGACACTCTTCGTGCTGTTCTTTGGCGGAATTTTGCCCGACAGTAGGTACCTGTAGGATTCCTTCTGTGGATGACCCCAATTCTGACACTTCTTTCCTGGAGTTCCTACATGTAGAATTTGTGCATTACTGTCTTGCCACACTGCATTATCTCTTGTGTTTACTGCAATTTAACTTACCCCAGTACAAATCTACTCTGATTAACTCTGTTGGTATAATAGTTAATTCCAGTATTTGGCACTTCCTTTGAAACTACACTTTATCGGTACAATTATTTTATTTAATTTCTTTTGTATACCGCTTCCTTTTTTTTTTTCTTTTATATATATATATATATATATATATATATATATATATATATATATATATATTTTTTTTTTTGTTTTCTTTTCTATACTTGATTTAATATTTTTCGACTTTATCACCACCACGATCTTTTAGCAAATCCCATGTCGCCTCTCCTCATTATAATATTATACTTCGGATTCTTTCCAACCGCTTCCCATAAATTCTTTCTATTCCAAATTCCGCTACAGTTGATTTCCCTCCTAAACTCCATCTTTAATTTCTCCCCTTTAACTCTAGAATTTTCTTAATTTTTATTGTAGACAACATTTAATTCCTAACTGGACTCTCCTTTCTTTTCAGACTAGTATATTTATTTTCATTCATTTATTTCAAAGTAACTGCCATTTTGCACCAGTCATCAATGAGGATGACATCCCTGGTTTTGTTTC
Organism: Linnaemya tessellans; assembly: GCA_951800035.1. Classification (NCBI taxonomy): domain Eukaryota; kingdom Metazoa; phylum Arthropoda; class Insecta; order Diptera; family Tachinidae; genus Linnaemya; species Linnaemya tessellans. The sequence goes on along the minus strand of OX637534.1, from coordinate 61,413,677 downwards.
TGTTCTCACCGTAAACGCAGTGCTATCAACTGTATAGTGTGTAAACATTCATGAAATGTCAAATGAACACACCCCCTGTCAATTTCGCCATTGCTACATCTACTACCACAAGAATCACTCCAACATTTAGCACACTATAAGAATATCTTAATTTTACCACTGAAACTAATTTGATGAAATAAATACATCTCTACTGGACAAATTAAATAACACTCATCTGGCTCGCTCAATATTCATCCATTAAAAAATCTCCGCCATCTATCTTCAACACTCATAAACACACATCATCCCTAGGTGCACCCTCTGATTGGTGTCTTCCTGCCATTTATTCTATTACCCCCTCATTGGTTTCACCTTTTTCTTTCTGGGAGTGGAACAGAGGCACATATTAACGCGAATCCGGCTGCTCGGATGGTGCAGTCATGTGGTAAACCATTCCGGAATACTAAACCACTCAACAAACATCTTAGTGTCTGGTCGCAGCCTGCAACAACATATATATGTATAGAAACACCAGCGATGTTCTGTGAAAAGCGGTTTATTCAAGAATGTTTTTCTCGTTGTAGACTAAAAAATATATGTGTTACAAAGGAGAAAACAAAGTGATTGATTAACAATATTTTGCACAGTTAATTTCCAATAAATATAATAGCCCAATTCACAATCCTGTGCAAATGGTCTTGCATTATAGCATTTGCAAATTGAGAGAGTATTTGAGAGCATTTTCAATGTATTTTGTTGGTGTAGAGTACAATTATTTTGCTCATGCTACGATGCTAGACAACTTGCTCGAGATTGTGAACTGGGCTAATGAGTTATAGCAAAGGTTCTCAGAGCACAATTGGAAAACATTTGTACATACTATGTCACACAATTAAATGTAAAGCAAATGATAATGAAATACTCTCTACAGTGATGACCATAACTGGAAGGTTCTAATATGCCGCCACCCATTAAAACCCCAAGTTTTAATTAACAGGAATTACAGCCAATTTCGTTATTGGTCTGCGGAACGTAGAAGTATGTGTTCTGACTTCGACGACTCTCGCGTACCCATCGGTGCCATAGAATATGTTTATGATACGACCTATGGCCCATTTCATGGGTGGTAAATTATACTCATGGATCACGACAATGTCACCAACGTTAACTGTATATTGCGGCGTTCGCCATTTGTAGCCCAGACAGGTATTCCGTGTGCCATTTGGACCAGAAATGGGACTTTATTGCAGTGATTCGTTGCCATCGTTTCAAATTGGATATTTCCGATGTAGTGTTGACATATTCTGGTATGTGTTGTAAATTACATCCTATTAAGAAATGTCCAGGCGTGAGAACCTCTAAATCATTGGGATCGGTCGATGAAGGTGTTAACGGTCTGGAATTCATAACAGCTTCTATCTCAACTAAGGCTGTAGACATCTCTTCAAATGTTAGACGTGCGGATGAAAACGTGCTATACATATGATTTTTGGCAGATTTTATTACTGCCTCCCATATTCCACCAAAATATGGGGCACGGGGTGGAATAAAGGAAAATTCTAAGAATTTTGATGCGCATTAAGCCTTTATTGCGTTTATTGCTGCCGGTTTTTTTAAGTAGTCGCTGAATTCCTTTAATTTGTTTTTCACCAACAATATTAGTGGCATTGTCACAATATATTTTTGTTGGAACTCCTCTACGGCCAACTAATCGTTTTATTGCTGCTATAAAGGCGTCACTAGACAAATCAGATACACATTCTAAGTGTATTGCCTTGGTGGCGAAGCAAATATATACAGCGATGTATGATTTGAGAGGTGGTTTGCCACGAATATTTAGGTAGGTGGGTATAGGACCACCAAAGTCAACACCAACTATCTGAAAAAGCCGATTGCCAGTTACGCGATCCTTACTCGCCGTCTATATTAGCCGTCGATTTGTTTGCACATGAACATTGCGGCGGCAGAATGGCAGCACACAATTTGTTCATGTTTTTCTATGTGGGGAGTACCAGTTTATGTTCGTGTTCTGTTTTATCACAATTTCAAGTTTTTCAGCAAGTTCACTTCGTGGTTTATTGGTTTACTTACATCCCAGAATCCCAGAATATAAAGATTTTTTTGGAAAATATTGTTAAAATTATGAAAAACTTCTATTCTTTGGTATTTTAATAGATTTTTGTTTCTTGGAAAATTTTTTCGCGGTTTTTCTCACTTAAATTTTTATGGTTAAAGTAATTGTCAAAGTAAAAATTACATTTGATGGCTGACCATGGTTGTACGAACAAATGTTCTGACAACGCTGTTCAAACAAAACCAAAACATGAACAACAGTGGTCTATACTAGCTGAAACAATGTGCGGGCATGGATTTGTTCATTGGCAGAACAAATCGATGGTAAATGTAGACTGCGAGTTAGGAAGGTTGCCCATTATCTGTGTCAGTAACTTGGGCTTATATCTAACACACTGGATGCATTGCTGTACAACTTGCCTTGCTAATTCTCGACAATTAACAATCCAAAACTGTTGCTGCAAAATTGATACCAATGCACGAGGACTAGCATGATAATTAGTGCGATGGCAGTAAATCACAATGGATTTGACAAATGAGTGTGATTTAGGGAGAATAAATGGAAACTTACATGACGTTGGTAGATCTGAGTTTACTAAACGCCCACCCACACGTAAAAGTTCTAGTCCGCTTGCAGTGTCCACAAATGGTTTCAAAGTGGAAAGCGGTCCGGTCGTAGTACCGTGGCGTTTGAGGTCTATTAAACAACCTGAAAAATAATTACACTGGAGTAGCCAAATTATGTGATGGAGTGGGCAAGTTAGCTCGGTCGATCTTACTGTTGCGTCTACTCTGAACGGTTTGTATTTCCAAAGTAATATGTAAGATACCACTCTTAAGCATTTCATGTAGTTACTGAATCTATGAAAAATGTTAAGTTGCTCAGGTATTGCGTCTACATGAACTGAAAGAACTGTTTTTCGTTTCTCAAAACAAATCTCTTCTTCATTTAACTCTAAGGTGTGATTTGGAGGCCATTCATGAGTTGCTTTGTTTAAGAATGATGGGCCATGAATCCAGTTTGACTGAACAAGGTATGAAACTGTGCAACCTCTCGTAATCAAATCAGCAGGATTATTTCTGATTCTACGTACCGCCAAGTGGCGCCATCCGAAATTTCTTGAATTTCAGCAACTCTATTGCCCACAAATGTTGATAAACCAGATGAGTGCCAGTGGATCCAGTGCAAAGTAACTTGTGAATCTGACCAAAAATATACATGATTTATGTTATAATCAAGGTGTGGTTTTATATTGTTCCAAAGCTTTGCTAATGAATGAGCGGCACACAATTCTAAGCGAGGCAAAGTCTTTGTTTTCAATGGGGCCACACGAGATTTTGACATTAACTGTGACATTGCCAAATGAATCCTTGCATCTGAAATATATACAACACCCGTACGCTTGAATTGATGCGTCTCCAAACACATGTACTTGTAATTCAACCATGTTAGATATGCGTTCGAATCGTTGAAATCTCACACCAGGTAATTTCTCAACGTCACTGACCAAATTCCGCCACATTGTGTTGATAGATTGTGGAAGTGACTCGTCCCAATCGAACTTGTTTAACCATAATTGTTGTAGCATTATTCTGGCTCTTATAGTTAAGGGGCTTATTAAGCCCATTGGATCAAAAAGTGCAGACGTTATAGATAAAATCGTACGCTTTGTTATGTGAGAACACTCCTTACTTGATCGAAATCGAAATCTGAACGTATCATCAACTGTATGCCAGGTGATTCCCAGGGTACTTGTAGTATCGTTATCAATTTGCAGCTGTTTTATATCATTATAATTCGAACAAATTGCTTTGTTATTACTGTGCCATTTAGAAAGCGAGAATTGTGATTTTGACAAAATTTCACAAACTACTTTTTTGATAACCTGGAGTTTGATAAGGTCATCTGCACCTCTTAACATGTCCTCTACGTAAAAATCATTAGCAATGACTGCCTTGCCAACAACATGTGTAGTAGGAAATCGTTCAGACGCATATACAAGATTGCGTATGGCTAAATAGGATGCTGATGTAGTAACATATGTCACCGTGTTTAAAGTAAATGTATCTACAGGTTTAGAAACGTCACCACGCCAATAAACCAGTTGAAGGTGCCGATCGTCAGGATGTACCAAGACTTGCCGGTACATTTTGACAGCGTCTGCAGTTAGTCCATAACGATGACACCTGAAACGAAGGAGAATAATTAGTAACTCATTCTGAATTGTGGGACCTACCATCATAATATCGTTAAGAGAGTGTTGTGAAGAACTTTTACATGACCCATCAAAAACAACTCGTAGTTTGGTTGATTCATTCTCAGGTTTTAGAACGCAGTGATGGGGAATGTAGAAACATGGCTCTGAAATATGTTGACTGTGAAGTTTTGATATATGTCCAAGATTTTCGTATTCCTTCATAAACTGACTGTACTGAAAACGTAATGTTTGATTTTTCAGTAATCTTCGTTCAAGAGATAAAAAACGATTCATGGCTACTCCCCGTGAGCTGCCAAGTAAATTAACTTCCCCTTTAAGTGGAAGTCTGACAATTATTCTTCCATCATCTTGTATCGATACAGTCTCATTAAAATGGTTTTCACAACGCTGGTGTTCTCTCGACATGGATTGGCGGGTAGCTTCCACAGATTCTAGCTTCCACAGCAGTTCAATGTTTCTACTAATCTCGGCATTGCCAATTTCTGATAAATAGAACGAAGCAGCAGGAGATATACTTTTTGATTTGCACCTTCCGGAAACTACCCATCCAAACAACGTTTTTTGCAGTGCCGGCAAGTTTTCTCCAAGACAAATTTGTCCTACAGACAGTAATGAAACACTTCAGCCCCAAGTAACATATCTATGCCACGACGGCAATTGAATTCAGGATCTGCTAGTTCTAAGTTAGCTGGTAAATTGATATCGCTCAGATCAATGTTTTCATCTGGATGGTAGCCTGTAAAATTCGTTGATACTAAAAACTCAAGTGGTACTTCGAAATTATTCAGACGTGATTTGATTGTAGTTTCAGTTTTGAAATGAACCTTCAACTGTTTTGATCCAATTCCAATAACATCAACATGATTTCGTTTCTTTTTTAGGCCTAAGAAATTACACAGTTCACCCGTTATAAAGTTTACCTGGAAGCAAGAATCGAGGAGCGCTCGTCCCAGTTGGTAGTTGTTATATTTGTCTCAAACCCATACAACAGCGGTTGCTAGAATAACGTTCGTTGTGTAGAGTATCTTTTAAAGTCTACCATGCATGCCAATGTAGTTATTATGCATGGGAATTATAAATAATATGCTAGGCTAAATTAAGCTATTGGAAATTTATTTAGTTTTAAGGAATTCCAAGAATGTTGTATTCTAATCCCGTTATTTTAGTATATAAACAATGATTTTTGTAATAAAGAATTTAATTTGAAGTCAAGCCTAAAATCGGCATTTTCTACTTCTTCCTTAGGAGCATTCATCTGCTCTAAGAAAGATATTTGCTATACACAGCAAAAGAAAAGTATAAAAATACCTTAAGCCAGTGGCGTTTATCAGCGCCGGCTAACAACACGGGTAGGAACACAACAACCAATATATCTACCATCATTACATGGCGATCCTGCCAAATCCGAAGGACAATAAAATCCCCACGGAGGAGTATCAACCTGCGGACACGACAAAGGGGAAACCTATATATAAAGCTACCCCGATAACTGCTGGTCCTAAACCCATCACGATAGAGGAGTACCGTAGGAGACAACAGAAGAAGGTAGACGAGCTACTTACCGCGATTCCCAAGATACAACGGCCAAGGCACCGAAGAGGTGGGAAAATTATGCGTCTGAGAAGAAAGTTGGCTGCGCTACGAGCTGTTGTGGAGGCAGACCCACCGCCATCTTGGCAACGAGCAAGTGAAGTTTGGGCACAAATTGATTTATTGGAGGCCGAAATGGCGAAGCATCGCAAAAATTGAAAATTTTTTTTTTGTTTATACACACACTGAGTTTAAAATTAATATTAAAAACTAATTTGGCAATAAAATGATTAAAGAAAAAAAAGAAAATTTAAGGGAAGATAAAACAAGTTTGATAAAAGAAGCACTGGATAAAAAAAATATACTTGTCAATTCCAGCTGCTTGGAAAAAAGGTTGCCACTAAATTGTAAAGTAGTGTTGGTAAACACAGGGTGACAATAAGAATTTTAATTTAAACCATATTAAATTAAGCACTGCCAGAAAAGAATTTTTTTTAACAATATTACCATCTTTTTTTTAGAATTTATGTTAGATATAAGGTTTTCTTTATTTATTAATATTATCAATGGAAAAATTTAAAGAAGGTTATAGTGAATTAGAGAAGTTAGATAAGAATTTAAGGAAGAGTAAGGATAGAGTTTACTCCTCTGAATTTAAAGCAGAAAAATTAAAACGTTTAGGGTACATAAGGAAGGAAGTTGATAGAATTTCTGAAGATTTATTAGAAGAAGAAGAAACCAGGTCGCTGGCGTTCAAATTTAACGATTTATATGAAAGACTGTTTTCTGCAGTAGAAGAGTTAAGCACCAAAGATTATAAAGAAGCAAAAGTAATTGAACAAACTACCTCAACGACTAAAGTAAAAGCAGATACTAATATTTTCAGAAGTATGGCAAATTTCGATATATCTGTAGTAGGAAAAAACCTACAAGTTTTTAAAGGGTCATATGAGGCGCTGGAGGATTTTATAGTGCAAACAGAATTGCTTCATGATATGTTGCGAGTAGAAGATAGATTTTCGTTAAGTATGTCTATAATTTTAAGCTCGCGTCACATGTTAGGAGTGTTATGGGACGTTCAAGAAGACCGACTACATTTGAAGAATTGAAAAGGTCACTAACAGAAGCGTATCCTAATCCCAGAACGCTGAAACAGGTTTTAACTGAATTTGGAACGGTTAGGCAAGCAAGTCTGAACATAGTGGCATAAAATGCCCGAAAGCATGGCTCTGAATGTGTTTATGAAAGGGGTCAACGTCGAATACAATAGTACGCTAATGGTATGTACTCCTAAGACGTTAAATGAAGCGGCGGAAAAATGTTTAACGATAGAAAGGGATTTGCAAAGTAGTGGTAGCAATATTTTCAGAGTTTGGAGACGAGAAAACGGACATAATTACAGTTCGCAAAGAGGCAATAGACAGTTTTATAGGCAAAGAAATAATAATAGTTTTACAGATGAGCGCAACATCCACAACTCACATAACAACAACAATCGTGCAAACAACAATAAGCACAATAGAAACCGTAATAATAATAGCAACTACAGTGGAGAGCATAATAGGTTTCATAGCAATGGTAGAAACAGAAATAATAATATTAACTTTAATAATACTTACAACGTTGACAGTTCGTCAAGATATAATGCGGGTAGAAACAATTCGTACAGGGGAAATAATAATGGTCGTAATCAGGGAAACTAGAAGCGCCGGATAACAAAAATTGTTATCCAGAAGGGCGAAAAATATTCAAACTTTCAACTACCACTGATAATTCAGTGACAATAACGTGTAAAACCATAAAAGGAGATCTAAAGTTGGGAGATATAGAAGAGATAAATAAGTAAGTTGGGAGATATAGAAGAGATAAATAGAAATTGTATATCGTTACTAAGTGGTATCACTTTAGATACAATAGAGAGTGTAGGTATAGCGAATTTGAGCCTTCAATTTGGAAATAAACTTTTGAATCACCAGTTTCATATAGTTGAAAATGATTTCCCAATCAGCACCGATGGAATCATAGGAAGAGATATTTTAGAAAAGCATATGTGTAAAATTGATTTTGAGACGTACACAATAACCTTCCGTATAGCAAACGAAGAGTTTATACTGCCAATTGCTCCAAAACGAATTTATAGTGCAAAGATAATTATTCCCGCGAGATCTGAGGCAATAGTACCTGTTAATGTAGTTACAGGAGAAGAAAGTGTGGTTTTAAACAAAGAAATAACTTCAGGAGTTTACGTAGGAAACTGTATTATACAACACGTAAAACTATTAAACACGAATGATGAAGATGTAGTATTGGATGAGTTGAGATTAGAAACGAAACAATTGTCAGAGTACAATATATACAAATACCACACTAGTGTTCAACGGGAAGACAAAGAGCGAGTAGGGAAAATACTAAGAGATTTAAATATTGAGTCGGCAGACCAAAAAGCCAGGCATTCTTTAATTAATCTAATTACTGAGTATAGTGATATTTTTCACCTTGATAACGAAAGGTTGTCAGTGAATAACTTTTACACACAGCAAATTCAAACAACAGACTCAACGCCTGTATACATAAAACCATATAGGCTACCCGAATCACAGATGAAGGAAATAAATGAACAAATAGACAAGCTACTAAAAGATGAGATTATCGAACCCTCGGTCAGTCCGTATAATTCACCATTATTGGTAATACCAAAAAAATCCGTAAATGATACAAAAAAAATGGCGTCTAGTGGTCGATTTTCGTAAATTAAATGAACGAATAGTGAATGACAAATTTCCGCTTACAAAAATAGAGGATGTTCTTGATAAGCTAGGAAGAGCAAAATATTTCTCCACACTAGATATGACCGCACAACTGTCACAAGGCAATATTGGAACAGACCTACCGATATCGTATGCCAGCAAAACGTTGTCCAAACATGACTTAAATAAGCCGACCATAGAGAAAGAATTATTAGCAATTCATTGGGGCATAAATTTTTTTAGACCATACCTTTATGGCAGGAAGTTTTATGTGGTAACCGACCACAGACCGTTAGTGTCATTGTTCTCGCATAAGAATCCATCGTCCAAAATGACGCGGATCAGATTAGATCTGTGTGACTACGACTTCGAAATAGCGTACAAAAAAGGCAAAGTAAACACAAACGCAGACGCATTGTCTAGAATAGTAATAAATACTAGCACGTTAAAAGCATTAATTCCCACAGAAGAAAACCAAAAACCAAAGGAAATACTAGCAATAACACGAACTATGAAAAAGAACTTAAATACACAGGATGAGAGCAAGCTCGAGAACGACATTTCCAATAAGAAGATTGATCAACTTTTTATATGGGAGTGTACGTCAATCTCGGACATAAAAAACATAAAAAAATAAGATTCGAAGTGGAGAGGAATCTAAAGATACCTGAGGTTATAGTAAGTGATATAGAAATAGTTATTAGAAGTGGTGATAATCCAATAAGCACTCAGATGTCATTGGAGAAGCTGCTATCGAAAGCTTTGTCGTTAGAAATAGAGGAACTTGCGTTAAGGGATAGCGACAAAATATTCGAAATAGTTGGATATATGGAATTTAAAGATATGTTCAATGCGCTAAAAAGAACAAGCAGAGAAAGGTTAAAAATTTTAGTTTACAAAGAACCAGAAAGAATAGTCGATAGCAAATTACAAAACAAAATCATCGCTGAATACCACAACTCGGTTATAGGAGGGCATTTGGGTGTCAGGAAAACAACGTTAAAGCTCAAGCAGAGATATATATATGGAAAAATATGAGTAAGATGATAAAGAAATACATACTGAATTTCAAAGAGTGCAAAATTAATAAGCAAACAAGACATACGAAGGAGAAACTTGTAATAACAGATACACCAAGTACTGGGTTTGAAGTGGTGTCAATGACACTGTAGGGCCATTTAGATATTCAAATGGATACATATATATATTAACTATGCAGTGTGACTTAATGAAATACGTCATAGCATGTCCTATTGAGACAAAGGAAGCTAAAACAGTTGCAAAAAGTCTGGTAGAAAATGTAATTTTAGTATACGGTCATTTCAAAAAACTCAAATCAGACAACGGTACTGAATTTGTGAACGAATTAATGTCTGAGGTATGCAAACTTTTAGAAATAAAACAGCACTTTAGCACACCGTATCACCACGAGACTCTGGGTGCTATAGAACGAAATCATAGGGTACTCAACGAGTTTCTTTTGAACTTCTGCAAACAGGATGAGTGGGACTATTGGATCCCTTATTTCTGTTTTGCATACAATACAACGCCTCATATAGATACCAGTTATACTCCATACGAGTTGATATTTGGAAAATTGCCAAACTTACCAAACGTTAAATGGTTAGATAATAAACCTGTTTATAATATAGATAAATATGTCAATGAATTAAGAGCAAGGCTAAGATTTTTCTTGCAGAAGGCAAAAGAGCTAATAGAGTTAACAAAATCAAAACGTGTTGAGCAAAGTAAAAAGATAAATCCGTTGAATTTGAACGTAGGCGACATGGTTTTAGTAAGAAAGTACAATAGAAGAAAATATCAGCCCCCGTACCACGGTCCTTATAAGATAATACAAAACAAAGGGGTGAACTCTGTCCTAGATCTAGGGAACACATTTAAAGAATATCACAATAACAACTTAAAGAAATTTTAAAAACAAAAAAAAATTATAAATAATTTTTTTTTCTAGAGGGTTAGGGTGTAGACTATCTATTAAAGTCTACCATGCATGCCAATGTAGTTATTATGCATGGGAATTATAAATAATATGCTACGCTAAATTAAGCTATTGGAAATTTATTTAGTTTTAAGGAATTCCAAGAATGTTGTATTCTAATCCCGTTATTTTATTATATAAACAATGATTTTTGTAATAAAGAATTTAATTTGAAGTCAAGCTTTGTTAAAAACGTTTGTTGTTTGTGCTGTTGAAAGGTGTTTGTTGGAGTTTGATGAACAACTGAATGAAGTTTGCTGCTACGTCTGCATTGTGCATCTAGTTGTTGGCACCGTTTGTCTAGCATTGTACAGCAGGTGGCCCAGGATGGAAGTCTACAAAAATCCATTGACTCTTCCCATTTTTGTCTTGATTCCGAGTCGACCTTAGTCATCACTAGATGGATCATGACTGAATCACATATTTGCTCCGGTGAACCGAGAGAGTTTAAAGATTCGTATAGAGCGGACAGTGTCCAAAATATATCTGAGTTGCTTAGGCGATGGTTTATTTGTTTTCGGAATTTCAAATAAAGCATGTATATTTTCTAAAAATATTAACGTATCATTATCATACCTTTCTTTGAGTCTCATTAAGGCCTTCTGATAATTTTCATCAGTGACTTGAAACGCTTGGACAGTAGCTAAAGCTTCTCCGCTTAAGCAGGACAAAAGGTGATTAAACTTTTCTATGATCGGAAGTTGTTTATCATTGTTTACCAAATTATTAAAAGTATTGATAAAATTCTTGTATTCGAGATATTTTCCATTGAATTTTGGTAATTTTATGGTTGGTAATCGAGTTTGTGGAGCTTGTGGGATTGACATTGACTCTTCATGAACACTTTGTCGATTTTCGCCCATGAAGGTTAATATTTTAGTTTTTGCTGAAATAAATAATCGTCGATCTCAGATCTACCATCATCATTTGATTTTTGTTTTTCGATCTGGTTTTGGTAGTATAAAGCCTGTTTGTAGTAAGCCTCAATTATATCTAATCTGCATCCCAATTCAATATGAGACAAACTAGATGTAATGGTATTCTTCATCCTGGTTATACTACCCTTTGATGAACCGCGATGTTGCTTCAGCTCATCAATTGTAGGCTTTTGATCGACAGTTTTTTGTGGAACTTCAGTAATTTTAATGCATTTATTTTACTTGTAAGTTTTTAAAATCGTTTATTCGACATATTGTCTCAATTAAATTAGTGCTTTTTGTTTGTTATGTGGTCAAGTATGTCTATATGCCTGCATTTCATTGGTTCTTACACCAAATCATCAGTAGACTTTAACCTAATTCCAAAAAAACAAAACCTCTTAGCTTATACATAAACTCCCAAAAATGAATTGAGAATTATGGTTTTGCTTGTGTAATTCTCAATTCATTTTTGGGAGTTTATGTATAAGCTAAGAGGTTTTATTATTTTGGAATTAGGTTAAAGTCTACTGATGATTTGGTGTAAGAACCAATGAAATGCAGGCATATAGACATACTTGACCACATAACAAACAAAAAGCACTTGTAAGTTTTTTTATAAAATTAAAAAAACTTTTACGAAACACGAAAACTATGTTAGTTTGCAGAACCACCTATGTACAACTGATCTACGTGCGTGTGTTGATATTAACTCTTATGTGAAGAGGATGTAAACAAATCTTGTAAGTGATAAGTGTAGGATTTGGTGAGCTGCTAACTTACATTTGCCTTTGGTAGACTATTTACTTCATTCACTAGCTGTTATTTTTGAGGTGTTGTTACAATAAACTGAAGAGAATGAACAAATGTTTGGAGGTTTTCGTTCGATGTTGAAGCTATATACTCAATATTATGTGCAAGTAAAATCGTTCACGTAGGTATCAGAACCGTTTACCACTTTAATTTAGATATTGATTCAGCAGTGCCGCACTCGTTATGACGATTGTGTTATTGCCAAGTGACTTGTACTTTAGTAATAACAGACACAAAATATTTTTGTACACGATGGTATAGTTTTAAATAATTAACCCTTTGTACGAAAAACTATCGCTGATCTATAAGTGATATTTGTGTCCTGTCACGGTCGCCAATGTTTAAGGACAGTCTAGTTTGACTGACCCGGACTTAAATGGTATGTCACCTTGAAAAGTCCTTGTCTTAGGGTTCGACTAAGTAACTTGATTCCTTATTGAAACACCAGCGATGTTCTGTGAAAAGCGGTTTATTCAAGAATGTTTTTCCCGTTGTAGACTAAAAAATATATGTGTTACAAAGGAGAAAACAAAGTGATTGATTAACAATATTTTGTACAGTTAATTTCCAATAAATATAATGAGTTATAGCAAAGGTTCTCAGAGCACAATTGGAAAACATTTGTACATACTAAGTCACACAATTAAATGTAAAGCAAACGATAATGAAATACTCTCTCCAGTGATGACAATAACGGCAAGGTTCTAACATGTCTAAATGTGTGTATGTGCACGTTTTCTGACAGTTCATATAAGATATTGTTTTCTAAATATATATTATGAAAACAATATTATAATATTTGAATAATATTAATATAATACTAATATTGCAGTCCACACGTAATATGATTCTCTCTGCTATGAAACTTGACGTTTGCTGATAGAAATATATTTGATATTATATCAGGTATAGACGCTATGTAAACAAACAATGAAAAACGCATGGTTGTATGAAAAACTTAAATTGAATTTAAATGTACAATGTTGGTGTAAGAATATATATAGAAATATACATTCTTAAATAAAATGCGTTTGAAATATATATTATTGAACCAATGTGTTTCAGTTATTTTCTAAAAAGTCTCTTTATTTATCTTTTAGTAGTCCTGTTTCTCACAAAAATTGAATATCAAAAAAAGGGAAGTGACTTTGACAATTTCTGCTTATCTGTTGCCAACTTAATGCTAAGTTTACATTGTTGATTTCCTAATTACAGATGTAATCTTATACTACTAAAATATGCATACCTACGAATGTTATATCCAATTGCAACATATATGTCAGAAGTTATGGCATACCATTCGTAGGTGTTGCATATCTTTACATGCTCCATTTTTTTTTTTTTTTTTTTTTTTTACATTATTAGATATCTATACCTTCTTAGCCTAGCTAGCGTTTGGACCAAGTTTCGACACCATAGTCCCTCCCGTAACGCAGTGGTGGCCTTACAGCATGACCACTACATGTACGTCTAGTCTGAACATCGGGCTGGCCAACAATTGTTTGGTCCCGTGCACTGGACTCGGCTGCTTCGGAGTTCACTGGACCTTGTGTCATGTGCCCACCAACACCCGAGGAAACCGATTCATTAGCACCTTCATCACCCGCTGACTGTCCCTCGGTCACTGATTCAGTCCTATCCCTATTAAGTTCGCAGTCATCCCTCGCCCTCCCCACCGGGGAATCTGACTGTTGGGCCCCTAGTACACCACTGCCCCCGATTTGTCCCTCAAATACGCAGTCACTGGCACTAAAGTCGTCATTCCTAGTTCCTACGATAAACCGGCGATTACGTCTAAAAAAATTATCAAAGCTATCCCTTATCATGTATGACCTATCATTGACGTTGGAAGCTATTGTTCCGTAACTCCAATCCTTTCCCCTTTTCCTAAACATAATTAAATCCCCTACGTTCAGTGACGGTAACGACCTCGCACCCCTGTCGTAATAATACTTCTGCTTTCCTTTTCCTAATCCTATCACTCATATCTTCCTCAAGAATCTGATTCCGGAGTAATAGTGAACTGGGTATGGGCAACTTCGTCTTCAATAGTCGACCAAAGAACAATTCCGCCGGTGCTACATGTAAGTCGGTCAATGGTGTCGTGTTATATTCCAACAAGTTGTACTGAAATCGTTCTATAGTGTTTGCTTCGAAACAACGCTTAATGATATTTTTTGCTATTGAGACACCTCTCTCAGCCAATCCGTTACTCTGCGGGTATCCTGGGCTCGAGAAACGGAATTGAATATTATATTCCTCCGCAAATCGTGCGAACTCGCCCGAGCCAAATGGACTATTGTCACATTTCAAAATTGTCGGATAGCCTACTAGGTCAAATACCCGACTAATCATCTGTATAATATGGCCCGATGTCTTGTTATTAATTCTAAAAGACACAAGGTAATTCGAATATGCATCAATAAGTGCTAGGTAGTCACGTCCAGCGTATTCAAATATGTCAACTGCCACTATATGAAATGGATACTGAGGGAGTTCCTCCTGATACAAGGGTTCTTTCTGATGGCTCCTTCTAAACTTCTCACAAACCCCAGTTCCTTAATCTGTTGGTTCATACCCGGCCAATAATACAGTTTTCTTGCACGAGCAAGTGTTTTTTCTACACCAAGATGAGGTGAATGCAGCCATATGGCAATCCTCCTTTGCATTGCAGATGGAATAACTAGCCTATGATTCAAAAATAGCAGCCCATTCTACACATGCAATTCCGTCCGTAACTTATAAAATTTCTGGCTCAGATCATTCAGCTTGTGAAACCCTGGCCATCCACGTTCAACATATCCACAAATACGTGTGTAGTCCTGGTCCATACTAAGCGCGTTCCTATAAAACTCGTAGTTCTCCCGGTTAAAACAGACTGATTCCGTGACTGTATGTATCACAGCTGACAAATCGCTCATCTCCGTCTCATCGGCCAATTGTGCCCTTGATAAACAATCAGCCACAAGCATGTCCTTGCCCGGCTTATATATGACCGACATGCCCGAATATCGGAGAAGATACATAAACATGCGCTGAAGACGCATGGTTACATCATCAATATCGCGTTTGATCAATGATTCCAAGGGCTTGTGATCACTCTCAACAGTAAACTCCCTTCCGTATAAGAAATAATGGAAACGCTGGCATGCGAACACAATTGCCAAAAGTTCCTTTTCAATCTGAGCCCACTTCTGCTCACATCTGCTGAGTGTGCGAGATGCAAAAATTACAGGATGCCCATTCTGCATTAATACGCAGCCCAAACCATCCTTGGACGCATCAGTCTGAACGACAACCGGCAGTTCCGGATCGTAAATAGCGAGTACAGGGCCCGATGTCACTATTCTGAGTAGGTTCCTAAACTCTTTATCATGTTCCTCCGTCCAACTGAATTCCACATCATTCCGAGTCAAATTTCTTAACTGTGCCGACTGGCTCGACAAATTAGGAATAAATCTAGCCAGAAATTTGAGCAGGCCTAAAAACCTCAACACTGCAGCCTTATCCCTAGGCTCCTTCATCCCCTGTATAGCTTCCCCATATTTCAAGTCCGGCCTAATTTGTCCTTCCGATAAAATATTTCCCATGAATTTTACGCTACGCTGTCTATATTGAATCTTATCTGGATTGAAATTGATGTTGTTCTTCCGCGCCCTGTCCATTACCACCCCCATGATCCCATCATGTTCCTCTTCACTACCCGCGCAAATAGCTATGTCATCGAAGTAGACCAGAACCCCATGTATATCGCCAAAGACCCTGACCATTTCCCGCTGAAACATCTCGGGTGCACAATTAAGCCCAAAAGGCACACGAGTGAACCTAAATCGTCCAAACGGTGTCAAGAATGTTGTCAGTTCCGAACTTGTCTTACTCAGTGCCATATGCCAGAAACCACTTTTCAGGTCAAGAACAGAAAAAATCCACTTACCCGCAAGTCCCGAGGTTAGGTCATTAATCGTTGGGATCAAAAAATACTCCCGTTTAATACACCCGTTAAGTGCCTTTGGGTCTAGACAAATCCGGAGATCCCCATTAGGCTTTTCCACTAATTGTATATTGTTCACCCAGTCAGTCGGATAATCAACAGGTGCAATTATTCCATCCCTTGCTAGTCTATCCAGCTCCGACTTCAATCGACCTAACAGTGAATGGGGTATGCGTTTTCTGTAGTGCAGCACCGGTTTAGAATTTTCCTTTAACATTATAGAAAATGTTTTCGGGAGTTTGCCAATCCCCTGAAAAACATCACCATATCTACCCACGAACGACGATTTCAGTCCCATGTCACTAACACTATTCACATCCAGTCGCTTAATCAAATCAAATTCCACGCACGTCCCCAACCCTATAATTGGCTCACACCTATCATCCACGACAAGAAACTTTGCCATTCTTCCGACCCCTGAAATCAAATCAACACATCGCAATTCACAAAAACCAAAAACTTTTATTTCATTCTCATTGTAATCAACTAAGGAAAAATTCTTTCTCTGACTATTCATTTTTATGTTTAACTTCTCGATAACTCCTAAAGGTATGCAATTAACGTCAGCCCCAGTGTCCAATTTAAACGAAATCACATCTCCGCCTATATAATATTTCTTGGTCCAACGTTCGCTCACAGAATTTAATCTAAGAATATTTTTATGACTTAATAAACTACATAATTGACTTATATTGCAATCAGGGTTACCTTTAACTTCGCTCCACTTCAGACCGTTCACCTTTTGCTTGCTGCTGCTAGCGTTACCACCTGCACTCTGCTTAATGCCTGTTGGTTTTCCTCGAGGTTTGCGGCACATTCTTTGAAAATGTCCTCTTTTTCCGCATGATCTACAGATAGCATCCTTTGCTTTGCATTCATTCGGGTGACTAACCATCCACACCCCACCACAGTTGAAGCACACACGATTGACTGCGGCTACTGCGTTCGAGTTATCAACCTCTTTTAATGCACTCACTTTCTCGCCTTCTTTTATGGTATTTATTGCTGAATACTTGGCATCTAAGATGCCCTTGTTGGCATTAGCAGTTTCATATGTTTTACATATGTCAATAACTCGTTCTAGTGGGTCGTTACGACCATCCAACAATTTTAGCTGCAACTTCCTGTCACATACGCCAACAATTATTCTGTCGCGCAACATGCGACTTTCATACAGCTCTCCACAACTGCATTTGTATTCACAGTTTTGAATCTGTGTTCTAAGTTCCGTTTCAAACTCCGCGAAGGACTGGCGCTCTTTTTGAGAAATCATATTGAACTTATGACTCCATGGCTATATTTCTCTGAGGCAGACAGTGTTGGTCAAATTTCTCTAATACCTCAGTTAGTGCTCGTTGCATTATTGCGTCGCCCGCAGCTACAGTTCCCAACAGGGAATTTTCAGTTCCATCATTAGGAAATAGTGTGTTGTAAATATTTGCGCCACTCGTGCCAATCAGCCATAAAAAAGTTGCAATTTTTGTTGCTTCTGGCTCGTTGGCTTTACCGCTGGCTATCATGTATACCATGAAACTCCTTTTCCAATTGGGCCACTCATTAGCTAGGCTAGAGCAATCCAGCTGAGATGGCAAACGGTCGTTCGCTGCCATATAGCTTACTTATTTTCAACCTCGGACCAACAAGTACTTAATAGGTATTTGCTACAATGCTGATGATACCTCAACTGACAATGTTTGGCCTCTCCTTGAGTGTAACACGCTGGATTCCTCTCGATTACTTCACCACTGCTCTTGCAATCGTCAGCAGTATACCACGTGAGATCGCTTCAGCGCCACAGCTCGTCAAACAAAATATGAGTAGGTGCCCACCACTTCTGACACCATGTAAGAATATATATAGAAATATATATTCTTAAATAAAATGCGTTTGAAATATATATTATTGAACCAATGTGTTTCAGTTATTTTCTAAAAAGTCTCTTTATTTATCTTTTAGTAGTCCTGTTTCTCACAAAAGTTGAATATCAAAAAAAGGGAAGTGACTTTGACAATTTCTGCTTATCTGTTGCCAACTTAATGCTAAGTTTACATTGTTGATTTCCTAATTACAGATGTAATCTTATACTACTAAAATATGCATACCTACGAATGTTATATCCAATTGCAACATATATGTCAGAAGTTATGGCATACCATTCGTAGGTGTTGCATATCATTACAGTTGGCCATTTAAATCTTATTTAATTTTGAAGTGAAGAACAAAATTTTGTGTTTAAATACACTTTAAGTTTAAATAGTACTTAATTTTGAAGTTAAAAACTGGGCATTATATATGTGGCACCCTGTAACTACCAGCTACTTTGTACCCGTATAACCAGTATTAAAAATGTAAAGATGACCTCGTTTTTTGACAGAGATATTCGTCCCTTCTTTTCCTGTCAGCATCAAGCTAAAGAACAAATTAAATTTTATATCAATTTATTCAATTAGTTTTTTTGCAATAAATAATATTAGAATTGACGTTTAAATTCTGCGTTTTTATCTTAGTAAAATTGTGAAAACAAAATACAAAAAACCCCAAATTGGTGACCCCGACGTAGAAGAAAGCCGCCGAACAGGAAAATGGCTACAGACAACTTACCAACCGCATCTACGTTGGTTAAGCAAAGCGACGATCAGACGCCCCATCACACCAACAACACGGTATCAGCTATTTATGCCCGATTGCCTTTTCCACAAATGTGTAACTCAAATATTGAAGCGTGGTTTGTTACTATGGATTTCTGGTTTAGCGCATCGGGTATAACCTCAGATAAGCAAAAAGCGGCCACCGTGCTTGCAGCATTAAAGCCAGAAACGATAGCACAACTTACCGATCCTATAACATCTTTGCCAGCGTCCGACCGCTTTGAATATGTCAAGCAGCGAATAATCGAGCATTTTGCTGACAGCGAGCAACGACGACTTAACCGGCTGTTATCAGAGATGCCTCTTGGCGATAAGAAACCCTCGGAGCTGTTCTTCGAGATGAGGCGAGTCACCGGAAATTCTGTGGGCGAAGCAGCACTTAAAGGTTTGTGGACGAAGCGGTTGCCAACATTTGCTAAGCCTGTGGTTGCAGCATCAACAGGTACAGCAATAGAATTCACCAAAATAGCTGACTCAATTGTCGATGCTGTATCTCCGTCGCAGGTATGCAAAGTAAGTAAAGAACCTGCTAACGAAATAAAAGAACTACGTGCAGCCATAATGGAGCTGAGTAAAAAGTTCGAACAGTTTACAACGCGCTCGCGTTCTCGATCACGTATACCCAATACTACACGACATCGTTCTCAGCGCCGTCAAACAATAAGCGAAGAACAAAATAATGCCGATTTTGACGAGTGTTGGTACCATAAAAAGTATGGGCGCAATGCACGCAAGTGCTGTAGCCCGTGCAATCACAAGCAACGGAAGGTTTATACCGTTGCAGCTCAACCTTCAAACTGACTTTTAAGGCCGGTGGAGCAGTCTAGCGAAACATCCTCCACTAAATGCCAAATTTTTCGCCTTCAAGTAACCGACAGGTTAACAAAAAAAGAGTTTTTGGTGGACAGCGCCGCCGATGTCTCGGTGCTTCCTCTTTCTGCAAAATCTCAAGATGTCCGCCCTACGGCCGTAACATTGTGTGCTGCGAACGGTATGCCAATCGAAGTTATAGGTGAAAAGCACGTTAAATTAGACCTCGTGCTAAAACGAAATTTGTCATTTATTATAGCTGATGTGACATCGCCGATAATAGGTTCGGATTTCATTAAGTATTATGATTTATTAATCGATCTGCGGCGTAACCGTTTGATAGACAACATTACTGGCCACGACTCTAAGCTACAAATACCTTCGACTACAGAGGTTTCTGCCATTGAGACATTCAGCTCAAACAGCCCATTTTCAGACCTTGTACACGAATTCAACGACATCACCGTACTTTCGCCTTATGGGTCCACAACGAAATCGACAATTTTCCACCACATCGAAACGACAGGCCAGCCAACGTTTTGTCGGCCTCGACGATTAGCGCCCGAGAAGCTCAAGGCAGCCAAAAAGGAGTTTGAATTTCTCACTCAAGCGGGAATATGTCGGCCTTCAAAAAGCAATTGGTCTAGTCCATTGCATATGGTAAAAAAAGTGATGGCACGTGGCGACCCTGCGGAGATTACCGTGCGCTCAATGCACAAACAGTGCCAGATCGGTATGTGAATGGGGTAAGTCTGAAATAAATTTTCTCGGGCACCTCGTCTCACCCGAAGGAGTACGGCCATCACCCGATAAAGCATCCGCGACAATTAAGTACCAGAAGCCAGCTACCGCACAAGAGCTTAAAAGATTCATTAGTATGATGAACTTTTATAGGAAGTTTTTGCCTCACACTATAGTTTACCAGAACGACGCAATCCCTTTAAAGTGGACCGCAGACACCGAAAGTGCATTTGAGTGCTGTAAATCGGAATTATCAAACGCCACCTTACTAGTTCATCCCATTCCCAATGCAGAATTAGCCATTTATGTCGACGCCTCAAACAGTGCCGTGGGAGCAGTGTTTCATCAAAAAGTTAATGACAGTATGCAACCTTTAGCCTTTTACTCGAAAAAACTGACAGCGACGCAGCAGAACTATTCTACACACGATCGAGAGTTAGCTGCCGTGTACCAGGCTGTCTGCCATTTTCGATACGCTATAGAGGGACGCCCTTGTTACATAGTAACCGATCATCGCCCATTAATTTTTGCTTACAACCAGAAGATGGAAAATGCGTCACCACGCAGGTTAAGACAACTCGACTTCATCAGCCAGTTCACAACTGACATTCGTCACACCGCTGGAAAAGATAACGCAACAGCTGATGCACTGTCTAGGATTCAGACACTATTCAACCATGACCCCGCTCCACAAAGTATAAATTTCGCTGACCTAGCTGCAGCGCAAGCTAATGACGAGGAGTTACGAAATCTCTTGAGTAATCAAGGTACGTCAACCAATTCTCTATTGTTAAAAAGTTTACATGTTTTAGGATGTGAGAAAAAAATCGTGTGCGATACGTCTACCTCGCGTATTCGACCTTTCATCCCCAAGAACTTTAGACGCCAAATCCTTAACGCGCTACATAATTTAGCTCACCCTGGAATACGTAGTACAACTTTATTTCTGACTGCAAGATTTTGCTGGCCTGGCATGAAAAGAGACGTAGCCAACTTTGTAAAAACATGTTTACTATGCCAACGAGCTAAAACACAACGTCACACACAATCAGCACCAAGTACGTACGAGCCTCCTCATGAACGGTTTTCGCATATCAACATTGATATTGTCGGCCCATTTCCTGTGTGTGAAGAACAGCGGTACTGTGTAACGATTATTGACAGGTTTATACGGTGGCCCGAAGCCGTCCCGATACCCGACATGTCTGCCGAAACAATTGCAAGGGCCTTGGTGACCCATTGGATATCCAGGTTTGGAGTTCCACACCGAATTACGTCTGATAGAGGCAGGCAATTTAAGTGCTCAGTTTTCGCTGAACTAATGCAGACGATCGGTGCAACGCATTTACGGACGACGGCATACCATCCGCAAGCAAACGGCCTTATAGAAAGATGGCACAGAACATTTAAATCAGCCATTTTATTCCACGACTCATCGAAATGGGTTTACCACCTTCCAACAATTCTACTCGGTCTTCGTGTTGTATATAAGCCAGACATAAAAGCATCGCCCGCAGAGCTCGTATATGGTACTACTTTAAGGGTCCCAGGTGAATTTTTCTTTAATAGCAAACCAACAGAAAACACAAGCAATTTTGTAAGAGAATTTCGCAATTCAATGAAGAAACTACAGCCCACTCAAACTTCGCATCATTCTACAAAGGCAACATTTGTTTCTAAAGACCTTCAATCATAAACGCACGTCTTTATTCGAAACGACTCAATTCGCCCCTCACTCACGCATCCGTATGATGGCCCTTTCATTGTTTTAAAACGGTGCAATAAATATTTCACGATACTTGTACGCGGACGGAAAACAAATATTAGTATCGATCGTTTAAAACCTTGTTTTCTTCCAGCATCTGATATTGTGAATCATGCAGAAACAGAAAAAGTACATCCTACATCGGAGCCCAATGTACCCAACACTCCACACACAGTGGAAAGTAGTTCCGGTGAAGCTTCTGGACACGAACAGTCATCACACAATGATCTCAGCATTGCCACACATGCCTCCAACTCATTAGGTACTGAGTTACCTGTAACAGGTTTCAAAACAACAACAACAAGAGGAAGACGCATTAATCTCCCCGTTAGATTTCGATGATTTTTTTTCCATCGAGGGGAGTAATGTGGCACCAAGTAACTACCAGCTACTTTGTACCCGTATAACCAGTATTAAAAATGTAAAGATGACCTCGTTTTTTGAAAGAGATATTCGTCCCTTCTTTTCCTGTCAGCATCAAGCTAAAGAACACGTTGTCCAACAAATTAAATTTTATATCAATTTATTCAATTAGTTTTTTTGCAATAAATAATATTAGAATTGACGTTTAAATTCTGCGTTTTTATCTTAGTAAAATTGGGAAAAGAAAATACAAAAAACCCCAAATATAGTTAAATATTTTGAATAACTAGTAGGGACATAAATACTGTTACTATAAGAAAACACTAATGAATAGTTTAGGAAAAAAAATTGTATATACTTATTAATATGTATTGTATACAAAACTTTTAGTTTTATTCAAAATGTCCGCCCTTGGCGTTCACACACTCCTTAAGTTACATTGGTATGTATATAATCATATTGTTAATATTTTCTTACCACCATTTTCTAATACGAAGTGCACAATTTTTGTCTTTTATTAAATATTTCACTTTTGTAAATCTTTGCTCATTTTCTCTGGTTACAATTATCTTCTTTTGCAACCAACTTCATTAGAAAACGATCTGTCAAAATCGGATTTTCCAATAGCAAAGCGTTGCCGCCGCGTTATTTCGGTATGCTCCATACAAAATGTATGGACATGAGAAATTTGACAGTTAAATAACGCTTGCCGCCCATATTTAGGGATGGCAGCAAGGCAGATTAAACAGGTACTCTTACTAGCGCAGCTGTCCACGTTTATTCTTCGGACAACTGTCAAATGTTTATTTACAAGCTTTATTTTTCATGAGAAAACTAACCTGTGCTTTTTATGTCTGTGCTGTGAAAGAAGCTAAAAATTAAAAAATTGGTGAGATAAGAACATAGAAAAGTAAAAAAAGTTTAAAATATACAATTCAAATCAAAACTTGAGTGAATAAAATCAATATAGCAAAAACTAACTTGTGATGCGGATTTCCCAGCGCCAGAATTGGGGTTGTGATTTTTGCTGAATAGAAGTGAGCACATCAACAGAGGCTTTCGTTTCTCTGACTTAAGCGTCTGTTGCTGATTCCCTGCGCCAATATGGATGTGTGCGTTTATTTAGATATATCACAAATATTTTTTTTTGCTTTAGGGTATTTTTGTGTAGTAATTTGTTTCTTTCATTTATTCCGTTGATTTATTGTTCAAATGATTCCGCTTATTTTATTTTATTTTTGTGGCAATAGTATGGTAATTAATTTTATTCTTTTGATTTTTTTCAATATGTCTGCTCCTGTATGCGCGTGTGTGCAAATGTTTGTTTTTGGTTGTTCTTTTATGACATTCCTTTGTATAATTCGCCGTACACACTATACAGTTGCTAGCACTGTAGTGTTGCTAGAAATAACATCTGTGCAAGTATAGTGCTGGATAATGAGTGAATATAGGGCCAGTTAACTACGAAAATTTGAATCCCGTTTATGAATGAAGAGATACCTTTTGTTATTTCTGTCTACCTAGTAAGGTTAGAGGTCGGTGTTAGGTAAGAGAAAGGATCCCAATAATTCAAATGAGGGTGACAGGAAGGGGTCAAGGAGAGAATGAGTAAGACACAGATTATCCAGGTGGGAATGATCGATACCGTTTTTTTATTATATTTGGATGAAGGGGTATAGGCAGAAATAGTTAAAAAAAAAGATGGAGAATTGGAGGGAAAATAAAAATATGTGGTCTGGAAGGATATGGCGGAGTGGAATAGGGAATAAGTTTATTTTTGGAACACATTTATGGTTTGCGGACACCGATATGTAGTTTTTAAAAGCACTTTGTAATTGGTCGTCTGACTAGATAGTCGGAATATAAAAATAAATTTAAAGTGAAAATAAAAAGAAATAAAAATTTAAGTTAATAACAAGGAAAGAAGAACTGTAGTGAGAAGTGTCCGAAACATCCGCACCAATCGAGAGGGAGTGCCAAAGGAAATAAAGCATCATATCTATGAAGAATTACGTAAGGAATAATGTAAAAAAAAAAAAAAATATGGAGGGTGATATAGATATGTATATGTTATATTATAGCTGGCTGTGGAAGACCTAGAAAAATCAACGGTGGCCATAGTACCGGCAACAAGACAAACAAGAGAAACAATTGATCCAGGCGAGGCTTGCCGAAATAAGTGGTAAAGAACCACAGCCAGGTACAAGTTTTTATATATGTGTATTAAATTAAGGTGCGGAAAATGAAATAACTATAAAAAAAAAAAAATTTATATAAAAATTTAAAAAAAGAGAAAAGGAAAAGATTAAACAAATTCTAAATTGAATAAAAATTATAAAAGAGAAAAGAAAATTATTAAAACTCGTATAAAAATATAGGATAGCGATATTTATATATGGCAACATTATAAAATAGTACATGGTAGTATTTTGTTGTACAGATATTGTCTTAGCTATAGGTTTTAGTGTGGTGTCCAATTTATTTAATCAGGTTTAGGTATTAGATTTAAGTATAAAATTTTCATTAGGGTAGGGCCTGAAAGTAGGCAAACAAATTATATCTGTAAGCCAGCAGCAGTTGTTTTTCCCTACAATTAAGTGGTCCAAGGCATATATTAGTGTCCTTTTAAGAAATACCTGAAAGTGCAGGAAAAATAATACCAACCTTAGGGAGCTCCTTCAGGATAGGTAGTTGCATATTTATTCAATTTGTGAAGGTTAATATTTCACCAAGAAAAAAAATTGTTTTGGAAATACTTATTTAATTGACTCAGGGACAAATAATGTTGTGGGGCATAGGTTTAGTATAATCGTTCATCAATGAAATTTAATTTTTTTTGTACCATTTAAGAATTGTTTTTTTTACCCTTGTACATATATATATATATTTATAGGAAGATTTAGTACTTTAGGTTTATTTCGAACTTTTGTAATCTATTGATATATATAATTTTTTGTTGTTGTAATTTTTTTTATTAAAAGATAATATATATATATATATATATATATATATATATATATATATATATATATATATATATATATATATATATATTTGTAATAAATGTTAAATTGAGAAAAAAAATGAAAACCTTTAAGGGCGAGTAAAATTTCTCGGGGCATGGCATGATTTGAGAGAAGGGTAAGAGAAGGCGGAGTATATGAGTGGGTCACAAAAGAAATAGGAATTGTGGAGACTAATTGTGACAAGGTTGGGCGGGCGACGAGCTGAAATATTGAGACCTTCGTTTCAGCATGATTGTCATTGGTGGGATACATGGTTGTGGGGTAGAATTTTTGTTTTTGTACACTTTTATTTTTTTTATGTGCAGCGTACCCAATGAGGAGGGTTGGAACCTTGCTGAGAAGTGTTCGCCGAACGAGCCGGTCGGGAGCCTTGTTGGTCACTGCGGCTGCAACATAAATTGCGCCCAAACTTGAAGCAGCGCCTAAAATGGCGCGTCAATAGAAATATTAGCGTGTGAAATAGTCTAGCGAGACAATGGCCTAAACTCTAACCCATAGGGAAGCTATTCTATAGCACTGGGGAAAATAGATTTTGCCTCAGTTAGTATAGGAAGCTACACTGGGAATGGTTGAAGGCTACTGTCTCGAGAAGTTCATCGGAAGGTTACTAGTAGCTTAGGTAATTCATGGGAATCATTACCTAAATGTATTAGAACACTTTCGTTTTGTTTTGTGTAGATGTTAGTAGTTTCTGTTTATAATTAATTGTATGGCATTTGAATAGCCGCTTGTGGTTCATAGCAATACACAAGGTCTGTTGTATTCAGTGTCATACAACCTCTGTCCATATCTCATGAATGTAGAAGAATGCGTCATGACTGTATGGATGCTTTCAATTTGTGTTAATTATCTGTTTTATGTACCACCAATGACAATTCAATAGAATTAAGATTAGAGTTAATCCACTTCGACGACCGCTACTCAAGTTCATGCCAAACCCAATAAATTGCATATTAAATTGTGTTTTCTGGAATACATAGATTAGAGGATATTCGTTTTTATAGCCTGTGTCCTGTTTATGTTTGTAGAGGATTGTTTAGCCTAAGAGTGCCTAAATAAAAGAAATTGTAGAATTAGAGAATATTGAAATATTAAAAGAAATAATATATTAGTACTTACTTGAAAGAAAATAAAAACGCATAAAATTATATAAAAAGTAAAATTGATTCAGAGTGCAACAGGTGATGCGAAAAGGGTCTACTGAAAAGGATTCTAGGAAAAGAGAGAGACAGGTTTCCTTTGATTTGAATAGGTCGACACCTAACGTTTTTGGCAAAGCATATAAATCAAATACCCCAAGTAGGAAACCTAGCGCAAGTAGGGATATTATGAATCAAGATTTGAGAAATAATATTCCACAAATAGTGGACAAGTCGCAGACCATAAATGCTAACCAACCTAGCACTAGTGAAGCCGCACGTAGGGCAAATGAATGTTTTAGGGCAGAAGTAGTACCAGACCTCCCCACGCAGGTGTCTGAGATGAGAAGGCAAATGGCAGAGTTAGCTTCAGCTGTAGGGAAGATGAGCCTGGTTCTACAGCAGACTCAGCAGGAGAACATAAAATTGCGAGACAGTATTGTTCCAGGGCTGTTATCCGGTAATAATAGTGACGCAAGTGCTGAGGATTCTACATCCAAGCAGAATCGTGCGATGCCGGCCGAGAAATTCGAAACGGATAATTTTAGACATAACCGAAATGTTCGAATAGAAAAATGGGGGATAGAGTTTGACGGCAATGCTAACAAACTGGCGGTTGAGGATTTCGTTTTTCGGGTGGAACGTCTCCAGAAACAATATAGGTTACCATGGGAGGAAGTTTTGGATAATTTCCATTTGTTAGTAAAAGGGGTAGCCGAGAAATGGTATTGGTTATACATCCAAACGAATTATGTAACTGAATGGAACACCTTGAAGGAAGCACTTTTGAAGCAATACCAAAGCACCAGATCGAAATTTGAACTGTTGAGTGAGATGGTCGAAAGGAAACAGCACGTCGGGGAAAGTATCGATGAATTTTTCTTTGCGATGATACAGATGCGATCCCGCCTTGAGATGTCCATCCCTGAACGAGAAATGATCAAGATGATTAAAAAGAATTTAAGGGAGGATATCAAAGGCAGAGTTTACCAAATTACGGTGAGTTCTGTGGAGGAATTGCGGCAAGAATGTGTCGAGACTGAAAAGGTATTTAGCAAAAAGGAGCCCAAAGCCATACCTTCGTCTACGCCCCTGAATCGATATCCCAGGCGTGTGAACGAAATTGTCGATATACAGGACGATGGACCATATGAGGCTGTAGAAGCTGTGCAATATAGAGGTGAGCCGAAAGTAGTTTCCACAAAAACATTGGTTTGCTGGAATTGTCGCGAACCAGGGCATGTATTCAACGATTGCACATCCGAGACTCGATCATTATTTTGTTATCGATGTGGCAGGCCGGATGTTAAGTCTCCCAACTGCAGCAACTGTAGGGATAGAAATTTTGTGAGGGACGAGGTGTCGGCGGGGAGCCTGCGTTCCAAGGGGAACCCGCAAATAGTAGAACGATCTTAAAGGAAAAGAGAATGAACTTAGTAGCAAAGGCAAAAAATTTTAATGGCATAGTTCCTCAAAGTCGTCATTTGTATACTCTGGAAGAAAGAAAGGAAAATTATGCAAAAATTAGACATAGAATTTTTAATAATGAATTAGGTTTTAGGTGTGTAGTGTCAAATAGAATTAGGAAAGTAAGGAAGAAATTTGAAGAAAAAAGGAGATTTAGAAAATTAATAGTAGAAACAATAGGTAAAATAGTAAATAAATCCGATCCTCTTGTTTTTGCCAACATTCAAATAAATAATACCACCATCACTGGTCTATTGGATACTGGAGCCTCTGTGAGTTTGTTAGGGAAAGGATGTAGAGAATTAATGGATATATGGCAGATCAGTTTTACTCCATCATATTCAGTGGTATCTACGGCCGCCGGTAGAATTCATCGTCTATTAGGGAAAGTCCCATTAGAGGTCAAGTATGGTGACCAAATAAAAACAGTTTTATTTTATTTATGTCCGGATCTTGAACAAGAAGCATATCTAGGGGTTGATTTTTGGAAAATGTTCAATTTAGCGACTGAAATTTTTGGACTTGGTGCCATAGAGTTCAATAAAACAGTAGATAATTCCGTTCCAAACCACAAAGCAAATCCGCATGTGTCGGATGAGAAACAGCGTGAGAGGTTGGATAGGGTGGTAGATTTATTTCCATCATTTGAAAAGGAGGGATTAGGTTGCACTAAATTAGAAAAGCATGAGATTGAATTAGTAGACGGTGCGATGCCTTTTAAGGATCGACATTACCCACTTTCGCCTGCCGTACAGGGGATTGTGTATACGGAAATCGACAAGATGCTTGAGTTGAAGGTTATTGAAGAGAGCCAGAGTCCATGGTCAAACCGAACAACAATTGTTAGGAAACCGGGAAAGAATAGGTTTTGCCTGGTCGCTAGAAAATTGAATAAGATAACAGTTAAAGATGCATATCCTCTTCAAAATATTGAGGGAATTTTGAGCAGAATCGATGAAACGTATTACATAAGTAGCGTTGATCTAAAGTTCGCGTTTTGGCAAATTGAATTGGAGGAAAAGTGTAGACCCTACACCGCGTTCACTGTGGCAGGTCGGCCTCTGTACCAATTTCGCGTGATGCCTTTCGGGCTTTGTAATGCTGCTCAACGACTCTGTAGGTTGATGGATAAAGTCATACCACAATCTTTAAAAGAAAATGTATTCATTTACCTGGATGATCTGCTGGTAATTTCACATATTTTGAAAACCATTTAAGAATTTTGGAGGAAGTAGCATCCTGTTTAAGAGAAGCTAGCCTTACTATAGGCCTCCAGAAATCTCAATTTTGTTTCCAGGAACTGAAATACCTTGGTTTTATAGTTGGTGGCGGAAATCTGAAAACCGATCCTGAAAAAGTAAAAGCCATTAGAGAGATACGGATACTAAAATCTCCGCGTGAAGTACGCAGCTTTTTAGGAACAGCAGGTTGGTATCGGAGATTTATAAAGGATTTTGCTTCCATATCTGCCCCACTGACAGACAGGCTAAAGAAATCAAAGAAGTTCGAGATGACTCAAGATGCAATTGAAGCGTTTGAAAATTTGAAACGAGCATTAACATCCGCTCCGGTCTTAAAACATCCAGATTTTTCAAAACAATTTTATATTCAGTGTGACGCGTGTGATTATGGAATAGGTGCAGTATTATACCAATTAGGAAAAAATGATGAAGAGCACCCTATCGCCTTTTATAGCCAAAAACTGAATGCATGCCAAAAGAACTATAGTGTGACGGAAAAGGAATGCCTTGCTGCAGTCATGGCTGTGAAGAAATTTCGCCCATACGTGGAAATGATGCCTTTCACCATTGTCACAGATCACGCCAGCCTTATATGGTTGATGTCGTTAAAAGATTTGACGGGAAGACTGGCGCGATGGTCCTTACAGCTGCAGGCATTTGACTTTGATATCGTCCACCGTAAAGGATCTGAAAACATAGTTGCTGATACACATTCTCGCATGCATAAAGAAAATTGTAAAGTAGAAGAAGCATATATTGAAGACATTCTTGGTTTCGAGACAACTGAATTTCAAGGCGACGAATATTTGGAATTAATCGACCACATCAACAAAAATAGTAACAGTTTACCAGATCTGAAAGTTGAAGACGGCCTAGTGTTTAAGAAAGCAGCATACGACAGGGGAAATGAAAATGTGTACCAGTGGAAGCTTTGGATCCCAGCAAATTTAACTCAAGCGTTGATTGAAAAGGAGCATAATGCCCCAACCGCGTCGCATGGCGGGGGCGTAAAGACGCTAGAGCGATTGAAACGTTTCTTTTACTGGCCAAAGATGTCCTCACAAGTAAAAGCTTTTGTGAAAAACTGCCAGGTGTGTAAGGAAATAAAACCGACTAACCAGAATTTGTGTCCCGGTATCGGAAATCAAGTCATCACCGAGAGACCTTTTCAAAAATTGTATTTGGATTTCTTAGGCAAGTATCCAAGATCTACAAACGGAAATTGTTACGTGTTCATTGTGTTAGATCACTTCACCAAATATACATTCATAAAAGCGATGAGTGAAGCAACAGCCGGGAAAGTGGTAGAGTTTTTAACCCACGAAGTTTTCCATAAGTTTGGTGTTCCAGAAACCATCCATACTGACAACGGGGTGCAATTCACGTCGAAAACGTTTCGAAATTTAATTGAATGTTACAAAATACAGCACATCAAAACACCTGTTTATCAGCCCAGTAGTAATGCGTCAGAAAGAGTGAATCAAAGTATTCTAGCAGCGATAAGAGCCTATTTGAAAGAAGACCAGAGGGACTGGGATCTGTATTTATCGGAAATAGATTGTGCACTGCGAAATTCTTTTCATAGCGCTATTGGTTTTACACCATTTTTTGCCTTGTTCGGGTTTCACATGTTTTCGAGTGGTACAGATTACAAATTAAGCAGAAAACTAGGATCCGTTACAGATCATCACATCGTGCAGGAACCGAATGATAAACTGGAATCAATTCGTGAGCAAATCAAGGAAAACATGACCAAAGCCTATGAAAGAAGCGCTGCCACCTACACTAAAAGGACCAGAGTGATGAAATTCGTCCCAGGACAGGAAGTCTACCGCCGAAATATGGTGCAAAGTAACTTTGCGAAAAATGTAAATGCGAAATTCTGTCGAAAATTTTTGAAGTGCAGAGTAGTCCGACCTGTCGGGAACCAGATGTACGAGCTAGAATCTTTAGAGGGGAAATCAATTGGAGTTTATCACGTAAAGGATATTAAAGTGTGAGGTCGACAGGTGCAATAGAAAGTTTTTTTTTATAGGTGCAATACTAGGTTTAATTTAGATTAGGGCGTGATTATATTTTTTTTGGTTATTATACAAATTTGTATGTCGTAGAGTCCCATTTTTTTTAGTCGTAGGATTTTTATTTTATCTGTGATATTTATAGCGGGAGGATGCAATGACCATTGCGAATTGGTAATAATATGTAGGAAAGACTTACCGGACTTATTCGGTGAGATGAGTGTTTGTTTGTGAAAGATGGTGTCGGCGGGCATCATTGGAATGTTGGTGAGCCGTGATGAAAACCTGCAGGAAATGGATAAAAAAAAAAAAATTTACACAAAGTAAATAGTCTCAGCGGAAATAAATTAGGTAGTACTTCCCGTAATTGTGCAATGGTATAGCAAGGAGGTGATATTTTCCCACAACTGAATATTGTATTTTTTTTTTGAAGCATTTTTTTATGAAAAGTGTGCCAGAAGGGTTCCATCTTATTCGAGCAACCAGATACGATTGGAAGGAAGTAGAGGCGTTGACCAGGCTGGAAAAGAAGATAAAAGAATTAGAATTAGTATTAGTTTGACGAAGTCATAGTATTGATGGATACGATTCATGATCATTTGTTTGCCTCAAGGCTATTTGTAGGCGTTCGATAAAAATTTATTCGCACAGTAAGTGCCCAATTGGTCTCCATAGGGAGCCAATTCCAAGAAAGATTTATCTTGCTTTTTTTTTGGTTCGCCACTATGGACTTTCGTGTGTAGAAAAGTTCAGCAGTAGGTTGTAGCTCGAATGGAGGGACGTAATACAGCTTTTTCGGTGACGTGAGAGATACAGGCTTGCTAAAGAATTGTACGTGTAATATTGTTATTAGCCCGGCTAATCACAGATAGAGTTTGAGACTCTTATCAGGGTCATGGGAGTTCCCCACGTAATTTCGTTGGAAATAGAAAATGAATCCGCACACCGTTTCGCACTACGCGTACGTGTAGGACCCGGAGTTTTGATGCGGATTTCCCAGCGCCAGAATTGGGGTTGTGATATTTGCTGAATAGAAGTGAGCACATCAACAGAGGCTTTCGTTTCTCTGACTTAAGCGTATGTTGCTGATTCCCTGCGCCAATATGGATGTGTGCGTTTATTTAGATATATCACAAATATTTTTTTTTGCTTTAGGGTATTTTTGTGTAGTAATTTGTTTCTTTCATTTATTCCGTTGATTTATTGTTCAAATGATTCCGCTTATTTTATTTTATTTTTGTGGCAATAGTATGGTAATTAATTTTATTCTTTTGATTTTTTTCAATATGTCTGCTCCTGTATGCGCGTGTGTGCAAATGTTTGTTTTTGGTTGTTCTTTTATGACATTCCTTTGTATAATTCGCCGTACACACTATACAGTTGCTAGCACTGTAGTGTTGCTAGAAATAACATCTGTGCAAGTATAGTGCTGGATAATGAGTGAATATAGGGCCAGTTAACTACGAAAATTTGAATCCCGTTTATGAATGAAGAGATACCTTTTGTTATTTCTGTCTACCTAGTAAGGTTAGAGGTCGGTGTTAGGTAAGAGAAAGGATCCCAATAATTCAAATGAGGGTGACAGGAAGGGGTCAAGGAGAGAATGAGTAAGACACAGATTATCCAGGTGGGAATGATCGATACCGTTTTTTTATTATATTTGGATGAAGGGGTATAGGCAGAAATAGTTAAAAAAAAAGATGGAGAATTGGAGGGAAAATAAAAATATGTGGTCTGGAAGGATATGGCGGAGTGGAATAGGGAATAAGTTTATTTTTGGAACACATTTATGGTTTGCGGACACCGATATGTAGTTTTTAAAAGCACTTTGTAATTGGTCGTCTGACTAGATAGTCGGAATATAAAAATAAATTTAAAGTGAAAATAAAAAGAAATAAAAATTTAAGTTAATAACAAGGAAAGAAGAACTGTAGTGAGAAGTGTCCGAAACATCCGCACCAATCGAGAGGGAGTGCCAAAGGAAATAAAGCATCATATCTATGAAGAATTACGTAAGGAATAATGTAAAAAAAAAAAAAAAAAATATGGAGGGTGATATAGATATGTATATGTTATATTATAGCTGGCTGTGGAAGACCTAGAAAAATCAACGGTGGCCATAGTACCGGCAACAAGACAAACAAGAGAAACAATTGATCCAGGCGAGGCTTGCCGAAATAAGTGGTAAAGAACCACAGCCAGGTACAAGTTTTTATATATGTGTATTAAATTAAGGTGCGGAAAATGAAATAACTATAAAAAAAAAAATTTATATAAAAATTTAAAAAAAGGGAAAAGGAAAAGATTAAACAAATTCTAAATTGAATAAAAATTATAAAAGAGAAAAGAAAATTATTAAAACTCGTATAAAAATATAGGATAGCGATATTTATATATGGCAACATTATAAAATAGTACATGGTAATATTTTGTTGTACAGATATTGTCTTAGCTATAGGTTTTAGTGTGGTGTCCAATTTATTTAATCAGGTTTAGGTATTAGATTTAAGTATAAAATTTTCATTAGGGTAGGGCCTGAAAGTAGGCAACCAAATTATATCTGTAAGCCAGCAGTAGTTGTTTTTCCCTACAATTAAGTGGTCCAAGGCATATATTAGTGTCCTTTTAAGAAATACCTGAAAGTGCAGGAAAAATAATACCAACCTTAGGGAGCTCCTTCAGGATAGGTAGTTGCATATTTATTGAATTTGTGAAGGTTAATATTTCACCAAGAAAAAAAATTGTTTTGGAAATACTTATTTAATTGACTCAGGGACAAATAATGTTGTGGGGCATAGGTTTAGTATAATCGTTCATCAATGAAATTAAATTTTTTTTGTACCATTTAAGAATTGTTTTTTTTACCCTTGTACATATATATATATATATATATATATATATATATATATATATATATATATATATATATATATTTATAGGAAGATTTAGTACTTTAGGTTTATTTCGAACTTTTGTAATCTATTGATATATATAATTTTTTGTTGTTGTAATTTTTTTTATTAAAAGATAATATATATATTTTTGTAATAAATGTTAAATTGAGAAAAAAAATGAAAACCTTTAAGGGCGAGTAAAATTTCTCGGGGCATGGCATGATTTGAGAGAAGGGTAAGAGAAGGCGGAGTATATGAGTGGGTCACAAAAGAAATAGGAATTGTGGAGACTAATTGTGACAAGGTTGGGCGGGCGACGAGCTGAAATATTGAGACCTTCGTTTCAGCATGATTGTCATTGGTGGGATACATGGTTGTGGGGTAGAATTTTTGTTTTTGTACACTTTTATTTTTTTTATGTGCAGCGTACCCAATGAGGAGGGTTGGAACCTTGCTGAGAAGTGTTCGCCGAACGAGCCGGTCGGGAGCCTTGTTGGTCACTGCGGCTGCAACACTTGCGTAGCTGTTCCATATGTAAAAAGAAAAAAGAAAGGAACCAAACATATTTTACCGTCCCCAGTGATGAACGCAAACGCAAAATATGGAGGGAAATTTGTAAGAGGAAGTTCTCGGCAAAATCTTCCATCTGTTCGGATCACTTTGATTCAGGACAGATTGTAAAAAGCGGCAGAATTTATTTAATGCCTAGTGCAGTGCCCATTGTAGAAGTGGCTCAAGTGAAAGAATCTACGCAACAAATGATAGTTGACGACAACGTCTGGACTGACATTGCTCAAATTGTTCTAATTGCTGAATCAATGCGTCTACAAGCCATGATGGCTACTTATGGTATACAAATGCAAACACCTCATGAAGTAATAGCCTTTTTACTCTGACCTACATCTTACATCAATTTGCAAAGATGTTAACATCTTCCCATAAGAATTATACAGGGAAAAAAGTTTACATCTTTCTACATCTGCAGAAGAAGATCCTTTCTCATTTTGTTCCACCTTACATCTTTCGTTATTTTAAGTGTCATCACTAAAAAAATGGCAAAAAATCGATTTTCTTTGGGTCATCACTAGCAAAATGACATTGCAGAAAATAAACAAAACAAATTTATTCAACAGAAGAAAATGAGCGGTACATGTAAGTATTTCATAATTTTAATTTAATTAATTAATTTTAATTTAATTAAATATTTTTTATTTTTAACAAAAGTTATGCGTCTTTTCTTTTATTTTTTGACAGCTGAATAAATGAAAGATGTTGCCAATGTAAATTCATGTTTCACATTTTCAACATCTTCCATGCGTTTCACAAAGATGTAGCTCAATGTAAAAAAGCTATAAGTTTTACACAATTAGTGACTGGTTACTCATTTATTATTACTATAATTTTTTAAATTTATATTGTTATAGGTTGAACCAGTACAAATTTGGTCTTCCACCGAACTAATTAAAGTTTATCAACATTTGGGTGTAAATAACAAAGTGGGTCTCTCTGGCCGTCTCTCCAGACCTGTGGGTTCCTTGGGCATGACAGGTCTCTTTTATCCTTTGATTTTCGAAGTATCAAATTTTTATTTGTATCGCGATATGGCACTATTAATTGATGATATAAAAACGGAATTACAATTCGTTGGTAAATATTGGCGTTTGTATGGCAGACCAACTGTTTGCCTTTTGATACGTGAGGAACATATGCGTGATCCACAATTTAAAGAAATGTTAAATTTGTTAGCTATGCTTAAGAAAGGCTACTGTGATGGCATGAAAGTTCGTATAGGCAGATTAAAAAATTTAATAAACAGTTCTTGTATTGGTGAGTGATCGATCAATGATCTTCTGCAATTAGCTTGGCTTGCGCTAATAACTAAGTAGGTATTTAATACTGTATGTACACCGTTGGCATTTCTATTGTTGTTACAGGCGGTTCCTCCATTTATTATAAAGTTTCGTCTACTTTCACTTGTGCATTGGAATATTAACAATGTCTTCTGAATTTAAAAAAACACTTTTCGAACAATTTGTCTATACAGATTAAATTTAATAAATAAAATTATTATTTCACAAAATTGAAAACAAGTAAACAAAAGCACTGAATCCGCCATGTTTTTAAGCAAATGAGAAAAAAATTTTGACAGAAACATGAAGTATTTTACCAACAAAATACGTGTGTTTTTGGTGTTGATTCATTGTTGTACTAGTAAGAGTACCTGGTAAATCTGCTTTGAATGGCAGATACTCAAATCTTGTTTTCTTCACAGCAATGAATTTGCCTTGGCTTTGAACTATGTTTTATATTAGCCGCCCATTGGGTTTTTTGTAGCGGCGTTGACTTCTATATAAAAGTTATTTAGGAGCACAATATTGTTTAAAAAAATGCTGAGAAATCTGTTTAAAACCAGCATATTTCCTTCACTTAGGGGTGAAAATATACCAGTTGTTTATTTGGGTGCTCGTATGATAACAAAGAGATTACTCGAAATACATAGACCAAATATTTCGGCGACACGTGAAAGTTTGCAAAACAACACTACCAAAAAAGATCTACCACGGTTTTATTACAGCGTAGATGAGAAGAATAGACGCTTAAAAGTATTGCGGTTAGAAGTCAATATTGCAAATCAGGAAGGGCGCCGTGTACCCTCTTTAGATTTTTTTAAGGATCATCACTGGGAACATGTTCTCTTATTACCATCAAAATCAGCTCGTATGAAATACTACGGTTATTTATGGCAAATAGAAGTAAGTAAAGAAGCGAAAAAACGCAAAAAGGTTGAGAAGGATGCTGCCTCACAAGAAAGAATGAAAAAAGTACGACAAGAGAGAGCAGAAAATCATCATGTTGTTTATGGATTGGGGCATGTCTCAATGTTCTTAAGAGTTTATGATTCGACAATTAACAAGTGGATGAATCATAGGTAATAACAATTTTAAATTAAACATTTTTCTGATTCCTTTGTATAATATGTTATGTAGGCTTATCAGAGCCATGCAGTTTTCTCCAAAAATTGTACTGGACTGTTCTTATGATGATTATATGACGAAAAGAGAAGCGGAAAATGCTGCAAAACAACTGATGCTTTGTTTTGCCGAAAATAGAGCTCATGATGATCCCTTTGATTTACATTATTGCAATGTGAAACTCGATACAGCATGCATGAAGAGTTTACAACGTTATATACCTACGATGCTAAATCCGGAATTCCCAATGAATGTTCATGAAAAATGCTTTACCGATATGTTTCCGAAAGAGAAATTAGTCTATTTAACACCAGATTGTCGTACAGATTTGACGGAATATAGCCCGGATGATGTATATGTCGTTGGCGGTATGGTGGACACAGTAAGTTCTTTCAAAAATTAATTTGAGACATATTTTATAGGCAAATAAACTTGTAGGCAAATAATGAACCATTATCTTTGGCGAAAGCTAAGAGATTGGGTCTACGAATGGCTCGCTTGCCGCTTGATTCCTTTTTACAATGGGGCGCCGGCTCTGGTAAATCACTTACTCTAAATCAAATGATTAACATAATGTTGGACCTTAAACTGACTGGAAATTGGATGCACGCATTAAGACATGTTCCTCGTCGAAAGATTGTGGATTTGAAGAGAGATTCGGATAATTTCGGAAACAAAGTGAATAAACATGCAAATCGAATAAATGTTCGTTTTGATCGCTTACTGCTAGATGGTAATAGTTATAAAAAATACGGTAATAGTTTATGTGCTCATAAAGATAAAATGCTGTTTAACTTATCTACGTGGGGATCCAACAAGAAAGAAAGAGACTAACTTGATACTTTCTTAATAAAAATAAGTCTTTTTTTTTAATTACCTTAATACATCTGTAATTCTATTATAGAAAATTTAGGATCAAATATACATCCCGTATCATGCTCCGATTTTTATGAAACTTTTGTCATGAGTAGTACTCTTAAATATAAGAATTATGGCAGAAAATTTTTGGAGCGGACGCTCTTAGTTTGGGAGTTATAGCCCTCTAAAGCTAAAACATATATATGCCTATAACATCCTCCATATTAACGCTACATTGTTAATATGGATATCGTTGGAAAGGCAAATTGCAAATACCTTTCAAACAATATATAACAGCCTAAGGTTGTACTGGTTTTGAAAGGAAATTCATTTTTTTTATATTGACTTTTTTACAAAAGTACCGTTAAATCGAAAAGGAGTCTAAATAACGGTATTTTATTTTATACTAAAATTAATAGAAGACATTGACACTTTTCATTTGACACCTATACCATAAATATCTAATAAGGAATGAATACACTACAGAGGATTTAAAAGTTGAAGATAGTTATTTTTTTCATAGAATTACAGGTGTTAAGTATACACAAATATACAATAAGTGTAACACAAAATTTTTTAAAATTTTTCTTGTGATAATAGTGGACTGAAAATCTAGTCCTACCGGGCTCTAAGATTTTCTTCCTCAGCCCAGATAAATATTTTTTTATCTTGGACCAGCCCTCAGGGGATGACCCCTATATATGGGCATTTCCAGAAAAAAGTCCACCTTGATCGAAAAATTAAAAGTTAACAAACAGATTTTTTCCTAATGTATTATAAAAGAGAAACTTCTAAAATAAATTAAATTTAGGAGCTCAAAGCTTTCTTTTGTTGGGATGGTGAAATACTGAGCTACAAGTTTGAAGTTCCCGTTTTTGTAAGTGTTTCTTAACTTCAAGGGCATTTTCTCTTTATAATTAACATTCCTAAAAGCAATTTCATAATAATACTCTTAATGCAAAACTGTTGCTACAAACATATTTAATCATAAAACAAATGCAAAAAATAAATTTAGTATTTTGTAGTTTTTATATAATTTTCTAATATTTATGTCTTTTTCGCATTTTTTTAACATAATAAAATAAAGTGGAAATTTTAGTAATGTAACGCCAGACCAATTTTCATAAAACAAAAAAAAGGAAAAAAGATTTGTTCAATTTATAACTTTGAAAATAAATGTATATTAGTCCAAAACCTATCAAAAAAAATTTGATTAAAAATACTTGCCCAATTCGCAGAGTTCAACAATTTTGTTATCAAAGTCAAATCGCACTTCCGTTTTTTGTAACGTAACGCCAGGTCACTTTTTGGAGTATATCTTGAAATTCTTAGGCTCAACTATTTCCATTTTTTGGCTGAATATAGAGCTATCCAATCACTTCTCTAATGTGAGAAAAAAACTTTTTTAAATTCTGGTTTTTAACGTTTTTTTTTTCAACATATCGTCGTACAAAAGTAACGTAACGCCAAAATGGAAATGCCCATATGCAATGCATTGCGCCGGAACTGAAAACGAGGGGATAGTATTGAGAGGACAGATTAGGAAAGATGAGAGGATAAACAGTTTTTTTTGTAGCTATTTCAACCTTTTACTTCGCCGGCTAATATTTTGCTACATGGCCGACGAAGGTGTGTGCTGTTACTCTGCTTTTTAGTACATGATAGTGTCAGTCGCTGCCAGTTATGTTCAGTGACTATGCCTTCATCATTGAAACAGGCTGGCAACAACTAACGCAACCATGCACTAACGCTGATCAGAAGAATTCAACACAATATTTCATGACTATTTCTCTAAAATAATTTTTATGTTCTACTATTTTATATTAGTGCAAGATTTTTCTCATTGCCGGCCTCCGGCCGAGCTTAAGAATTTTCTCCTCTATGTATGTCGAACAGTGGTTTCGCCGAGTAAAGATTTTCAGCATTGCCGACCCCCGGCCGGGCTTAAAGATTTTCTCCTCTATGTATATCGAACAGTGCCTTCGCTGAGGAAAGATTTTCTGCATTGCCGGCCTTCGGCCGGGCTTAAGGATTTTCTCCTCTATGTATGTCGAACAGTGGCTTCGCTGAGTAAAGATTTTCTGCATTGCCGGCCTCAGGCTTGTTTTTGCATCTGTAACAAATGTTTCAACGTTCAGTAAAACCATACCTGGCCTTATTTTAGGTTTTAATTCTTTTGTAGTGTCTGCATTCCTTATCAGATATTTATGATATTGATGTCAAATGAAAGGTGTGAATGTCTTCTATTCATTTTACTTTATAATAAAATACCGTTATACAGAGCTTAAGAATTTTCTCCTCTATGTATGTCGAACAGTGGTTTCGCCGAGTAAAGATTTTCAGCATTGCCGACCCCCGGCCGGGCTTAAAGATTTTCTCCTCTATGTATATCGAACAGTGCCTTCGCTGAGGAAAGATTTTCTGCATTGCCGGCCTTCGGCCGGGCTTAAGGATTTTCTCCTCTATGTATGTCGAACAGTGGCTTCGCTGAGTAAAGATTTTCTGCATTGCCGGCCTCAGGCTTGTTTTTGCATCTGTAACAAATGTTTCAACGTTCAGTAAAACCATACCTGGCCTTATTTTAGGTTTTAATTCTTTTGTAGTGTCTGCATTCCTTATCAGATATTTATGATATTGATGTCAAATGAAAGGTGTGAATGTCTTCTATTCATTTTACTTTATAATAAAATACCGTTATACAGAGCTTAAGAATTTTCTCCTCTATGTATGTCGAACAGTGGTTTCGCTGAGTAAAGATTTTCAGCATTGCTGACCCCCGGCCGGGCTTAAAGATTTTCTCCTCTATGTATATCGAACAGTGCCTTCGCTGAGGAAAGATTGTCTGCATTGCCGGCCTTCGGCCGGGCTTAAGGATTTTCTCCTCTATGTATGTCGAACAGTGGCTTCGCTGAGTAAAGATTTTCTGCATTGCCGGCCTCAGGCTTGTTTTTGCATCTGTAACAAATGTTTCAACGTTCAGTAAAACCATACCTGGCCTTATTTTAGGTTTTAATTCTTTTGTAGTGTCTGCATTCCTTATCAGATATTTATGATATAGATGTCAAATGAAAGGTGTGAATGTCTTCTATTCATTTTACTTTATAATAAAATACCGTTATATAGACCCATTTTCGATTTAACGGCACTTTTGTAAAAATAAGTCGATACAAAAAAATGCATTTTTAACCGCTAGCCTTTCCAAATCAGTTAAATATCGTTTGAAAGGTATTTATAAGACCTTTCCAACGATATCCATATCAATTATGTAGCAATAATATGAAGGAAGTTATAGACACATATATGTTTGAATTTTAGAGGCCTATAACTCCCAAATTTAGTGCGTCCGCTCCAACATTTTTTTACCATAATTCTTAGATTTAAGAGTACTACCGATGAGGAAAGTTTCACAAAAATCGGAGCATGATACGGGATGTAAATTTAAGCCAAAATTTAATATATTCCATGTAATATCGACGTAGCTCGTAATGTAATTAACAACTTTTAATATATCGGGCGTGAAGCGAAAAAATTTCAACCCGCACATTTCTTTGCGCCTCGATTGTTGTTCCCGCGGTATCCCAATTTGCACGGAAAGCGTTCCGTACCAGAGAAAAGAAATTGCATATTCGCTTTTATTGCTAATTCATATGTTCATTGCTTCTGTCGTTCATTTAACTGCCCAAAAACATCAACGGACGTGCTTGTATTTAACTCTCCATTTCCTTTGACTGTTTTTTCGCACTACTTTTATTATGCCAATGCAAGTTAGTCAACCCTTTCATTCATACCATCTAAAAATTTTGAAAACTGCTCGATACTCTGGTACCTATTCATTGCTGACCATCCGATTTCATAGTATTCACATGGTATTCATGACATTCATGCATAGATAGCAAAAGTAAGAAATAAAAAAAAAAATATTTGCTTGTACGAACAAAAACCACAAATTGTGCGTATGTACATACATATGTGTGTAATCATCATATAAGTTAACTTGCTTCAAAATAATTAGATAAGGTTAAGATTCACACTGACTTTATTGGACAATAATATTCTCTTATAATAAATTATAGCTTATTATGCTTGTTGCTATTTATTTATAAGTTGTTTTCAATTTGTTGTAGTAACTGTTTCTATACCCTCCAAAAAAGAATATTCACTTTGTCATTCTGTTTGTAAAGCAGCGAAATGTCAATCTGAGACCCCATAAAGTATATATATATTCTTGAGCAGTGATGAAATCTAAGACGATCTGAGCATGTCCGTCCGTCCGTCTGTGGAAATCGCGATTTAGTCCAAACAAAAAGAGCTAGACTCTTGAGACTTGGTATAAAAATATCTTGAAGGATAGCACAGTTAAGTTCGGAGAGGGACTAAATCGGGCAAGAGGGAAAAAAGTTCCCCTAAGAAGAACTAAACCAACCCCTAAAAAAACAACGTAATTTCTAACGTTTTCTTGTAATTTTGTTAAGCAAGTGATATATTTTTATATTAAAGAAGGTCCAACGTAAACTTGAACAACTTAAAATTAAATTAAAATAACACAAACAAATAAACTGAATATACTGCAAAAATAAGAATCATAAATGCACTAAGTGCATTGTACCCAGCGAACAAATCAGTGTCTGAATAAAGAAGTATACACATAATGAGTGCAACAAAATGCCAAAAATGCGAAAAAGCTATAACAGGTGAAACAGGTGTAAGATGCATGGGAGTATGTGGGAGGGCATATCATTCCACTACTCGATGTTCTGGACTGGATGGATACTCTATGAATGTTTGGAACTCAAATACAATGCTCAGGTTTATATGCGATGATTGTATGCAATATGTACAGAATGTAGATATGGTGTTGAAAAGCGTGCAAGACACAGTGGATAGAA
The DNA here is from genome assembly GCA_951800035.1 of Linnaemya tessellans. Taxonomy (NCBI): domain Eukaryota; kingdom Metazoa; phylum Arthropoda; class Insecta; order Diptera; family Tachinidae; genus Linnaemya; species Linnaemya tessellans. The sequence goes on along the minus strand of OX637534.1, from coordinate 61,370,578 downwards.
ATGCGAATTATTTAAAGGAATATAAAAATGAATTTGATAGTTCGTTAAAAAAAATGAAAGTGAAATTAAAAATTTATTATTGGCGATAGAAGATCGTAATATTAAAAGAATGAAAGAACTGGAATTGTTGCAGAGAAAATGTGAAAAGAATACAAGTGAAGTCCAGAAAATTTCGTGTCTATTAGAAAACTTAAAATCAAATGGTGCAAATGTAAATGAGAATACAATAGAAGAAAAAATCGATGATTTAAAAAATGAAGTCCTTAATAAAATATCAAATGAAATGAAAACAAACAGTGAAACAATCAAGGAATTTTTCCAAAAAAGCAAGGAAAATATTAGTCACAATTCTTATGCGGAAATTGTGAAAAATAAAATTGTTATTAAACCGAAAGTAAATAAAAACAACTATGAGACAAAGAATGATCTAAAAAAAGTAATTGAGCCTACTGAGGGGCTAATAAGAGGGGTTAGAGAGATTAAACGTGGTGGATTAATTATAGAGTGTACAAATGAAAATACCCGCGAGGAGGTGGAAAAACAAATTAAGGAAAAATATAGTGAAGAATATATCATTGAACAAGCGCGCGATAAAAACAAAGAAAAGAAAATATTTAAAATTACTGGCCTAACAAATAAGATGTCAAACGAAAGATTAATTCAGTGCATAAAAAAGCAAAATAAAATGTGCGAGGAAAAATACTTTAATGTAATAAAAGTATATGCAGATAAAAGAGTTCGTCAAGAAAATTATAATGCATTAATAGAAACAGATTGTGAAACATATATACAAATTATGAATTTTAAACGACTCAATGTAGAATGGGACTGTTGTCGAGTTTTTGAACACTACAATGTCTTACGGTGCTATAAATGTTTAGGATTTAATCACTTCGCTGATAATTGCAGAAATAAGAAGGCTTGCAGCAAGTGTAGTGGAAACCAACATTAAAAATGAGTGTACATCCGAAAATTTATGCTGTGTTAATTGCTCTGAATCAGTCAAAAAGTACAATATCGATGTTGATGTAAACCATAGTGCTTTCAGTATGAAATGCCCAACGTTCTTAAGTAAAATTAAAAATCTAAAGTAGCAACCAAATCAAAATGAATTGACTTGCATTTATTTAAATATGAATAGTTTACTGGCCAATAAAAACGAACTTCTCGTGCTAATAGAAGAAACTAAACCAAATGTCGTATTCTGTTCTGAAACTCGTATTACTAAAGAAATATCTGACAGTGAAATCAACATACCTACATATAAGAGTATCAATTGTAACTCGCACAGTCGTCATACAGGAGGAGTTATTATATATGTGCAAAAAGAGCTACAGTACAAAACAATATATAATGAGGCAATTAATGAAAATCTTTGGTGCATTATTATCAGATTTAAAAATAACATTAAATTACAACTAGGCGTTCTTTATCATTCGCCTAACAGCAATCATACGGAGTTTATACAATATGTGCAAAATATAGTTGAAGATAAGTTTATGAATTACTCTAACAATATAATGGTTGGTGATTTCAATATAGATTTAAATAGAAACACTACGCATGGGAAAGAACTAGAAAATGTATTTAGCTCTGCAGCAATGAAACAAATTATAACATTTGATACAAGAGTGAATGAAAATTCGAGTGCGAAAATAGATCATCTTTACACAGATATAAATAATGTAACAATCACTAATCTAGATAAAAATCAGATATTAGATCATGAAACAATATTATTCAAAATACCAACGCGCGAAAAGTACAAAATGAGATTAACGAAAAAAATAATTTCATGGGAAAATTACGACTGTGATACGCTAATTGCAATGTTATGAATGATAAACTTCTGTGATATGTTGAACTGTGATATAGACTTTAAGGTGTTATTCATAAGCCACTCTTTGAAAGATATTATGTTATCGCTAACTAAAGAAAAAACAGTAAATATAAAGTTGATGAACAAATGGTATGATTGGGAATTGACAGACCTACATAAAATAAAGTATGAAACACATCAAATAGCTAAAATAACAAATAATTGGGAAGAATATAACACAGTGAAAAAGTTGTATAAAAAAATGATTAGGCAAAAGAAAGTGCAATATTTACAAAATAAAATTGAATATAATCAAAGAAACAGCAAAGAAATGTGGAGAATTTTAAAAGAAGTAAGTTGTATGTCAAATACTACCAGTACTATAAACAGAATACTTATGAATGGTATAATAGTTGAAAATGAAAAAGAAATTGCTCAGCTATTAAACAGATTTTTTGTCCAGAGTATCATTGACATTAGAAATGGTATTGACGCGGTTCAATATATTATGGATAATAATAATACTAATATTGTTGATCACAGATTTAAATTTCAAACAGTAGACAGTAACGAAATAATTGAAATAGTTAAAAATTTTAAAAACAAAATTGGCGGTAAAAAGATTGTATCTGAAGGTGTTATTAAGCATTCAATAACTTATACGGCATTTTTTTACGCTAATATTGTCAATAATAGCATGCTACAAGGAAAAGTGCCTAATGAATGGAAGATTTCCAAAATTGTGCCAATTGAAAAAGTTAAAAATACTATGAAACCTGAAGAGATCCGATCAATAAATACACTTCCAAGTGAAGAAAAGATCCTTGAAACGGCGATAAAAAATCAGTTAGTGAAATATTTAAATGACAAAAATATTATTATTCAAGAGCAATCGGGTTTCAGAAGCAAACATTCATGTGAAACTGCAATTAATTATGTTATAAGTGAATGGCGAGAAGATTTAATGAACAAAAAATACATTGTATCAACATTTATAGATTTAAAACGAGCATTTGAAACTATAGACAGAAAACTATTGCTTACTAAATTACACAAAATTGGAGTGCGCGATATTGAATTAAAATGGTTTGAAGATTATCTGTCGAATAGAATGCAGAGAACAGAAATTGGAAATACGACATCATCATTGATACCAGTGAATATTGGTCTACCGCAAGGCTCCGTCCTTGCGCCGGTACTGTTTCTTATATATATATATATATATATATATATATATATATATATATATATATATATATATAAATGACATTAAAGATGGTTTAAACTACGGGGATGTTAGGCTATTTGCAGATGATACACTGATTACAATTAGTGATGCGAGTTTAGATGTGGCTATAAACAAAATGCAGACTGATATGAATACTCTTTACAAGTGGATGTGTACAAATATTTTAAAACTAAATACAGATAAAACTAAATATATGATAATATCAAACAATAACCATAATAATAATAACAGTCATAAACTATACATAAATAATCGCGAAATTGAGAAAGTAAACGAGATCAAGTACTTGGGTATAATAATAGATTGTAAACTTAAATTCGATGCACACTTTCAATATTTAGTGAATAAAATAAATCAGAAACTTTATCTAATGTATAGAACTTGCTATATAATAAGTGAGCACTACAAAATATTAATATATAGAAGCATAATTGAGCCGCATTTTATTTATTGTCCTTCGGTACTGTTTCTTGCTAAGGATACACAGATAGAACGATTGCAGAAACTTCAAAACAAGGCAATGAGGTTTATATTGCGCAAGCCTAGAGATACGCACATAAAGGATTTGTTGGACAGATTAAATTGGCTGAGTGTAAAACAGAGCTTATTTTATTATGCAATGAGATTTATATACAATATAAAGACGGAAAATTGTCCCGCATATTTAACTGAGAAAATAACATACGGCCACCAGATACACAACTACAACACCAGAGGAAGAAATAATTTTCGAGTAGCGGGAATTACAACTGAGGCTGATCGAGCAAATATTTATTTAAAGGACTAAAATATTTTAATGAATTACCAAATAATATAAAAAATTGTGAGAACATACATACGTTTAAACAACTATTGTTCCAGTACTGTAGGGATATGCCTGTTAGATAGTTAAATTAGGTTATAAATAACCGTAAATAAATAAATAAATAAATAAAAAATAATTTTTGGAACCCACTTTCTTTAGTGGGCGTTATATGCAAAAATAGTGTAAAAATTTAACACATTGTTTTACGTAAGCTTACATTCCTTAAAAATAACATTTTTAAGCTTTAATGACGGAGCTGAGACGTAACCTGGTACTGCCCTGCGCTACCCCTCCTCCCCCTTTGCCCCCTAAATGACCCTATCAAAATAAAATGTTTTTTTTTAATTTTGTATATAATTATCCCAAGCATTCATATTTAGAGTTTTATGACAAAGGTGAAATGTCTCTCCAGCAGTCCTTGCCAGAGCGACCCTGCCAAAATACAGTTAAAAATTTTAAATTTACTTACTAAATATTTGGGGGGTATTTAAGATTCGACCCGGTCGAATATAACGTTTTTACTTGTTTATATTGAAATTAAATATCAAAGAATAAATAATAAATTTTAGCTTATTGTCCTTATTGCTATTTATTAATAAGTTGTTTTTAATTTGTTAGGTTAGGTTAGAGGGCCGTTGTCCCTGGCGGGACAATCCACTTGGGTCCGTCAATTCGGTCCCTTTGTGATGCCCTTAAGCAGAGGACCTCTTAAGGGATGTCCTCCGCCGTTTCAAACCATCCTGTACCCCTGAGGAAGGATGATATCCCTGAAAGCTCCATGTTTGCCAGGCTGTCTAAGTCTGACAGGAATCGGGAGCCCAGCGCCGCTGCCCTTGCATTAGCGAGGGCAGGACACTGACACAGAAGATGGAGGACAGTTTCTTCCTCCTCCTCATCATTGCAGCTTCTGCAATAGTCGTTGTATATTAGACCCATCCTCCTAGCATGAGTCCCAAAGCTACAGTGTCCTGTCAGAACTGTCACCAGTTGACGCATGCGCGGCTTGTCAAATTTGAGAAGGTCGCGCGTTTTGCGCAAATCGTAATGGGGCCACGTGGCTCTTGCCACGAGACAGTTAGCCACACTATCCCACCTAAGTTGAGCTAGTTTGTATGATTCGCTTTGAATCAGAGACTTGCATCGCGCTAATGGAATGCCAGTGAAGTGACTGATCATTGAACTGTTCAATTCAGTCCCTTGTCTGGCAATCTCATCCGCAGTATGGTTGCCTGGACATCCAGAATGCCCTGGCACCCAAACCAGTGTCACCCTCGAATGTCTCGCTATCTCGTTGATAGACAGTCGGCATTCGACCACAGTTTTTGATGTACTGTACACACCACTAATAGCAGAGATGCCTGCCTTGCTATCGGTAACAATGAAGATATCATTCGATATCCTATAGTACCTTAGCCACCTCGCTGCCCGAGTAATAGCAGAGATTTCGGCCTGTAAGACAGTACAACCGTCCTGGAGCCGGAATGGAGATCTAATATTGAAGTTCTCCACATAGAAGCCTCCGCCCGTTCTTATTCCCCTTTTGGATCCGTCAGTGAAAACTCTAACTGAATCCTCGGGAAAGGAAAGCCTGTCCACCTGTTCCCTGTCAACGACAATGGAACGGAAAAGTCCACCAAAGAAGGGTCTTGGTACACAGTAGTCAATGTTGGCATGGATTTCCGAGTGCTCTCTTAAAATCCTAGCATGCCCATAGTCAGTCCTAGTCCATGGACATACTGTATTCAACCTGACCGCTGAGAATAGAGCCAGTTGTCTGGCCAGAATGTCAACCGGGAGCCAGTTTAGCATTGCAAAAATTGCTCCCGTTGGTGTAGATCGTAGTGCGCCTGTCATCAGTCTCGCTACGACCCGAAAGACTTTTTCAAAGGTCCTGCGATGAGCCTGCTTGTCCATCGCATTCCACCAAACCAATACCCCGTAAAAGAGTACTGGTTTAATAACAGCCTCAAGGGTCCAATTGATCCCCTTAGGGTTGATACCCCATTTGAGGCCTACTGCCCTTTTGCATGTATAAATAGCCACTAAGGCCCTTTCCGCTCTCGCCTGTATGTTCTGATTCCATGATAGCTTACTATCCAGAATCACACCCAGGTACTTGGCGGTTTTAGATAGTTCCAAGGAGGTGCCGTTAAGCTTTGGGTGTATAAAGCTATCGGTCTTGTACCTCCTAGTGAAGAGTACCAACTCAGTCTTGGCTGGGTTGATGCCGAGCCCACAGCTGACGCTCCACCTACTCAGCAGAGCCAGCGCAGACTCCATACACTGAGATATGGTATCCAAGTGCTTACCCGATATCGCCACCGCTACGTCATCCGCGTACGCGACAGTCATAATCTGTCTGCGTTCTAGACTTAGCAAAAGCGAATTAATGGTCAGGTTCCACAACAGAGGTGACAGAACACCTCCCTGTGGAGTGCCCCGATAGACTGCCCTATACTCAGTGACATCCCCAATCGAGGCCCTGACTACCCTGAAAGTTAGTAAGTTTCTAACAAACCGGCATAAATTGTCATCAATCCCTACCGCTGCCATCCCATTGATAATGGAATCGGGGTTGACATAGTTGAAAGCACCGTCTATGTCCAGAAAAGCCCCCATAGTAAATTCCCTATACTCAAGAGATTTTTTTATGTGGCCCACTAGAGAATGTAGTGCCGTTTCCACAGATTTGCCTTTAGTGTAGGCGTGCTGTGATTTGGAGAGAAGCTCATTCGGAATGGTCATTCTCAGATGAATATCAATTACTCTTTCTAAAGTTTTGAGTAAAAAAGAAGTAAGACTTATCGGTCTGAAGTCTTTAGGCTTAGTGTGTGACGTCTTACCCCCTTTCGGGATAAAGACAACCTTGCACGTACGCCAAAATATAGGTATATAAGCCCTCCTAAGGCATTCACTGTAAATTACAGTGAGCCAAGGTAGGACAATGTCCGCATTTCTCTGTAGATCCGCTGGAATTATTCCATCTGGTCCCGGAGACTTGAACGGATCGAAGCTGTGTACAGCCCAGCGGAGCCTATCCATATCCAATGGAGTTGTGACTGCGCCTGTCGCCAAGCTGCCATCGGCAGTGCCTGTTAAAGGTGCTGCCTGGCTGCCAGGAAAATGAGTGTCGAGTAGTACGCTTAGCGTCTCTTGACTGCTCATGGTCCAGTTATCACAGGGTTTCTGTATGTAGCTGGGTACAACCGGTGCGGTTGATAGCATCTTACTCAGCCTGTTGGTTTCAGATGAACCCTCCACATTACTGCAGAAAGCCCTCCAAGACCTCCTTTTTGCGTTCCTGACAGGATTCTTGAAGCGATTCACGGAGGTTTTGTATGCCGACCAGTCGCCTGATCGTTTAGCCTCGTTGAATAGCCTACGACATTCCTTTCGTGAATGTGCAATTTCCGGGCTCCACCATGGTGGTCTGGCCCTTCCCCTGCAAACCGTTGGTTTGCAAGCCACATTAGTAGCACAGCGGAACGATTCACTTAGAATCTCCACAGCAGAGTCGATGTCCCCAATATTTCTAATAGTTGGAGACGTCGATAAGGAGTTGCAGAGTACATTGTTCTGTAGCTCCCAGTCAGTCTTCTTTCTGTTAACTATAGGATTGAATCTACTTACACCTAACCCTATGTTGAAGTCAATATAGCGATGATCGGATAGGGAGCAGTCATCCGCAACCCTCCAACCGCTAACCAGATTGGTGTGCTCTGCACTAACCAATGTTACATCTAAAACCTCTCTACGGTTAGACACAATAAAAGTGGGTTCTGAACCCCTGTTGACAATTTAAAGATTATTATTTAAAATGAAATCGAAGAGACACTCACCCCGCTCGTTAGTATCGCTACTACCCCAGGAGATGTGGTGTGAATTGGCGTCAGCACTTATTATTATAGGCGTCCTCGTACTTATCGCCCTTGACACAATGCCACGCACCTTGTCATTTGGTGGACTGCCCTCATGGTCATGCGCCATATAGCTCGAGACCACCCCAACCGTACCGGACGGGGTCTCCAGAGCAGCTGCTACAGTATCCCCATCACTGAAATCAGATAGGATAAAGATACGCAAAGAGTTTTTAGATACAAGATCTAATATTACCTGTGCCTTTGGCAAACAATAGCTTGTAGCCCTTTAGTGTCAGTCCATGAACCCGTCCTTGTTGGACCCAGGGTTCCTGGATCATAACCAGCTCCTCCTTCCTCTCTACCACCCGGAGGAGCATCGCAGCGGATGCTGCTTTAGAGTGGTGAAGGTTTATCTGCGTCACCTTCACCATCATGTAGCGCAATTATGGTGGTGTTGGCGTCCTCTTGGCTGGATTCCAAGAGGGCGTCAGTGTCCTCATCCGCGACTGCCATCCGTTCAAAGAAGCCACCCACCATGTCTGAGACTGAGTGGGTGTCCTCTTGCCCGCATGAAGCTGCGTCCGACACACCAGCAGCAGCGCAGTCAACAGCGCCGTTGGCAGCGTCATCCCCTCGGTTGCGGTTCTTCCTGACATCGGTCCGGTAGAGGCGCAACAGAATCGTACTGAAACAGTAAAAGATTTTGTTACCCCTCTTACGGATCGGTGCCAGAGATTCTTTGTTAAGAATCAGAACCACCTCCCTTCTAGACCTCTCGGGTGCATTCACCTTAGCTACCCTCCAGTCATGGGTGGGTAGATCCGGGTTACAGTCCTTAAGGATCTCAAGGATCTCCTTCGGGGAAGAAGGTTCAGCAGGAATTATGGTCAAGGCTCTTGGTCTTCTGGGTATGTCTTCCACGGAAACCACATCCAGCCTAGAGCCTTCCCACACCTCGCCAATAGCTTCGATGGCCTTCTTCAACAGAGACGCTGAGCGTTCATCCGTGCAGGCCATCAATTTAACGCCGTGCTGGTGCCAGCCAGCATCGACGCATTGAGGCGGCGGTCCCCGATTCTCCTTGTGGATCTTCCAGAACACTCCCGCCAGTTTTTGGTTGACCAAGTTCCATCTGGCATGGAAAATGGCACCGTCTGATGCATCCCTATCGATTATGGCTCTTATGAGCTTGCCTTTGGCGATCTCACTAAAGGTGCCTTTCGAAGGGATGTTCTTAGGACGTTTTGCCCTAGAAGCCCTAGCTGCATCGTTCTCCTCTTCCGAACGTTGCCGTTTAGGCGCCGCAACCGTGGCAGGTGCGGGGGAGGAGTTTATTTGCAGCCTCGACACATGAGCCTGTGCCCACTTTAGAGAGGCTGCCTGCTTTTCAGAAAGCTGGTCAGCCGGGATCGCACCGAGGTGCGAAATGGTTCTTAAGGCGGAGCGCCTCGCATCATTGGCCCTGCGTGTAGGATTTTTGCGCGAAGGATTACTGATGTTATTGCCGGGATTGGCAGTGGGTGACGCAGTACTGTGGCTAGAGGTAATCCTCTTTGCCTTTTCCTGCGCAATGTGCGCTTTGGAGGCGACGGGTTTGGACGGCTTAGGCCTTTCCATTCCCTTCGCACCCGAAGAAGGGGTTTTTACCGTTTTACCGGTAAGGACCTGAGCAGCTTTTGAGGTACTTGGAGCGAAAGACAGAGGTACCTCGCTGCTAGTGCTAGGGCAGCCACCGGTTGCCGGGTGTTTTGCCCCTTTTTCAACAGCAATCAGCCCGGTTAATCCAGGCTGAGTGCCCACCACGTCAGTAGTCAGCAGACTGGTCGGGCCTGATGTGGACACCCGGCCAGCCTGAGCAGCAGTAGCTTTCGATTCACCGCGGCCTGCTACTTGCGCCGCGGGAATAGGGTCCCCGGAGATTGTTAAGCCCCTAACCGGGTACGTGGGGCTTGGCTTTTTCTTTTTCATTTTTTTTTGGTGGGTTTAAGGTTGCATTTTATACCTACTGCCAGGTTAAAAAGCTGCCGACCCACCTGGATACAGACGCAGACCATCAGCCGCCCCAATTGGGATACAGACGCTGATGGATTTGGATATGGTCCCTTGGACCGAAAAACGGACTGACTCGATAGCCGCCCCATGGGGAAAAACAGACGCTATCGAGTCCGGGAAGGGTGATTCTTGGACGGTACTTAGTTGTTGGCCACTCTGGCATGGGTGACCCTACCAGGGGCTACTGATATCAGCTGCCCCCGCCAGTACAGACCGGTCAACTAGACCTAAGCCTCCACATTGCGACAAGATGACCACCCAGCGTGGAGGAAACTGGTATTAAGAACCAACAAAATCTAAAAGACGATTCTACGGTTGGACAATTAGAACTTTTTGGGGTACATGAAACGGATTTTTTGTTTTGTTTGTAATATAAACATATTTCATATTTTTGAAAGACGTTCATAGGTATTAGATATAAGAAAAGCCAAACATTTAGCTTCCTAGCCGAAAAATTTAAACGTTTTCTTAAATATAAAAGTAACCGATAACATCATTTTGATTTTTTAATTAAACGTACTTTCTGTTTTGGCAAGAAAGAAAGAAAGAAGAATTACATCTGTGAAGGGTATTTAAGATTCGGCACAGCCGAATATAGCACTTTTACTTGTTTAGTCTACAACGAGAAAAACATTCTTGAATAAACCGCTTTTCACAGAACATCGCTGGTGTTTCAATAAGGAATCAAATTACTTAGTCGAACCCTAAGACAAGGACTTTTCAAGGTGACATACCATTTAAGTCCGGGTCAGTCAAACTAGACTGTCCTTAAACAAGACACATGAACAGAACTTTACCGCCAAAAGTAATTTTTAAACAATCACATTAAACAAATATATATAAATAATAAAAAACTAAATATATATAATATAAAACACGCTGTATTATTAAAGTAAACGAAGATGTTTACTCTACGGTTACATGATAATTATGAAATATTATGATATTTACAATAGTACGTTTTCCACTACATAGGTATTAATATTTTTCTCTTTATTCTCCCGACGTTCTCTCTCATATCATATCAGAATTAATATCAGGTATAGACGTTATGTTACTGCCATCCCTAAACACGGGCGGCAAGCGTCTTTTAGCTGTCAAAAGTTTTCATATCCATACATATTGTATGGAGCATACCGAAATAACGCTGCGGCAACGCTTTGCTATTGGAAAATCCGATTTTGACAGAGCGTTTTCTAATGAAGTTAGTTGCAAAAGAAAACAATTGTAACCAGAGAAAATATTTACAAAAGTGAAATAAATAATAAAAGAAAAAATTTGTGCACTTCGTATTAGAAAATGGAGGTAAGAAAATATTTACAATATGTTTATAAACATACATATGTATGTATGCACGTTTGAAATTTGTACAAAATTTCAATAACAAAATCACAAATGTCGTCTGTTAAAATAATCAGGGTTGTTTAATTTGTTCGTTTGATAACACTGTTTTTATTATTTTTTGACATAACGTTGCCGCTTTTGTTTAGGTATGGCTTTTAAGCGTTAAAGCTCAGCGGAAAAAACGTTCCGCTTTCCGCCCGTATTTAGGTATGGCTGCAAACAAGATTTTTGCTTTGTTTACAAAGACTATGTCCACAGGATGAAACATTTGCTGCAGAAAAATTTATTAATTCCCTTTTGAAGCTGCATTCGTGTCCACACGGTTGAAACATTTGTTTTGCAGCATACATATATTATATTATATGCAGAAGCGGAGAATGGCGTGCTCAACAAATGTTTCATGTACATGAAACACCGTACCCTTTTCCACTCTTCTTTCCACTCTCATCTACAAACACAATGTTTCTGCAGCAAATGTTTCACCGTGTGGACATAGTCAAACGTTGTACGTGTGCGCACATCTTTCTCTCTTATTGAGAATGTATGATCATATGTTATGAGGGCAATGCGGTAGCTATATAATTGGGGTATTTTTAAATAATTTCAGGTAACTCCAAAACTCAGCTGGGTACACATATGGCCAATTGCCACATTCTGAAGTGCTTTGTGAAAAAATTATAAGTGCAACAAAATTTGCATTAGTGTAAAAAAGCGAAGAAAATCTTATAATAGTTTCAAGCTTATAACACATATACATATGAGGATACCCTCATTTGAAAGACAACCAAATTACGCGTCGATATCAATCTTTGTAATATTCTGAAATGCCTTGTGAAAAAAGTTATAAGTGCAGCAAGATTTGCATTAGAGTAAAAAAGCGAAAAAATCTTATACTAGTTTCATATTAATGAGGCAATTGTTGCAGCCGCAGTGACCAACAAGGCTTCCTACTAGCTCGACGGTAAACATTTCCCAGAAGGTTCCAACCCTCCCCATTGGCTACGCTGCACATACAAAAAATTAAAATTATACAACAAAATCTACAAACACAAACATGTACTAAGCCGATGACACTCTTGCTGAAACAGATGTTTTATTTTCTCCAGCATTTCGCCCGCCTAACCTTGTCACAAATTGTAACGTGGTTTTGTCGTCGGCTGAGGTAGTTCAGCGATTGTCCAAGGTTGACTTACGGATCCACAAACCTTAAGTAAATAATAACACCAATATTTTCTCTTTCTTGGGCAAAATTAACAATCTTCTTTATTTAAAATTTAATATCAAAATATAATAGCAGCGGAGGCGATGATCAGGTGCGATGAAAGCGCAGGATCGGCAGCTTAGCTCTTCGGCGTAGGTTCGGTAATATTTCTCCTCGGTTCAGGTTCTGTAGTTTAGCCTATCGGCCCAGGTTCGGTAATCTTCGGTTCAGGTTCGGTGACGACGGTAGTCGGTTTGAAATCGTTGACGGTCGGAGATGTCTTATAATTAATCGTAAAATAAGTACAATAAATCTTACAGCTAGTAATAACTGAAGGCTAACTACGGTACTCTACTTCCGCTAATCGGACTACGTTCTACGGTAGTAAACAGTCAGCCGAAGCCGCTGTGGAAAACAGTCAGCCGGAGCCGCTGTGGAAAACAGTCAGCCGAAGCCGCTGTGAAAAACAGTCAGCCGAAGCAGCTGTGGAAAACAGTCAGCCGAAGCCGCTGTGGAAAACAGTCAGCCGAAGCCGCTGTGGAAAACAGTCAGCCGAAGCCGCTGTGCAAATTTATTAAAGTAGTGAGGGGACCCTGGCTAACTTTCCACTACGGAATCTCTAGGCAGAGTAATCTCGACCTCGGTATTAGTGGGATTCGTTTCGCTTCGTAAATCCCTCGGTGTATTATTTCTGGTTTCTCTTCGTGTTGAGACGAAGTATAAGGCGGATTCGTGTTCTGTGCGAGTCGCCCCAATTGTGTCTTAACTTGTGTTTCTTATGCCGTACCACTTATGAAGCCTCTGAGAATTATTGTGTACAAACAGCGGCTTGCGTATACTGCAAATGTACCATGAGCAGTGTGTATGACGTATGAGTGTGTGTGCATGGTTGTGCAGTTGGTTTGCTACCATGCATACAGCAGATTGTGTATATTGTGTTTGTTGTTGTACACAAGCAGCGAGTATTTAATTATTACACATTCCTTCTGCCCTGCAATTCTCAACATGCACACTGCCCTGCAGTACTGAGTTACGCCGTGGAAGTTAGCTTCATGTAAACGTGTTTCACGTTACAAAATATATGAGATTTTATTTTGTGACCCACTTACATCCACCCAGCTCCTTTTACTTACACTCACGTCATGCCATGCCCCTTAAAAAAAATTATTCCATCAGGGATTTTTCCATCACAATAATTATTATTATTTATTATATACAAAAACAAGCTTAAACTAACAGAGCAATATATATATATAAAAACCTTTTCAAAAAAATCTATGTATAATAAAAAGACTGACTTAAAAACACAAATTTTGAACAGTAATTTATATCGGAAGGTAACTTAGGTATTATATTATAGTTTTAACAATTCTTATACCATAAATATTTATTTGACCCAATTCAATCCTGATAAGGTCCTTCCTAATTAAGCTGATTGACGCAAACTTATGTTTAACCTAGCCTGAAGGAGCTCCCTAAGGTTAGTCTATATATTTTATAGCACTTACAGGAATTACTTTTAAAGCTTGAAGTGGATCAAGAAATATGACAACAACAAAAAAAATCATTTTCTTCTTCTTGCTTACTTTCAGGCCTTTTGATATTAGTAGTAGCTATTGATGTAGTTCCCTAAGACTATGTTCACACGGTGAAACATTTGCTGCAGAAACATTGTGTTTGTTGATGAGAGGGGAAAGACGAGTGGAAAATGGTACGGTGTTTCATGTACATGAAACATTTGTTGAGCACGCCATTCTCCGCTTCTGCATATAATATAAGGGAATTAATAAATGTTTCTGCAGCAAATGTTTCATCGTGTGAACATAGTCTAACCTGCTCTAAACAAACAAAATGTTAACTAACACTAGACATGCAATACAATAAAACTTAAAGATAAAAAAACGATATGCTTAAATTAAACTAAGTAGACGCCTGAGATTAAATTATGTCGACGTTTTTCCTTTGGTTTTTTTTCTAAAATTTTTGGTCTGATGCAACTTAACCGTTTGCGATCAGCAATTTTCTCAACATTTCTATAATTTTCTCACGAACTGGTATAAATACATCCGGGGTATCTGTTTTCACCTCTTACTTTAGGACTTTCCCTTTTTCTTCACAATGGCGAACGGATAAAAATTAAAAATTTTGATACCTGGCTGTGTCGCTTTTATTTTTCCACATAACCTCTTTCCCGGGTCTGGTCACCTCCACCTCTTCACTTGGCTGGATTTTGTTTTTATATCCCCGTTTTTTTTTCCTTTGTTTTCCACACGGCCAGGTTTTTTTTTTGCTTTAATAAATTTTGTCTTCAGATAGCACACAAAATGAACAATTTACTATATTGAGGATATTATTTTCCGAATAAATTCTTAAGTATCTGTGTGTAATTTATATTTTTTTTCTTTTGTTATTTGAAATTTTATTGGCGGCTGCCCCGAATGATCGCTTTTTTCAAAATGCCCTTTTACCTTTCTTTTTGGTATTCACAATCCATAAAACCATTCCAAAACAAATATATCTATCTGTTCTTCCATTACGCCATATCCTTCCAGCACAACTTTATAACTTCTCCCGCCAAAACTCTATCTTTTATCGTTTGTTTGCATACTCGAAATTCTTCCATCTATATCTGCTGAAATATGTATAACGAATATACTTTTGGAGTTTCTATATGGATAATCTATCCTTTCATCTCACTTTCCTCATCCTACTTTCGTTTTACCCCCATCCCTCTGTATCACTAAGTTTACTTTTATCAGGCCAACAGAAATTCAGCAGGTATCTTATTCATTCATAAAAAACAAGAAATACTATTTAAAATTTTTTTAAAGATAACGCATTTTATTTGTTATCATGGCATTACCCTCACACACACTGTATATGCCCATAATAATTGTAGCAACACTACAGTGCTAGCAACTGTATGGTGTGTACGGCGAATTCGCACGGGAATGGTGTGTACGGCGAAAAGAAAATAATCAACACACATTCATACATTAACACCAAACCTATAAGAACGATCATATTACATCTATACATTAAAGTGCATGTAAACAAACAACAAGTAAAAACGTTATATTCGACCGGGTCGAATCTTAAATACCCTCCAAATATTTAGTAAGTGAATTTGAAATGTTTAACTTGGTGGGACAGAGTTCCTTTATATAATATCGTACGTCAACGCCCACTAAAGGGGGCGGGGTTCAAAAATATACAATATCATGTTTTCCACAGACGAACGTATGGGCATTGCTAGACCGTCTTAGACTTCATCACAATTCTCTTTGGAGGCTATAAAAACTGTATTTTGGCGGGGTCGCTCTGGCAAGGGCTGTGGGGGAAACATTTCACCTTTGTCATAAAACTCTAAAAATAAATGCTTGGGATAATTATATACAAAATTAAAATTTCTTTTTTTTGATAGGGTCATTTAGCGGACAAAGGGGGAGGAGGGGGTAGGGCAGCAACAGGCAGTCATAAAACTCTAAAGATAAATGCTTGGGATGATTATATACAAAATTTAAAAAAAAAATTTTTTTTTGGTAGGGTCATTTAGGGGGCAAAGGAAGAAGCGGGGGGGGGGGGCTAGGGCAGAAATCGGCAGTCCTAAAACTCTAAAGATAAATGCTTGGGATGATTATATACAAAATTTAAAAAAAAATTTTTTTTTTTGGTAGGGTCATTTAGGGGGCAAAGGAAGAGGAGGGGGGGGGGGAGGGCAGAATTTGGCAGTCATAAAACTCTAAAGATAAATGCTTGGGATGATTATATACAAAATTTAAAGAAAAAAAATTTTTTTTGGTAGGGTCATTTAGAAGGCAAAGGAATTGGTGGGGGGGGGGGAGGAGGTAGGGCAGAAATCGGCAGTAATAAAACTCTAAAGATAAATGCTTGGGATGATTATATACAAAATTAAAAAAAAAAATTTTTTTTTGGTAGGGTCATTTAGGGGGCAAAGGGGAAGGAAGGGGTAGGGCAGAGTAGTACCAGGTTTCGTCTCAGCTTCGTCATTAAAGCTTAAAAGTGTTATTTTTAAGGAATGTAGGCTTAAGTAAAACAATTTGTTAAATTTTTATGCTATTTTTGCCTATAATAACGCCCACTGAAGTGGGCGGGGTAAAAAAATATTTTTATTTTATTTAATGGCTTCAAGTTTAAGGCGTTGGACCGTATTTGACATAAAAATATATCATTTGCTTAACAAAATAACCAAAAAACTTTAAAAATCATGTTGTTTTTTCTGGGTTGGTTTAGTTCTTCTTAGGGGAACTTTTTCCCTCTTGCGCGATTTAGCCCATCTTCGAACTTAACCTGCTCTAAGTTTTAAAATATATTTATGCCAAATTTCAAGAGTCTAGCTCTTTTCGTTTGGACTGAATCGTGATTTCCACAGACGGACGGACGGACATGCTCAGTTCGTCTTAGATTTCAACACTGATCAAGAATATATATACTTTATAGGGTCTGAGATGGATATTTCGATGCGTTACAAACGGAATGACAAAGTGAATATACCCTCCAAATTCTTTTTTGGAGAGTATAAAAATATAGAACTTCCAAAACAATAAAATAAATTGTTTCTTATCTATGGAATTAGTTGAAAGTGGTGACAACAACATTATGGCTCCAGGGGGTCCGCAACACAATTCACAATGGATGAATTTTTAGTCCGCTTAATTTTTGTTCTTTTCAAAACACACTAGATTAATTCATCTGGTATAAAATTTTATACGTATACACAGCTTTGTGTATGTTAGTATTTTTTGTTTATTTGACGTTTGTCTTTCGATCGCTGATCACATAAATTTTGAAACAAACTAAGCGGAAATATTGCTGGAATAAGTGATGTAGAATTTTCAATAAACTTAGGAGTACTTAGCGTTTACACATGCCACTGGGAGTTCGAAAAAGTCAATACACTTACAACTTTTTACTAATACACATACATTTTTTCTAGTGGCAGCTAATTTTGCATGCGAGCAAAAATTTGGCACTTGCATGCCACTAAATGTCAAAACGATAATCAATGTTACCCTGCCAAAATTTTAATGCAAACTTTTTGGATTACAGTAAAATTGTTAAACATTAAAACAGTAAAATTGTTAAACATTAATTGAACCGGGGAAACACCTGTACTGGAATGTACTGTGTTTCTATAATCAAATAAAAATCTACATAAAACACTATGAAATTCCGTTATTGGTACATTGTTTAAACTTCTTTTAAGGGCATTCTTAAGAGTTCTTACTGAGTTTTCAGCTTGCCCATTAGTTGCTGGATGGCCTACAGGTGTTGTAACGTGTCCAATACCGTTAATCTTTAAGAAGTTTCTAAAACCATTGGACACAAACGATGTACCGTTATCAGAGACAATACATTTTGGTAAACCAAAACGGGCAAACATTTTTCTTAAAACATTAACAACGGCGCGACTCGTTGTGTTGGTTCCCATATCAATACACTCAATCCACTTACTGGTACTGTCTACCACTACAAGGCACCAGCGTTTTAAAAACGGACCAACAAAATCGATGTGCAATCTTGACCAAACTTCCTCCGTTCTAGGCCACGGAATTAACTCCTGCTGAGGTGGATTTGGTCGTGTTTCTAAACATGCGTCGCAAGCCTTAACAATCTCTTCCAAGTCCCTACTTTGACTTGGCCACCAACAACACTCCCTAGCCATAGCTTTCATTTTCACTATGCCCATGTGCGATGCGTGTAAAAAGTTAACAACCTCGCTTCTTAAATTTTAGGGTATGACCACCCTATAGCCCCAAAACAAACAGCCTGATTCTATAGACAGTTCGCTTCGTTTTAAAAAAAATGGGAGTAACTCGGGTTCTGAACACTTTGCAGTCCAACCTGAATGTACGTATACCCGAACTCTTTTCAAAATGTTGTCCTTTTCGGTTTCTTCGCGTATAGTTCAGGCAATTAATATATAAATCAGGTTGACTTTCGTCCACTTTACTATCTGATTCTCTTGGATATCGTGGAAAATAGTCAGCTACATTACTTTTTGATTTAATATGAGAAATATCAAATTGATAACCTGACAAGGTTAACGCTATTCGTTGCAATCTATTTGAGGCCATTACCGGGATTCCTTTCTTGGGGTTAAAAATATGATGCAAGGGTTCGTTATCAGTTACCAATGTGAACTGACGCCCGTAAAGATACTGGTGAAACTTTTTAACTCCAAACAGGATTGACACAGCTTCACGATCTAATTGTGAATATCTTTTTTCTGTATCAGACGAAGTCCTAGACGCAAACTCGATTGGTCTCTCTTCACCATTGTAGTCAATCTGTGATAGTACCGCACCTACCCCTACCGGGCTTGCATCTACAGTCAGTTTAGTTTTAAAATTAGCATTAAAATGTGCCAAACAATTCGAAGCCATTAAACTATCCTTTAGCTTCTTTACTGCCACTGAACAATCCTGAGTCCACTTAAATTCAGCATCGGCTCTAAGCAACTGATGCAATGGATATAACAACGTAGATACATCCTGTAAAAATCTTCTATAAAAATTTACTACCCCTAAGAACGCCTGCAGTTCTTTTACGTTTTTTGGATTTGGAATTTTCGAAATGGCGATAACTTTATCTGGGTTCATGTGTAACCCATTTTTATTAATAACGTGTCCCAAATACTTAATTTCTTTACAGAAACATTCACATTTTTCTGGAGACAATTTGAAACCTGCATCATTTAAAATGTTTAAAACCTGTTCAAGACGCTCGTTATGCAATTTACGATTCCGCGCGCTTATTAAGATATCATCTAAAAATACTACTACCCCGTCTAATGCAGCTAACAACGAATCCATTATTCTTTGGAAAATTGCAGGAGCTGAGACTAATCCATATATGAGCCTGTTGTACTGAAAGAGACCCTTTGATGTAGATATAGTTGTAAATTTTCGAGATGCTTCATCTAACTCTATTTGTTGATACGCCATACTCAAATCAAGTTTAGTAAATTCCTCCCCCCCATGCAATTTCGAAAAGATTTCCTCAATTCGGGGTAAAGGATATTTTTCTACCATCAAGTATGGGTTCAAAGTGACCTTAAAAACACCGCATATTCTAACACTGCCGTCCTTTTTTATTATTGGCACGATTGGCGTTCCCCACTCACTATACTCAACTGGTTTCAAAATGTTCAGTTTTACTAACTCATCTAATCCTGCTTCAACTTTGTCCTTAATTGCTAATGGTAAAGGTCTAGGTCTACAAAATTTTGGAACAGCGTCCTCTTTTACCTTTAACACTGCCTTATTCATTTAAAAAAGTCCCAAACCACCATCAAACAAGTTGCTAAATTTTCTCACAATAGGATTACAGTTTACCATCTTTTGATCGGAGGAATAGTTTATGTTACAAATTTTTACATCAAATTCCTTCACGAAGTTTCTACCTAAAAGTGGTGGGCCACCATCTTTAATGACTATAATTGGAATGAGCTTCTCTTTGTTATCATACCGTATGAACACATCACAAGCACCCACAGGAATTATTTTTGTACCATTGTAAGCTCTTAATAGCATCTCAGATCTACGTAAGGGAAAGTTGTTAAAGGTAGCATTATACCGACCCCTTTGCGCGAAATTATCGTATATGCCAATTTTTTCGAAATTGAGTTTTTGATGCAATCTTGTTCTACATTCAAAGAGACGTCACCTGACAAAATATTGTAGGCGAATTCCACTTCGTTGCTCCAAAAATTGATAGAATACTTTATCGTATGTTACACTCCATTTTTTCTTGTGAGCGATTTTATCGTATCTGCCAATGAAGAATATTTTGCATATTGTAGTTGTTACAATATTTACTACATATTTCTTTCTAAGTTAGAAGTAGAAGGTAAAGGGAATTGCTCGCTTTGTTTTGTTTTTTGCCTCTATTCGTTTTACCGTTAATTTTACAGAAAAGGCTATATCAAAGTTGAAGAGAAGCATTTAGCATGCATTCTTTTTCGGATCATGTGTTTGAGGTAATCAGTTATTGTAAACCACTCCAAGTAAAACATTGTCTACAAAGAAATTAATAAATAGTGCCTTAATAATGCTATCAGTTTCCAAAACCGTAAGTAAATATATAACTTAAAAGTAATTTGATGTGGATCTTGTTAATGTGTAATTATGATTATGTGGTGATGTTTTGGTTGTTTCATGTCTATTAAATTGTGTGTTTTATTTAATAAAAAAATATTAAACAGCAGGTTCCTCAAGTGTCGTTAGTGCCATACAGCGAAAGTGAGAGTGATGACTCATGCTTATTTGAGAATGAAAACTGCGTCGGAAAACGGGGCTACAGAAAACCTCTGGCTGTTAAATCAAAGGAAGACATTAAAAAAATAGTTTTACCTAATCCGTGCCTTAATAAGATGTGCCACAATGAATGTTGTCGTCTCTCCGAGACATCTCGTGAACATTTAAATGAACATTATTGGGGAATGTCAAAAGCAAAAAGGAGAATGTGGCTGCTTTCTTGTATAAAACATAAAAAAATTCAACGAAGGAGAGCTGCTGTCAAAGGAGGAGATTGTAGACGAAACAATTCTTTTGAATATAATTTTACTCACAAAGGGATAGTTTTTAAAGTTTGTCAAAAATTCATGCTGGCAACTTTAAATATTTCTCAAATGATGCTTCGATATCTTTTAAGGGAAATTAATTATGCTCAACCAAAAGCTAAGGTTCGGCCTCATAATAAAACAGATGAGCAAAACATTAAGCTTCTAAAGCAATATCTTGAAAAACTTCCAGCTGTGCCGTCACATTATTGTAGAGCCAAAAGTACTAAAGTTTATTTGCCACAAGAATTTCGAAACAAGCAAACCCTTTATATGCGCTACACTCAATATATGAACGATAAGAACTTCAGCAACTGCATTGTGTCGAACTGGGTTTTCAGACAGGTTTTCCAAAAAGATTTTAATATAGGTTTTCATTTGCCAAAAAAAGATAAGTGCACTAATTGCGAAAATATTAAACATCTTGATGAAGAGGAAAAAAATCGTTTGCAGAATTCCGATGAGTATAGGATGCATATAAGAGACAAAGATGAGGCCAAGGCTAATTTTTTAAGAGATCAAAATGAAAGCAAAAATGTTTCTAGTTTTGTTTGTGCCAGCTTCGATTTGCAAAAAGTTTTGAATACTCCGTTCGGAAATAATATAACCCTTTTTTACTCACGCAAGTACGCCTACTACAATTTAAGCGTTTATGAAAACGGCACTAGAAATGGCTATTGTTATTTGTGGGGTGAGCGTGATGGTAAGCGAGGCTGCAATGAAATTTCCACAGCCCTGTATAAGTATTTAATAATCGTAGACCAAAGAAAGTCAGTTAAAGACATGGCCCTATATTGCGACAGTTGCACTGGTCAAAACCGCAACAAGGCTGTATTAGCTATGCTGACACATTTTTTAAATTTTTCAAACTTCGTTGAAAAAATTAAAATAACATATTTACTTCCCGGTCATACAATGATGCCAGTGGATTCTGTGCATAGCACAATTGAATCATTTGTACGCAGGCGTACCATTTGGGCACCAAGTGAATGGCCAACAATTATTCGCAATGCACGAACTAATCCATCGGGGTACAACTGTATTGAAATAGGCCACTCAGAGTTTGAAAACTGGAAGTCCTTTGCAAATCTGTTACTATCAAACAAAGTTAAACTAAACATAAATAAAGTTCGCATAGCTTTATTAGACAAAAAATCAAAATCAATTGAACTCATTTACGGATATTCCGACAATTCCACTAAAAAAACTATAAATAACTTTAATTTTTCCTTTCAGTTACAAAAGTTGTACAATTCACCTTTGTGTATCTCTTTGCAAAAATTCAATGATTTGAAAAATCTATGTTTAAAAAATAGCATACCGTCAAAATACCACAATGAGTATTTAAATTTAAAATATTCTGTGCGCGAAAAAGACATGTTAAATGAAAGCGACGAAGAAGATTAACTCACTTATTATTATTATTGGTTTTTTTAATGAATTCATGCTTCTGTTAAATATTGATTACATTTTTTATTACTTTGTACCATTCTAAGTTAAAAAATAATGAACAAATACTTAAAACCACAAATAAATCTTTGTTTCAATTTATTTCTAACACTGACAAATGATATCGTAAGTGCCATTTTCTACACACGCATCTACGAAATGTTGTGAATTAAATTATCGTATGTGCCAAAAGTAGGTTTTTGTCGGAAAACTTGAACTTTTCCACCGGAATACTTTTAGGTGTAGTTATATTAGTTAATTATCTAAGCACATGTATATTTTCATTTTGATATTGCAAGAGAAAGCAGAGAAAAGTAGAAAAATGGCTGTCCTGTAAAATTTGGTTTTTGTAACATACGATAATTTCGCGCAAAGGGGTCGATACGTTTTTTCAGAAATTACATTATTTTCTGACCCAGTATCCAACTCCATATCAAAAGGGTTGTTATTAACGGTTACGGTAATTTTAATAGGTCCATCCTGTGGACTTGACATAGAAAATAAGCTTAAATCGCTATTTATGCTATTATATTCCAAAAAGTTACAGTTTTTTATTTTGCACGTATATTTTAAATGACCCTTTTGATTGCATTTGTGACATTTATAACTTTTAAACTTACATTAATCACTTCTGTGATTTGTTCTACCGCAAACTGCACACATCCACTCGCCCCTCATTTGCCCTTGGTTGACCTTGCCTTAAGTACCATGCATTTTTTTGAACCTTTCTGCAAAACCTGATGATGGTGGCTTGAAGTGCTTTCTCATAAGTTCCACGCATCTTTCATAAGTATTTGCACTTTCTTCTAGTTTTGAAGGACTCACCAAATTTTGCAGCACCATATACGACATCTCACACAGTGCATTTAACAAAATGGCTTTCTTTTTAGCAACATTTGCCGTTAGGAACGGTTCCAATTTATTTTCGAAAACTGACCAGTTGTTTTGCGTATGGTTAAAACTAGGAACGCTGCCTATTATCTGTGTCGGTGTTGTCATTTTTCTTTTTCCCACCAGTAATTAACTTTCCTTCACGACTTACTAAAATTGGTCTTTTAATTTTTTGTTTTATATCGTTTTATCCTCGTCGCCACTGTAATGACTTTTGCTTTGCCACCAACAGACACTTCTTTAATCATAAATTCGTTATTAGTAAACCTAAGCACTTAACAGGGCGCTGTACAAAGTAGAAGTGACTTTTACAAGTCGATGTAAAACTACCAGAAGCTGTAATACATAACGTCTTAGTTGTTTAACTTAATATATATGTACTACATGTACTTGTTCTTAAATAAGTAAATATGAACTTTAAGAACTGGTTTGATTAATACATAAATACCTTACAGGATGTCACACTACCCCTTTTACATACACCCAGTAAGCCGCCTAGCAATTTCCCTAACTAGCTCAGTGACGTCAGGGGAGGTAGGACCCGCGACTACCGGTGCAGGGCGTGACAATAAAATTTATAAATGAAGAGACAACAGTACAATTTCAGACATACTCATTGCGGACGGATCATAAAACAAAACTACAACTAAATATCCCGTGACTAGATTTGGGCCAAAAGTGTGACTTGGTCCCCACTAGCTGCCCACCCTACCTTGGTAACATAACAAAACATTTCTTATGTTACCCTTACAACTATCAACAACTCAGTCACCCCGTTATATACTTACACTTACCACACCATATCTACAAAATTTAGCCGGACATCTTTTTTTTTACTTCAGCCAAAATAAATCATATTTCTGTCGATTTCTATACATATATATATATATATATATATATATATATATATATATATATATATATATATTTTTTTTTTTTTTTTTTTAATTTTATAGCAACATTTTAAACATGTATAATACACTATTAATTCCTTAAAATACTAAACCTAACCATAATATCTATTAATTTAATAACAAAAAAAATCTTAAACACAAAAGAATACCAAAAACAGAAAGTAAGTAACTTAACTAATTTAGCAATACTAATAATATTACAATTATTGCTCCTAACAAAAATCCCAAAATTACTTGGACTCCTGCCAATGGACAGACACACGAACGAAATATTACAACACTTTATACCTATTTGAGAGAGCTCTCTAAAATGGCCTAATTTTCTTATAAGTTTTTTTTTTTTAGATTCAACTATCACTAACACTCCCGACGCAACGGGTACTTTTGGGCTAACAAAATTTATTAATAAATCCACAAAATGAAACTTTGAACTAACTTACAATAACTATAAAACATTAAATTATTCCTTAACACTAACAAATCTTTTCTTATCTATTCAGACTTAATCTACGAGTATTATACAGTATTTCTTGAAATTTGCATAAAAAATAGCAAGTTTGTTAATTAAAGAGAATTAATATTATTAAAATAATATTAATAATAATATATGTTAACCTTTTCCCCAAAAATGCGCCTATATGGTGAACTCGGTAACTCTATATAACATACTAAACAAGAAGTTGAAATGGAATCAAAATTGAGCCAACCATATATATTAATATTAATCAATTTATACCATTCTTACCCACTTTTGTGGGATATGAGTAACAAATTGTACAGGCGCAATGACTTAAATTTTTTGAAGTTTGCGCTTCGACGTCATTTTGAAAATGAACTAGCAATGGCATGTGTAAACAGAAAATCAAATTGCATGAGATTCGAATATTTCGAATAATTTTTCGTTGATAATACGTATACAACAATGGCATGCCACTACTTGCATGTGTAATTGCAGCGTTACTTCTAGAAGATGAGAAGGCAAAGAAAAGAAGCGATACACAAATGTATTCCGGTTGAAGAAATATTGTCTGCAACTTTAAGATTTTTACCCACAAGAGAAACCTTTACGGAAATTGCCGAAAATTGTAAACTGTCTGCACCCTATTTAAGCTCAGCTATGATTACGATTACCATATTTTTCAATGCAAAAAGAAGGCCATTTAGAAATGTAATCAAAATTGTAGTCACTATTTGTAAACAATTTCATATACTCTAGGCATGGCACACTAACTAACATATGTTAATGTTGTTTAAAGAATATATTACAGTAATTTGATTAAAATATTTTCATTTCTGCACACTCCATTTGATGATGACAATATTGTATTGGTGATTATAACTTTTATCGTATTGAGAAAATAAGACTTTTAATATAGTAGTTTGAAGAAAATAACGTTAATAATAAAAAAAGGACACATCAATTAAAAAAAGGACAATTTAATTTTTTTTTAACCTAAGAGGACATCGTGTAAAAAAAGAGGACTGTCCTCTTAAAAAAAGGACACCGTAGCTATGATAAAAGTATGTAGTGCAATTTACACAAACATGAAAAGTGAATTTATAAAGGTACATTGATAAAAGCTTATTTCGTCACCATTAAAAGTTATTTAAGTAATTTCAGTAACCAAAAACTTTTACTACTACTAAAATTAATGCAAAAATTTTTATAGTTTCTGAAATTACCGAAAAAACCCTTACTGACTCATTTATCAATTTTAATGGTTGTCGGCGCGACCAACCCCCTTCTGTTTTCAAGTTCATGTTTACACCACAGAATACGCAAGTAATTGTTTAACTAGCACTCTATAGTCGGTCAAATTGGTCGAGATAGTGTTTGTGGTAAATTTTTGTGAATAAATTTTAAGATAAATATTTTTTTTTGAAATTTATTTAACTTTTATAGAAATTTACCCTATATTCGGTATAGTTAATACGAATATTTTGCAACAAAAATTCCTTGGAAAAAACAAAAAGAAATAATAAAATAAATTGGTATCGTAAAGAAAAACTATGGCAACTGCAATTTTAAAGAAATTTATTCGTGTATCAAATGCTCTTATTATATTTGAAGCAAAATTTAATGATATACGTGAAGATTTGCATACTATATATACTTTGGATATTCACCGTGAAGAATTAAAAGAATTGTGGGATAAAGTGAAAGTTGTTTATGAGGACTGTCTTGATGATATTGACAATAATGCAAAGGCAGATCCCAACGACGCAGCAACAACTACGGCTAAATATGACGCTTCTTACGCAGCTTATTTGAATTGTTTGTCGGCAATTAATGAAAAAATTAAAAGTTTTGAAAAGGTACCGAAAATGAATGAATCTGTGATGAAAGATTGTCATTCAAATAATTCTGATCATAATCTGGTTTTACCTCCGTGTAGAGCTGGCAAACTATCGATAGTCACGCCATTCAATATTTTCGATAGTTTTCTGAAAACTATCGATACTATCGATAGTATCGAATTTTTTTTAGGAATGTTAAATTTCATTCTAAAAACATTTCATATAACTCAAACAACATCATAACTCAAAAAAACTATTTTTGTAGAAAATAAGTTTAAGGTTTTCAATTTGCATACAACTCAATTGATACAGAAAAAAGTTTTCTTCTATCCAGAGGAGAGCTTACACATCATTTGCATGAATTTTTTACAAAGATGAAACGTGACATGTGACATTTTTTGAGTTATGACGTTATTTGAGTAAATGATCGATAATAATACATTATGTACTTACATACATTTATTTTCAATAAAAGAAGACTATGAGATATATTAAGCGATATGAAGTAAGGTTCAGACTTGATTTATTAAAAAACGAATATAACAGAAAAACAACAAAAAAAACATAACATAAAAATAGAAAAATATTTGTAATTCATTTCTCACAAAATATTTTGAGATCAATTTTCTAAAACAAATTTGTACACTATAAATACTTTGTACTTATATATCACATATGTTTTACATTTGCTTATAAACATAATTTTTTGTAATTATTGGATAACCCAAGAATTTTTGTTTACAAAGAGCAGCATATCTATTAATTTTTGACTGCGTCTTAGATATCGTTGTCAGATAGAAGCCGCCGCCACTTTATCGATTTTTTGTCGATTTGGTATTACATTTTTTCAGCGATAGTATCGCTATCGAGAAAAAACCATCGATAGTCTAGTGGAAACAAAACTATCGATACTATCGATAGTACTATCGATAGTTTGCCAGCTCTACCTCCGTGTGATGTAAACACATTTGAAGGTGATTATGTTTCATGGCCAGCCTTTCGAGACCTTTTCACAGCTTTGTATATAAATAGTTCGCGTTTGAGTAATATAGAGCGGTATTGCCATTTACTAAGAAAAACTACCGGTGAAGCAAAAGAAATTGTATCAAAATACCCCCTTAGTAATGAAGGTTTTGATATAGCTTGGCAAAGTTTAAAGGACGCATATGAGAATCCGCGTATGCTTGTTAATAACCAGTTGAAGATTTTGTTTAAGCTTCCCGCATTTGATAAGGAAACAAGTGACGGTTTAAAAACTTTGCAGCGTGGTGTCAATAATTGTTTGACTTCACTGGCAATATATAAGGTTTCAACTGAAAGTTGGGATCCAATTTTGATTTTCGTATGTATTCAACGGTTGTCCACGTCCACTATTAGTTTATGGGAACAAAGTGTTAGGGATAAAGCGGAATTATCTAAATGGAGAGATTTTGACGCCTTTCTGACAGAAAGGATTCAAACTCTAGAATGTGTTCGCGATCTTAGGTACTCCACAGTAGTAAAACCTTCAGTACAGAGGACCAAAGTTCATGTTGTGAATTCTAATTTAACTTCTTGTGTCCTTTGTCGTACATCGGGGCATTTCTTGAAGACATGTAAACGTTTTAAGAATCTCTCAATTTCGGAAAGGTTTGCAACAGTTAAAAAATATCGTTGTTGTGTTAATTGTTTGTCGCGAGAACATGAAGTTAAAAATTGTAAAAGTGCCTTTAATTGCACGACGTGCAATAAGAGACATCATTCATTGTTACACCGTGAATTATCTAGTACTGGAGGTGCGTTGAATATGTCAGTGCGGGAGGGTTCTTCGACTCCCCCTGCTATTTCACAGAATAATAATATTAATTCGTCCCTACCGTCTACTTCTAGTGGCTTGTCCGCAAATCGACAAGTTTTTCATGGTCAATATTATTCATCAGGGTATGACGTACCCAGCCCGAGCTCTTATTGACCCTGCTTCAGAAACATCCTTTGTGCCCGAAAATTTAAAAAATCGCTTGAAACTAATTACACATTCGACGAATGTTGAAGTTTCTGGTATTAACCAAACGGTTTCTGCTAAGACTAGAAAAGTTTGTTCTTTAAAAATTAGTTCGTTTGTGGATCAGACTCTTGTCTTAGAGACAAAGGCTTTTGTGTTACCAAGCATTTCTGGTGCATTGCCATCTTTCTGTATAGGTTCGAGTCTTCGTAATAGGTTCGCAACTTTACAATTGGCCGACCCTAACTTTTACCAATCAAGACCTTTTGATATACTATTAGGGGCTGATATATATCCGCAATTGATCTTGGGCGGTATTCAACGGGATGGTTTCGAATCTTTGGTGGCTCAGAATACGGTATTCGGGTGGATTATCACGGGATCTGTTATTAACACACCAATTCAGGTGTATTCCACTACTATAGAAAATTTGCCTGAAGATAATCTTAATATGAATCTTCTTAGGTTTTGTGAGTTGGAGGAAACCCCAAAACGCAAAATATTGACATCTTTTGATAAGATTTGTGAGGAAAATTATCGGAGAACTACGCGACGCAACTCCGAAGGCCGATATGTAGTGACGCTACTATTTAAGCTTGAATTTCCTCATTCTATCAATTTGGGTTCTTCAAGACAGAATGTCATGGCACAATTCTTGAGAAACGAATCTTCTCTGCTACGCAAACCTGATACAAAAACATTGTATGATGATGTCGTTGATGAATATAGGCTTTTGGATCATATGAGGCCTGTTTCGGAGAATGTTTTTAGTAGGAATATATCATCGTGTTATCTTCCTCATCATCCTGTTATTAAACCTGATAGGAAAACTACAAAGTTGCGTGTCGTGTTTAACGCATCGAATAAGACTTCAAACGGAATTAGCTTGAATGACTGCCTATATGTGGGGCCCACATTGCAATCGGACTTGGTGCTTTTGATTTTACGTTAGAGGCTTTTTCGATATATTTTTAATTCTGACATTACGCAGAGGCGTATGAGTTACAGACTGTAACTTTCGGTGTAAATTGTGCTCCCTATCTGGCGATACGGACCCTTTTGCAATTGGCAGATGATTCGGAGAATGAGTATCCTATTGCCGCTCATATTTTGCGCAAATCTATGTACGTTGACGACGTACTAACAGGTGCTCATGACATTTCATCTGCTTTGAAGGCTAGGGATCAACTTCGAACTGTCCTGTCTTCGGCGAAATTTGAACTTAGAAGATGGCCTTCCCTCAGAATATTTGGTGGATTCGAAGCTTTTAACATTTGTTGAATCTAGCAGCTATAAAACTTTGGGTATTCTATGGAATGCTCAATTGGATTCCTTTTACTTTAAGGTGGAGCCTATTGCTGATAAAATAGATTATACAAAGAGGGAAGTAATGTCCATAATAGCTAAATTGTTTGATCCCGTTGGTTGGTTAGGTCCTGTCATTATTGTTGCAAAAATTATTATGCAAAGGATTTGGCGTGACAACATTGAGTGGGATGATAAATTACTTCCTTCTACAGATATGGAATGGAAAAAATTCGTGAGTTTCTACACTGAGGTGAACAATATACAGATACCGAGATGGGTGAAATATGCGCCTAATACATCCGCCGAGCTTCATGTTTTCTCTGATGCCTCAGAGAAAGCATACGCGGGGGTAGTGTATATAAGAATAGAGTCATTTGGACGAATTCATACTTATTTACTTTCCTGTAAAACTAAAGTTGCCCCTATAAAGACAATTTCTCTTCCTCGATTGGAACTTTGTGGTGCCGTACTGGCTTCCGAACTATTGAAAACCATTGTTAGGGAAATTGATATTCCATTTAGGGAAGTATATTGCTGGACAGATTCTACCATTGTTCTTTGTTGGTTAAGAAAAACTCCTAGTAATTGGACCACTTTTGTAGCCAATAGGGTTTGTCGAATTCAGGAGAATGTTATGAATAATAACACTAGAGAACAGTTTTTTGACCAAACGCATTTGGCACCTAATCTATATGTAAAATTGTCCGCTGAATCCAAATATGAAGTCAGAATGGTCAAAAGTAGAACAGTTTTCGAGATATTGCAAAGTAACCGTTTTTGTGTTTTTAAAAAAGCTGAAGGCACTTAAAATAAAATATTTTCAAAAATTTCCGTCGGTTCGGACATTTCTTTCTTTCCGATGAAAGACAATAAAATTACTAAAATAACCATTGGTTGTTTGTTAAGATCGGTCATGAAATGACAGAGTAATGGTGGAAAAAACTTCAGATTCCATGAAAAATTTTTTAATTTTTAGCAATTTCGCCCTTTTCAATCAATCTTTTTTAAACCGAACAATTAAAAATTTTTATGTATTTTTACATAGCGTATTAGTATATTTAAGTGGGAATATTTTGCGTCCAACATGATCCAGATTGGTGCAGAAGTGACAAAGCTACAGAAGATTAAGTGAATTTAGCCACTTTTCGCTATTTTTAAATCAAGTGCCCAAAGGAAAAACAAACATTTTAAATATTAAAAAATTTTAATTTTGCGAAAAAAAAAATAAGAAAGCATGAAATTTGTTAACAAGAACGAAATGCGTAAGGCAAAACGGGCATTTATTTGCAAGAACAATCCAAACAAGTTTTGCTATGCTTGTGGAGTGTACAGTTTTGCACAGCCGTCAAATTTTTCAAACCAATTGCAAAAAGCATTTCGGATGTATTTCAAAGTCAATACGGAAAACATATTGAAATCTTGGACCCCGAATACTTTGTGTAATTCATGCAAAACTCGTTTAACTATGTGGATGTCGGGTGCAGAGTGAGTATGCGTTTTTTGATTTTGTTCTTAGAAAATATGTCTTCAGAATCTTAAGCTAATTTACTATACTGTAGTCGGTATATGCCATTTGATGTTCCCGCCATTTGGCATGAACCCAAAAACCACGAAATCGACTGTTATTTTTGCTTAGCCAATGTAAAGCAAAATGGACGTCATAAGTCTGTTGAATATGCAGATGTTAACTCCTTTATAAAACCAATTCCTCATATGTCTGAAGCTCAATATCCCCTTTGTCCAAAGCGGAAGCATGACTCCGATTCATATGATTCAAGTGACGACAGTGATTTAAATAATAATAAGGAAACAGTAATGCCCCTCACACAAGCTGAACTCAATGACTGGGTTATTGTTGGTTCCTTGTGCGAGAGGCAGAAAATAATTACAATAGGCAAAGCAATTCAACAGTTCTAAGTCATTTTTAATATTTATTATTAATAATGCAATTTATACCTACAGGCATTTTTTTAATTTTATAAAAATCTAAAAATGGGATAATTTAATTAATCTTCTATAACTCTGTGATTTTTGCACCGATCTGATTCTTATTGGACCCGTAATATTTGTATTGAAATAAATTAATCTCCTAAGTGATGAAACTAAAGAAAAAGTTATTGTTTGGTTTAAAAAAAAGAAGCTGAAAACAGCAAAATTTCAAAAAATCATTAAAATTTTCGTGAAGTTCAAGCTTTGGTCAACTGTAAAACTCTAAATTCTTAACCAATTTTTGCAAGCGTCCCGTGATTGTTTTGATAATTTTATTGTCTTTCAACGGCAAAAAATACTTTCAAAATCCGCCAAGCTGTTTTGAAGGTACGTTCACTATAGTGACATAACCTTTTTAGAAAACGCAAAAAACGGTTATTACGCAATATCTCGAAAACTGTTCTACTTTTGACCATTTTGATTTCATATTCGGATTCAGTGAGCAATTTTACATACAGATCAAGTGTCAGATTCATTTGGTCACGACTTTGTTGAAATTTTGTGAAGTAGTGTAATTGGTATCATGTCAGATCTGAGGAAAATCCTACGGATTTAGCTAGCAGAGGAGTCCCCCTTCAGATTTATCGAAAAGTGACCTTTGGTGGCACGGACCTAAGTGGCTTCGTAAAAATAGGCATAATTGGCAGCTAAATGACATGTCGTCCATGGACACGGAGACGGAAGCTCGAACGGTGAAGGCCCATGCATCTTTCTTTACCAAATTTGAAGATATTCTTGAAAGGTTTTCTAAGTTGGATCGTGCTCTTAGAGTAATAGCCTATATGTTACGATTCTTTTATATGACACACCCGTCTCACAGAGGCAAAAATTCGTTTACTTCTACGGCAACTACCAGAGAGAAATTGTCTAGAGTTAAGTTACGTTTAGCAATTTTGGCTCAAAAGGTTCATTTTGCAGAGGAGTATCAATTTTTGCAATTGAAGAAACCCATTTCTTCTAAAAGTTCATTGAAATCGCTCAATCCATTTTTGGATAAGGATGGAGCTATGAGGTTGAATGGTCGTTTGGTTAAATCTCCATCTCTGTCCTATACAGAAAAACATCCTATCATTCTACCATACTCTTGTCGTTTTACGATTCTGTTAGCAGAATTTGTGCATATACTTTCTATTCATGGCGGCAATCAATTGATGCTGAGAATTATTCGCATTGAATATTGGGTTCCCCGTTTGAAAGTTTTAGTACGTACTGTAGTGAGTCGATGCAAACGTTGTATACTGGATCGGAAACGCTCTTGCACTCAAATTATGGCAGCTTTGCCCCCAGAAAGGACTGTTCTAGACCGACCCTTTAACACCACGGGTGTAGACTTCGCTGGTCCGTTTGATATGAAGAGTTTTACTGGCCGCGCTTGTAGGATAACGAAGGCATATGTGTGTATTTTCGTTTGTTTTTCTACAAAAGCAGTACACTTGGAGGCTACCACGGACTTATCAACGGATGCATTTTTAGCTGCTTTTCATCGTTTCATTGCTAGGCGAACAAATTTTGTTGGCGCTTCTAGAGATATTGAAAGGGACTTTCGTACATTTCTATCGGAATGTAGAGCCCGAATGTGTTCTACTTTTGGCATACAGGATCTTACGTGGCGTTTTATCCCAGCTGGTGCCCCTCACATGGGCGGGTTATGGGAGGCTGCTGTTAAAAGTTTTAAAACACATTTTCGGAAGGAAGCTCAAAATCTGCGATATACATTTGAAGAATTGTCTACTATATTGGCAAGAATTGAAGCATGCCTCAATTCTCGTCCCTTGTGTCCCATATCAGACAACCCTAATGAACCTGTGGCTCTTACGCCTGGTCACTTCTTAATCGGCTGTCCTATATTGGCTCCTCCGGAACCAAGTATTTTGGAAACTCATGATAGCATTGTAAATAGATATCGTAAGATTAAGGCATTTTCTCAAGATTTCTGTCGACGATGGAAAGAGGAATATTTGCAAAATTTACATAAGAGGTATAAATGGAAGTTTCCTGAGAGGGATATACAAGTTGACGATTTAGTTGTTATTCGTCATGAACAGCTTTCTCCCACTTCTTGGAAATTAGGCAGAGTAATTAAGACCTATCCCGGGACTGATGATCATATTCGCGTCGCGGACATACGTACTGCAAACGGCATTGTGAAGTGACCAATCACAAAATTGGTCATCTTGACCCCATAAAATTTTGAAATTTATTAACTTCCACTATTTCCTAGCATTATGGACTCATTATCATTGTTAATGGAAGAGGCTCTCTTGGAAGAGACTGTGGAGGTTATGGAAGTAGCCCCTCCGGCTGTGATGCTGTCTGGCAACATTTCTGCGGGTTTGGAAACGACTCCGGCTGCTGCGACTAGGTCTGATATTGCGGAGGTGGTGAAATCTACGGAGAGCCCAACTATTACTGCTGGTGGCTCCGATGAAATACCCAAACTGCCTGCTGCTGAGCGGCCTAAAGCTACTGCACCTGCTTGCAGCCTCTGCAAGAAACCGCATCCCTTGGTAGCTTGCTTCCGTTTCAGGCAGCTGTCACATGAAAAGAAGCTACGTCACTTATTGGTTTGGGGTCATTGCTCAAAATGTTTGGCCAGCAACCACAAAGTTAAAGATTGTGGCAGCGTGCGGAAATGTGGCAAATGCCAAGGAGACCACCACACTCTAATACATTTCTCTAGGCTGGCTGAAAAAGGTGCACCGAAGCCATAGGTTGTCCTCCCCCCGAAAAGCAGACAAATTCAACGAAGCCTGTGCTGTCGGAAGCGGGTCAGGCTAGTATAGCGCCGTTGCCACTCCGCCATGTTGTTTCATTTTCCCCCACGGCGCAGGTTAAGTTGCAGGCGGGAAGTCATGAGGTTTCGGTGAGAGCGGTGATAGACGTATGCTGTGAGGTCAGCTATGTAAGCGATCAGCTTGTCGCCAAACTGAAGCTGCCAGCTCCAGATGGCTACTGTCGCTTACGCATACGCTCTATATATGATGCTGCGAAACACATATCCCTTACTGCCAAGGTGCAGCGCATGCATGGCATAAGGACGCCTCGAGAAAGTGTGGCAGAGGCTGTTAAGAACAGATTTCCGGGGTTACAGTTAGCTGACCCCACGTTTTATCATTCTGGGCAGGTGGCACTGGTTTTGGGTCCGGAATTGAGCGGGCAGATAATGACTGGTAACATTTTTTCGACTCCGGGTTCACCTTTGGCCCAATATAACATCTTTGGTTGGGTGATCTCCGGAGCGTCGCCGATTTAATTTGAAAGATTTATACAGTCCATTTAATGTCGTTTAAGTCTTGTCATTTATTGTACTTTTTTTATAAATACAAGATTTAAAATTTTTATTATTGAATAACTTCGTTATTGCAAGGTGGCCGGCAATGTTTAAGCCGGATCGTTAATATTTTATATTGCTTCTTTCAATTTGTTTATTTAATTTTCTTTTAACATTTGCTACTTTGTCAGGACCCAAATTTACTCCTTTCTTAAATCATTCCTGATTTTTCGGAGTATTATCTTGGATTCTGACTAGTAAAAATACCTAACGGTTTGGTTTTATTCGTTTGTTCGGTCCTTTGTTGTTTTTCTTATGTATAAACTCTTACTTGTTTGTGAGCCTTTGAGAAAGTGGGACATTCCAACTGTTTTTATACAAATTCCCATAATAGAAAAAAGGTAATAAAGAAATATTTAATTCAATTTGAAAACACAAAATAACAATTGTCTTTTTATTTATACCTCCCTCTTTACACGCAAACAATAACAATAATTTAAAATATTTGTTTTTCAATAAACAGTTTTTATTCATATATCAGTTCTGAACATAATATAATTACGCCGTACTTTGACAGTTTAAACCACAGAATACGCACAGAACACCCAAAAGTGACAGTTAAATTTTGCCCGTATCAGATTTTCTTACTGGGAAGTCAAGACGAGTACAAAAGATAAACACTTTGCTGTTTTTCGTATGTTAGAAGAAATGGCTATACATACTATGTTTGAACATACATACGTTTTACAATTTTAAGCAAACAATTGTGGTTGAAAATAAAACAAAAATTTTCTTTTAGGGAAAGATGTGAAATAATTCATACAAATAAGTGTTAAGTGTTTTTACTAAATATACTAAACTGTTTCTAAACAGTAAACAACGATCCTAAAAGATCTAAATAGTGGCTGGCGGTCAATGATGTTAAGAAATCAACATAAAAACGTGCCCAGATTTGCAATGAATTGGAATTCACACAGGTATTACTTTTGTTTTTAATAAAGTTGAATAAAATACCTAAATCAAAGAAAATCGTTGCAATGACCACCACTTACTCAGGTTGGATATACAGTACAATACGCATATAAGAAACTCGCTTATAAGAAAAACTCGGTTATAAGAAAGACATCTTCAGACACCATGCAAATTTGTATACATCTGCGTGCTAAATAATCCTCATATAAGAAACTCGCTTATAAGAAAAACTCTTCTATAAGAAACAAATCCTGAAGATAAATTATACTCATTCCATAGAAAATGGTACGTGTATAAGAAAGTAGTATATATCCTCACAATTGAATTTTTTTAACATCGGTTAAAATAGATTTTTTTTGTGTATAATTTACAATTATCAAATGTGATTTTAAGTGAAGTGCAATCAGCTGTTTTGTTTTTGTTATTTTTATCTTTAGTTGTGTACTTACATATTTATTATTGTACGACAAATAAACGAAATTTACTACACATCAGTTTGTATTATTAAAAAGTTTTATTTCAATTATATATTTCTATTGGAAATTTTTTAAATTCTCTTACTGATGTATATAAGAAAATATCTTTCTTATATGAGTGTCACAGATATAAGAAAGTATTTTTCTTATATGCGTGTTTTCTTTATAAGAAAGCTCGCATATAAGAAAGAAAATCGCTGCATTTTTAAACTTTCTTATATGCGTATTGTACTGTATGAAATGTGGCTAACTTGTAGAAGTTGCAGGCACAACAAAGGATCTCAATGGTGATTAGGAATAAGAAATATGTGAACAAACATATTAGTCTTTAGTGCATCCTAATGGGCGGATAGGCTGCTTAGTGAACTTATCGAAACAAAAAATGAATTCCAAATCAGGGGTACAATTTAAGTTAATCTAAACGCAGTTATTGAACTGCATATTGGAGAACTAAAAGGGCTGAATTTGGAAAAGCAAACGTGTATAAAAATGTAAGTATTTCACTGTGTTTATTACAATTTTTATAAAAATGTTCATCAAAATTTGTATAACTCTTTCAGAGTCACGGTACCTCCAAAGAATTTGCTGATGAAAAAGATTTCTTTGAAGTCATCTTCAGTGATGTGCCAATTGTGATGATTTCTCAACCGACATGCTTGAATGGAGAATAGTAAAGTGTTAAAATGTGAATCAATCGTCCCAGAAAATCTATACGTGGTGGCTATGATTCAGATGACTTCAATATTTAATTTCATGGTTAATTTGCATTACACTTACTAAGAGTTACAGCAGTATTCACAAAAAATAAAGTAGACTTGCTCAACACTTTAAAATAAATTTTCTATGAAATTTTTACTTTAAAGCACACTTGAAACACACATTAATTTTTGTGAATACAGCAGTAAATATACAAGTGCTTTGGTTATTGTGTGGTAAAGTACATATAATGTCATATGCATTTGAAGTGAATGTGTAATTCTGAAAAATCATTGGCAAAGCTAAGACAAGTGGTAAAGCAGCAAAGTTATGCCATCTACATTTACAAAGTTTGGAAACAAGTACATCCGGATACTGGCATCTCATCGAAGGTCATGAATAGCTTTATGAATGGTATTTTTGAGCGCATTGCTGCCGAAGCATTACGTTTATCTCACTACCAGCGTTCAACAATTATGTCGTGAAATTCAATTTGCTGTCCGCCTACTGTTGCCTGGTGAATTGGCTAAGCATTCTGTCAGTGAAGATACTAAAGGCGTAACTATATACACCAGTCCCAAGTACATGCCAATGAATGTTTATTTTATCAAAAACCCGGAGAGAAAACACAAACAGCCCTTTTCAGGGCTACAAAATTAATTTCAAAAAGAGGAAGCCGATTTTGTGTCTACAAATAATAAAAAATTTTGTATTGTGAATTGTTTAGTTTCAGGTTGTTTGTAAATTTAGCTCTTTTAAAATATATTGTAGCCCTTAGAAGGGCTTTTTTATACCCTCCAAAAAAGAATTTGGAGGGTATATTCGCTTTGTCATTCCGTTTGTAACGCATCCAAATATCCATCTCAGACCCCATAAAGTATATATATTCTTGATCAGTGATGAAATCTAAGACAAACTGAGAATGTCCGTCCGTCTGTGGAAATCACGATTCAGTCCAAACGAAAAGAGCTAGACTCTTGAAATTTTAAATATATCTTAAA
This sequence comes from Linnaemya tessellans, assembly GCA_951800035.1. Lineage (NCBI taxonomy): Eukaryota > Metazoa > Arthropoda > Insecta > Diptera > Tachinidae > Linnaemya > Linnaemya tessellans. The sequence goes on along the minus strand of OX637534.1, from coordinate 61,332,418 downwards.
ACTTAGAGCAGGTTGAGTTCGAAGATGGGCTACATCGGGCAAGAGGGAAAAAAGTTCCCCTAAGAAGAACTAAACCAACCCAGAAAAAACAACATAATTTTTAAAGTTTTTTGGTTATTTTGTTAAGCAAATGATGTATTTCTATGTCAAATACGGTCCAACGCCTTAAACTTGGAGCCATTAAATAAAATAAAAATATTTTCTGACCCCGCCCACTTTAGTGGGCGTTATTATAGGCAAAAATAGCATAAAAATTTAACAAAGTGTTTTACTTAAGCCTACATTCCTTAAAAATAACACTTTTAAGCTTTTATGACGAAACCTGGTACTACTCTGCCCTACCCCCTCCTTCCCCTTTGCCCCCTAAATGACCCTACCAAAAAAAAAATTATTTTTTAAATTTTGTATATAATCATCCCACGCATATTTTTGAACCCCGCCCCCTTTAGTGGGCGTTGACGTACGATATTATATAAAGGAACTCTGTCCCACCAAGTTAAAGATTTCAAATTCACTTACTAAATATTTGGAGGGTATTTAAGATTCGACCCGGTCGAATATAACGTTTTTACTTGTTTTTTAACTCAAAAACTAAAAATTGCCAATTTTGACACTACAGGCGATCAAAAGCTAACCAAATTTCGCGTCGATTGCAATACTTGGCATATTTTGGGGGTGCCTAGGGAAAAAGTTATAGGTGCAACAAGATTTCAAATACATCGAAAAGGTCAATATATAAACTTCTTGTTTTAGTTTTAAAGTTATAACTCAAAAACTAAATATATGCCAATATTGACGCTACCTGCGGTCAAAAGCCAACCAAATTACGCGTCGATCGCAATAGCTGGCATATTATGGGAGTGCCTAGGGAAAAACTTATTAGCCTATAACTCCCGAACCAGAATTTGTGCCACTAAATGCTTATATCATCGTAAAGGGTGTGAAAGTGGCTACAATTTGGCATTATGAGATTTTTCCAGAGTGGTTGTTGTTTCGAACAAAATTTTTCAAAACTGTTTTCGAAACCCAGAAATAGCCCAATGTGTGACCTAAAACACCAGAAACGTAATTTGTGCCATCAAGTGACCTATATCTCCTGAAAGGGCAAGAGAAGGGCTACAATTTGCCATCATTATATTTTCGCAGAGTGGTTGTTGTTTCCAGCAAAATTTTTGAAACACAGTTTTTGAAACCCTCAAATCGCCCACTGTTTGACCTATAACTCCCGAACCAGAATTTGTGCCACCAAATGCCTATATCATCTTAAATAAATAAATAAAACAACATGTTTCAAAACTGTTTTCGAAACCCACAAATAGCCAAAAAAAAAACTGAATAAAAACAATGTACGCAAACAAAACAAAACACACAAGACATGACACCACAAACCAATACCGAAGGAGAGGTGAAATTACTCCTTTGCTGCCCATCCAACCTCGTCATGGAGCTTCCGCGAAAATCTATTTCTGTCTCCATGACCCACGTAACCATGGACCCAAATCCTACCTTACCATTCCATCACCACCTATACCTTAGAAATTTAATCCGACATTTTTCTTCTCACAAAACGTTATAACTTTATTTTTATTCACATAGCTTATTCCTAATCTTACCACCTAAGATATAACAACCATGTATGCACAAAAAAAACTAATAAATATTCTCATACAATGCAATGCAATACAAATTTACAAAACTGTTCTTTTTTTTACAATACAGAAAAAATTATTATATTCATGTAAAATAAAAACTTTCCACAAATTATTCTTTTTTTTCAATATTTTCCCGTTTCTACCACAATTTAAATATCTTCCTCCAATATATAATTTTTTTTATTAAAATACTTAATCTAACAATCTCCTATCTGAATATCTTGCGTTAATTTTTTGACCAATCCTATAGAAAATTTTTGCTGCATTAAATCTCATCCTTTTTTCTTTTTACACATATACTTCTTCTACCACTATCTATCCTAAAGGAGCTCCCTGAGGCTAGCTTACTTTCCTTTCTTGAAAATTTTATCTTCTTACAGTGTCGCGCTTAGCTGTAACCTTTTTTTAATTGACTGTGGTAGACCGGATATTAGCTCTAAGCGACCTCTTTTGCGGGTTAGGATATTTAATGTCCTAGTAGCGCAAAATACCCTGCTAGGCTTATTTTTTGTTGTAATTTAAAGTAAAACGCAGTGTATTGGATGAACGTTACTAAAGAACTAACTAAAAAACATTTTATTGTTTCCCTCATTCTATGAACAGAGTTGTACCAATAGTGATGCTAAAACCAAATGGTTATTCGATTCACAACACCTGCCCTGAATAAACATTTTCTTCAATAATAAAATAAATTCATAAATCAATTCATCCTTAAATAAATACATCAAAGTCAAATAAAATCATATCAAACCAAATTGAAATACTTATATTTATCAGCTGGTCTCCAAATAATTAAGTTTAACTTCGCCACTCTCCAGTTTTTCACGTAGAAACTTTAATTGTATATCGACATGTTTCGTTCTAGATGAGTAGGGGTTGTTTTGTGCAATTTGAATTGCACTTTTGTTGTCGCAATATAATACCATTGAATCAGGAGGATTTTCCACTAATTCACGCTCCAATCGACGAAGCCATATTAATTCCTGAATCGCTGATACTAAGGACATAAATTCAGCCTCTGTTGATGAGAGAGCCACGGAACGTTGTCTTCTAGTACCCCAAGATACTGCTGCGCCCTGCATAGTAAAAATGTAGCCAGTTGTAGAACGCCTGTCATCAATATTACCTGCCCAATCGGCATCACAGTATCCAATCAGATCTTCTGATTCACGATCATACACAAGACCTTTATTAATGGTACCCTTAAGGTATCGCATTACACGTTTGACTGCAGACCAGTGCGCCTTCCCTGGATTAGTATTAAAACGGCTTAGTATATTGACAATATAGCAAATGTTTGGTCTGGTATTCTGAGCTGCAAACAGTAAACAACCAACAGCTTCCATATAAGGAACCTTATTCATTTCCCTTTTTTCTTCTTCAGAAGATGGACACATTTCAAGAGAAAGCTTCTGATTCACATCCACTGGCGAACTTACAGGATTACTGTCCACCATAGAAAATCGGTTAAGTACATCTTCAATGTATTTGGATTGATCTATTTTTATTTTACCACCAGATCTTTGAATTCTCATACCCAAGACGGAAAATGCTTCTCCCATATCCTTCATAAGGAAATGTTTAGACAGCTTACATTTCAGTTCATTTGTTACGTGAATATTGTTGGAAAATATTAACACGTCATCCACATATATGGCCACATACAAAACTTTACCATTACCAACATGATAATATACACATTGATCTGTTTCACTTCTCCTTAGGCCAAATTGTAAAAGGATGTTGTTTAAAGTTGTGTTCCAAACACGACTGGATTGTTTTAACCCATATAGGGCTTTCCTCAACACACAAACACGGTTACTTCCATCCTTATAACCATCAGGTTGTTCCATACAAATTTCACGTTCAAGATCCCCATTGAGGAATGCTGTAACTGCGTCAAGTTGATGGATATGCAGATCGAATTTTACGGACAATGCAAGTAAAAATCTTATGGACGAACAAGTAAAAACGTTATATTCGACCGGGTCGAATCTTAAATACCCTCCAAATATTTAGTAAGTGAATTTGAAATCTTTAACTTGGTGGGACAGAGTTCCTTTATATAATATCGTACGTCAACGCCCACTAAAGGGGGCGGGGTTCAAAAATATGCAATATCATGTTTTCCACAGACGAACGTATGGGCATTGCTAGACCGTCTTAGACTTCATCACAATTCTCTTTGGAGGCTATAAAAACTGTATTTTGGCGGGGTCGCTCTGGCAAGGGCTGTGGGGGAAACATTTCACCTATGTCATTAAACTCTAAAAAAAAATGCTTGGGATAATTATATACAAAATTAAAATGTCTTTTTTTTGATAGGGTCATTTAGCGGGCAAAGGGGGAGGAGGGGGTAGGGCAGCAACAGGCAGTCATAAAACTCTAAAGATAAATGCTTGGGATGATTATATACAAAATTTAAAAAAAAAATTTATTTTTGTAGGGTCATTTAGGGTGCAAAGGAAGAGGAGGGGGAGGGGTTAGGGCAGAAATCGGCAGTCATAAAACTCTAAAGATAAATGCTTGGGATGATTATATACAAAATTTAAAAAAACATTTTTTTTGGTAGGGTCATTTTGGGGGAAAGGAAGAGGGGGGGGGGGGGGGTAGGGCAAAAATCGGCAGTCATAAAACTCTAAAGATAAATGCTTGGGATGATTATATACAAAATTTAAAAAAAAAAATTTTTTTTGGTAGGGTCATTTTGGGGGAAAGGAAGAGGGGTGGGGGTAGGGCAGAAATCGGCAGTCATAAACTCTAAAGATAAATGGTTGGGATGATTACATATACAAAATTAAAAAAAAAAATTTTTTTTGGTAGGGTCATTTAGGGGGCGAAGGGGAAGGAGGGGGTAGGGGCAGAGTAGTACCAGGTTTCGTCTCAGCTTCGTCATTAAAGGTTAAAAGTGTTATTTTTAAGGAATGTAGGCTTAAGTAAAACAATTTGTTAAATTTTTATGCTATTTTTGCCTATAATAACGCCCACTGAAGTGGGCGGGGTCAAAAAATATTTTTATTTTATTTAATGGCTCCAATTTTAAGGCGTTGGACCATATTTGACATAAAAATATATCATTTGCTTAACAAAATAACCAAAAAACTTTAAAAATTATGTTGTTTTTTCTGGGTTGGTTTAGTTCTTCTTAGGGGAACTTTTTTCCCTCTTGCCCGATTTAGCCCATCTTCAAACTTAACCTGCTCTAAATATATTTATGCCAAATTTCAAGAGTCTAGCTCTTTTCGTTTGGACTGAATCGTGATTTCCACAGACGGACGGACGGACATGCTCAGTTCGTCTTAGATTTCATCACTGATCAAGAATATATATACTTTATGGGGTCTGAGATGGATATTTCGATGCGTTACAAACGGAATGACAAAGTGAATATACCCTCCAAATTCTTTTTTGGAGGGTATAATAACGAACTACAGGAGCGAATGTTTCCTCGTAATCGACACCTTTCCGTTGGCTACAACCCTTAACAACAAGTCTCGCCTTATGGCGAACTTTATTACCACTTGCATCATATTTTGTCTTGAAGACCCACTTGCATCTAATTGGTCTTTTACCAGACGGTGGGTTAGCCAATGTCCATGTATCGTTCAAGGTGAGAGAATTCATTTCTTCGTCCATTGCGGTCCGCCATTGCTCTGCTTCTTCAGAATTCAAGGCTTCTTCTACTGTTACAGGATCATTTGACACAAAACTAGCTGCACAAAAATTGTATTCGGGGCTAGATTTTGCTCTTATACGTTCAGACCGTCGAACTTCAATATTTTCAAAACGATCTTCGGCTAACTGTTCGTCGATTGCGTCTTCAAAACTTGTGTTGTCTTCTGAGTTGACATCATATTCTACTTTAAGACTATCTGTTGATGCGTTGTTTATTTCATCATCGACACCAGTTGCCAAATCATCTGAGTTCTCATTTGGCAATTCATTTACGATACCAGTTGGCAATTCTTCTACCATTGCCTCCCCAGAATTGACAACGTCCTGAACCTCCATGAAAACAACATCACGGCTGACGATTATCTTCTTCGTAGCAGGATCATAAAGTCTGTAGGCTTTACTTTCCGTACTATACCCAACAAAAATACACGGTATGGATTTTGCCTCTAATTTGGAACGCTTCACTTTAGGAATATGAACAAACGCCTTACATCCAAAGACACGAATATGGTTGATGTTTGGTCTTCTACCCGACCATACTTCTTCTGGACAAATCGTATTTTTCCTACATGGTATTCTGTTCAACAAATAGGCTGCTGTCACTGCCGCTTCTGCCCAAAATTTTTCATCGAGACCAGAATCTATTAACATGCATCTAACACGATCAATTATCGTACGGTTTAAATGTTCGGACACGCCATTCTGTTCCGGTGTATATGGTGCAGTTTTTTGATGAATTATGCCACATTTGTCTAACAACTCCTGGAACGATTTATTCACATACTCAGTTCCGTTGTCAGTTCCATAGTCTTAAATTTCTTCGAAAACATCTGATTTTCTTTTAATTGGCGATAAAAATACCTTTCGGGAATAATCATCCACAAAAATCACGATAAAACGAGCACCAGAAAACGATTTATGTCTTAATGGACCCATCAAATCAGAATGTAATATTTCTAAAATTTCCGTAGCGCGATGGCCATCTTCTTTCAACGAATTTCTTACTTGTTTTCCTTGTATACAAATTTCACATTTGTCTAACTTCACTTGAAAATTAAGTTCGATCGTGTCTCTTATTTTACATAAATTTTCATCACAAATATGGCCGAAGCGTCGATGCCACAAATGAGCACTATTATTCACCATCAACGCTCTTTGTTGTCCGTCCTTTGCATTCTCATTAGAAACACAGTCCAACTTATATAAATTGTTATGTAAACTTGCAGTTGCCATGAGCCTGTTGTCGCTGCCAAAAATTTCACAACTGTTCTGCTCAAAAACTACCCTCTTACCGCTTGCCGTCAATTGTCTGACCGACAACAAATTTGCACACAGTTGCGGTACATACTCAACGTTCTTTATAACAGTTTTGGTTTCCCCTTCATCAGTAGACAAGAATACACTTGCATCACCAACACACTCTACTGTGAGTTTGTTGTCGTTTGCTACAATTACTTCTTTACCTTTTGTAGCTTTTAAGTTGTGCAGAATTGATTTTGTTTTTGACATGTGTGTCGTTGCGCCTGAGTCTACATACCATTCATCTACGCCGACGTCACAAGAAGTAAATAAAGACGCTAACAGAATTCTGTCGTTAGATTTTTTTGTTTGCTGCTTTGAACCGTTTTCGTTTGAATTTTTCTTTTGCATGTTTGGACAATTCTTAATAAAATGCCCCTCTTTCTTACAACCATGACACTTGAACTTCTTTTGCTTTTGAAACTTTCTGTTGGAAACAAATGCATTTTCCTCTGTTTTTATGCCGGTATCAAATTTAGCATCTTGCAAAAGTAAATTCTTCACCATATCCACTGACAATTTTGTCTTAGAATTTTCCACAGCCAAAACGAGGGAACGAAAATCTTCCGGCAGACCGGCCAGCATCAATGATGCTATTAGCTCGTCGTCTATATTCAACCCAGAGTTCTTTACCTTCAAAGAAGTCATTACCATTCTGTTGACGTACTCCTCCATTGAGTCGAAATCTGACAATTTAATTTGAACCAATTGTTTCAATAGTTCAACTTTTCGCGTCAAACCGGTGTCCTCAAAGGCACTCATTAAGGCATCCCAGGCTTCCTTTGCACTCGTTGCCGTCGCTATATGAGCGAAATTGTTAGGATCCACCATTAACGTTATTTCTGCTAAGGCTTTTTCATTTGCATCTACCTCTTCCACTGTAGAGCTTCGGTTCACCCCCAAATTTACAATTCCAGCAATTTCTCAATACAAGATACGATTTGGCATGACGCTTCCATATATCGAAATTCTCGCGGCCACGTAATTTCTCAAATGGAAAACACATATTCGATGCCATTTTCACAATCGTTTCTCATTCACTTATCGAAAAAAAATTTAAATTGTCAATTCAAATGTCTCTAATAAGAAATCCTTTTCTATTTTCTCCGCGAACAAGGGCACATAACCTGTTGTAATTTAGAGTAAAACGCAGTGTATTGGGTGAACGTTACTAAAGAACTAACTAAAAAACATTTTATTGTTTCCCTCATTCTATGAACAGAGTTGTACCAAGAGTGATGCTAAAACCAAATGGTTATTCGATTCACAACATTTTTAGGCTTGTCTATTTTTTTTCTTTTTAACACGAAGTCACCTACTCTACTTTTTACTTAACTAAATTAAAACAAGTAAAAACGTTATATTCGACCGGGTCGAATCTTAAATACCCTCCAAATATTTAGTAAGTGAATTTGAAATCTTTAACTTGGTGGGACAGAGTTCCTTTATATAATATCGTACGTCAACGCCCACTAAAGGGGGCTGGGTTCAAAAATATGCAATATCATGTTTTCCACAGACGAACCTATGGGCATTGCTAGACCGTCTTAGACTTCATCACAATTCTCTTTGGAGGCTATAAAAACTGTATTTTGGCGGGGTCGCTCTGGCAAGGGCTGTGGGGGAAACATTTCACCTATGTCATTAAACTCTAAAAATAAATGCTTGGGATAATTATATACAAAATTAAAATTTCTTTTTTTTGGTTCAGAAATCGGCAGTCATAAAACTCTAAAGATAAATGCTTGGGATGATTATATACAAAATTTAAAAAAAAAAATTTTTTTTGGTAGGGTCATTTTGGGGGAAAGGAAGAGGGGTGGGGGGGGGTAGGGCAGAAATCGGCAGTCATAAAACTCTAAAGATAAATGGTTGGGATGATTACATATACAAAATTTAAAAAAGAGTTTTTTTTTGGTAGGGTCATTTAGGGGGCGAAGGGGAAGGAGGGGGTAGGGGCAGAGTAGTACCAGGTTTCGTCTCAGCTTCGTCATTAAAGGTTAAAAGTGTTATTTTTAAGGAATGTAGGCTTAAGTAAAACAATTTGTTAAATTTTTATGCTATTTTTGCCTATAATAACGCCCACTGAAGTGGGCGGGGTCAAAAAATATTTTTATTTTATTTAATGGCTCCAATTTTAAGGCGTTGGACCATATTTTACATAAAAATATATCATTTGCTTAACAAAATAACCAAAAAACTTTAAAAATTATGTTGTTTTTTCTGGGTTGGTTTAGTTCTTCTTAGGGGAACTTTTTTCCCTCTTGCCCGATTTAGCCCATCTTCAAACTTAACCTGCTCTTAACGGTCTAGGCATAAACCCTTCGAAGACTGTACTGGTACTTTTTACCAAGAGATATAAGATCCCGGCTTTTAGGCCACCATGCCTTGGTGGCATGAGCTTGGGACTCTCGAGGGAAGCGAAGTACCTCGGCATTATTCTAGACTCTAAACTATCGTGGAGACGAAATGTGGAGGATAGAACGAGGAGGGCTCTATGTGCGTTTTACGCATGCAAGAGAGTTTCAGGGAGGAGATGGGGGTTGAAACCGTACATCCTTCACTGGATGTATACGGCGGTGATCAGACCCATTCTTACTTATGGATCACTTGTTTGGTGGAGGGCTGTGGACAAGAGGACATATCTCTCTATACTGGGCAAGGTACAGAGGCTAGCATGTCTTGCTGTGACTGGCGCAATGAGGTCGGCCCCTCAGGCCAGTCTAGAGACAATGCTTGATTTGGCTCCCCTTGATATATACATCAAGTACATATCTGCCAGATCTGCCCTCAGGCTCATGGAGTCGGGCAGTTTCAGGCATGATCGTACGGGACATGGCATTATCCTACAAAAGGTAGGAGGGCAGGTCCTGGGGGGACGGACTGATTATATGACTCCGGTCATGTGCTTCGACAAATCCTTCTCAGTCGCATTCCCGGAGAGGAAGGACTGGAAGGAAAACTCTGCGACTCGTAGTAATGCAACTTTGGTTTTTACGGACGGCTCGAAGATGGACACTGGCACTGGTTCGGGGGTATTTTCCGAGGGTCTCGGCCTTTCGGTATCGCTCAGGCTACCCGATACCTCGACAGTTTTCCAAGCAGAGATTTATGCCATTACCGAGGCAGCATTAAGGATTGATGGGCTCAATTTGGAGGCAAGAACTATTGACATCTGTGTAGATAGTCTGGCAGCAATTAGAGCCCTGGGTTCGGAGATTATAAAGTCGAGATGTGTACTGGCATGCATTCAATCTCTGGCCAGACTTAGGGGGCATGATGTCAATGTGGTTTGGGTTCCAGGGCATGAAGGCATTCAGGGGAATGAGATGGCGGACGAATGCGCGAGAGCGGGTTCGGCCTTGGATGAAGCAGTATCGCGTAGGGACATTGACATTCCCTCAGTTGAGCTGCTGGGCAGATTTCAGAGGTGGGCAAGGAGGGAGGTGACAAACAGGTGGTCAAGTATTACCACCTGTAGGGTCTCCAAAACTCTATGGCCCTCGCTTAGCAGAGCTAGGACTAGGCAACTTCTGTTTTTTGGGAAACAGCCGCTGGCACTCCTGGTAGGGGTCTTGACGGGGCACTGTGCAATTGGGCACATGTCGGAGCGTTTGGGCTTTCCCCATGATGGCCGCTGCAGGAGCTGCTTCGATGAGGAGGAGGAGGAGTCAGTACAGCATTTCCTTTGTGACTGTCCGGCCCTGCAGGAGCGTAGGCTTAGACATCTAGGCTCTCGTTTCCTGCGGGATCTTGATTGCCTCAGGGATGCACCGCTGGCTGCCCTGGCGGGCTTTGTGAGAAGTTCTGGATGGTTCTCAGGAACCACCACTTCGTCTTGAGAAGAGTGTGTAGGGTATAGTCCTCTTGGGCATCACAATGGGCCTTTTGATGGCCTCCGAGTGTTTTTCTCGCTTACTGCGGGCAGCCCTTTTTAACCTAACCTAACCTAACCTGCTCTAAGTTTTAAAATATATTTATGCCAAATTTCAAGAGTCTAGCTCTTTTCGTTTGGACTGAATCGTGATTTCCACAGACGGACGGACGGACATGCTCAGTTCGTCTTAGATTTCATCACTGATCAAGAATATATATACTTTATGGGGTCTGAGATGGATATTTCGATGCGTTACAAACGGAATGACAAAGTGAATATACCCTCCGAATTCTTTTTTGGAGGGTATAAAAACTACGATATATATACACATTATAGAAAAAAATAAAAATAACTTAAAACAATTGTTTCCTTCAGAATTTTAGCGCCTTCTTTTTCTCTCAACCGGTTTTCTCTGACGACCTTCAATCTCCTCAATTGGCAAAAAAAAAATTTATATATATATATAAGACTTTGTTACCTGGCTGCACCAAAATCTTGCCTTCTCTTCTATCCCTTTAAACGGGGGGTTGGTCCTTAGACGGATTCCCAAGGTTGCGTTGGTTGACTGACTTCTGTTGTTGACTTCTTTTGTTGGTTGACTGACTTTTTATACCCTCCAAAAAAGAATTTGGAGGGTATATTCACTTTGTCATTCCGTTTGTAACGCATCGAAATATCCATCTCAGACCCCATAAAGTATATATATTCTTGATCAGTGATGAAATCTAAGACGAACTGAGCATGTCCGTCCGTCCGTCCGTCCGTCTGTGGAAATCACGATTCAGTCCAAACGAAAAGAGCTAGACTCTTGAAATTTGGCATAAATATATTTTAAAACTTAGAGCAGGTCAAGTTCGAAGATGGGCTAAATCGGGCAAGAGGGAAAAAAGTTCCCCTAAGAAGAACTAAATCAACCCATAAAAAACAACATAATTTTTAAAGTTTTTTGGTTATTTTGTTAAGCAAATGATATATTTTTATGTCAAATATGGTCCAACGCCTTAAAATTGGAGCCATTAAATAAAATAAAAATATTTTTTGACCCCGCCCACTTCAGTGGGCGTTATTATAGGCAAAAATAGCATAAAAATTTAACAAATTGTTTTACTTAATCCTACATTCCTTAAAAATAACACTTTTAACCTTTAATGACGAAGCTGAGACGAAACCTGGTACTACTCTGCCCCTACCCCCTCCTTCCCCTTCGCCCCATAAATGACCCTACCAAAAAAAAAATTTTTTTTTAAATTTTGTATATGTAATCATCCCAACCATTTATCTTTAGAGTTTTATGACTGCCGATTTCTGCCCTACCCCCCCCCCCCCTCTTCCTTTCCCCCAAAATGACCCTACCAAAAAATTTTTTTTTTTAAATTTTGTATATAATCATCCCAAGCATTTATCTTTAGAGTTTTATGACTGCCGATTTCTGCCCTAACCCCTTCCCCCCCCTCTTCCTTTGCACCCTAAATGACCCTACAAAAATAAATGTTTTTTTTAAATTTTGTATATAATCATCCCAAGCATTTATCTTTAGAGTTTTATGACTGATGATTTTTGCCCTAGCACCCCCCCCCCCGCTTCTTCCTTTGCCCCCTAAATGACCCTACCAAAAAATTTTTTTTTTTTTTAATTTTGTATATAATCATCCCAAGCATTTATCTTTAGAGTTTTATGACTGCCTGTTGCTGCCCCACCCCCTCCTCCCCCTTTGCCCGCTAAATGACCCTATCAAAAAAAAGAAATTTTAATTTTGTATATAATTATCCCAAGCATTTATTTTTAGAGTTTAATGACATAGGTGAAATGTTTCCCCCACAGCCCTTGCCAGAGCGACCCCGCCAAAATACAGTTTTTATAGCCTCCAAAGAGAATTGTGATGAAGTCTAAGACGGTCTAGCAATGCCCATACGTTCGTCTGTGGAAAACATGATATTGCATATTTTTGAACCCCGCCCCCTTTAGTGGGCGTTGACGTACGATATTATATAAAGGAACTCTGTCCCACCAAGTTAGAGATTTCAAATTCACTTACTAAATATTTGGAGGGTATTTAAGATTCGACCCGGTCGAATATAACGTTTTTACTTGTTTTATTTGACTTCTTTTGTTGATTGACTGACTTTTTTATTTGACTTCTTTTGTTGGTTGACTGACTTTTTATACACTCCAAAAAAGAATTTGGAGGGTATATTCACTTTGTCATTCCGTTTGTAACGCATCGAAATATCCATCTCAGACCCCATAAAGTATATATATTCTTGATCAGTGATGAAATCTAAGACGAACTGAGCATGTCCGTCCGTCCGTCTGTGGAAATCACGATTCAGTCCAAACGAAAAGAGCTAGACTCTTGAAATTTGGCACAAATATATCTTAAAACTTAGAGCAGGTTGAGTTCGAAGATGGGCTAAATCGGGCAAGAGGGAAAAAAGTTCCTCTAAGAAGAACTAAACCAACCCAGAAAAAACAACATAATTTTTAAAGTTTTTTGGTTATTTTGTTAAGCAAATGATGTATTTCTATGTCAAATACGGTCCAACGCCTTAAACTTGGAGCCATTAAATAAAATAAAAATATTTTCTGACCCCGCCCACTTCAGTGGGCGTTATTATAGGCAAAAATAGCATAAAAATTTAACAAATTGTTTTACTTAAGCCTACATTCTTTAAAAATAACACTTTTTACCTTTAATGACGAAGCTGAGACGAAACCTGGTACTACTCTGCCCCTACCCCCTCCTTCCTCTTCGCCACCTAAATGACCCTACCAAAAAAAATTTTTTTTTTAAATTTTGTATATGTAATCATCCCAACCATTTATCTTTAGAGTTTTATGACTGCCGATTTCTGCCCTACCCCCCCCCCCCCCCTCTCTTCCTTTCCCCCAAAATGACCCTACCAAAAAAAAATTTTTTTTTAAATTTTGTATATAATCATCCCAAGCATTTATCTTTAGAGTTTTATGACTGCCGATTTCTGCCCTACCCCCCCCCCCCCCTCTTCCTTTCCCCCAAAATGACCCTACCAAAAAAAATGTTTTTTTAAATTTTGTATATAATCATCCCAAGCATTTATCTTTAGAGTTTTATGACTGCCTGTTGCTGCCCTACCCCCTCCTTCCCCTTTGCCCGCTAAATGACCCTATAAAAAAAAAAAAATTTAATTTTGTATATAATTATCCCAAGCATTTATTTTTAGAGTTTAATGACATAGGTGAAATGTTTCCCCCACAGCCCTTGCCAGAGCGACCCCACCAACATACAGTTTTTATAGCCTCCAAAGAGAATTGTGATGAAGTCTAAGACGGTCTAGCAATGCCCATAGGTTCGTCTGTGGAGAACATGATATTGCATATTTTTGAACCCCGCCCCCTTTAGTGGGCGTTCACGTACGATATTATATAAAGGAACTCTGTCCCACCAAGTTAAAGATTTCAAATTCACTTACTAAATATTTGGAGGGTATTTAAGATTCGACCCGGTCGAATATAACGTTTTTACTTGTTCGTCCATAAGATTTTTACTTGCATTGTCCGTAAAATTCGATCTGGATATCCATCAACTTGACGCAGTTACAGCATTCCTCAATGGGGATCTTGAACGTGAAATTTGTATGGAACAACCTGATGGTTATAAGGATGGAAGTAACCGTGTTTGTGTGTTGAGGAAAGCCCTATATGGGTTAAAACAATCCAGTCGTGTTTGGAACACAACTTTAAACAACATCCTTTTACAATTTGGCCTAAGGAGAAGTGAAACAGATCAATGTGTATATTATCATGTTGGTAATGGTAAAGTTTTGTATGTGGCCATATATGTGGATGACGTGTTAATATTTTCCAACAATATTCACGTAACAAATGAACTGAAATGTAAGCTGTCTAAACATTTCCTTATGAAGGATATGGGAGAAGCATTTTCCGTCTTGGGTATGAGAATTCAAAGATCTGGTGGTAAAATAAAAATAGATCAATCCAAATACATTGAAGATGTACTTAACCGATTTTCTATGGTGGACAGTAATCCTGTAAGTTCGCCAGTGGATGTGAATCAGAAGCTTTCTCTTGAAATGTGTCCATCTTCTGAAGAAGAAAAAAGGGAAATGAATAAGGTTCCTTATATGGAAGCTGTTGGTTGTTTACTGTTTGCAGCTCAGAATACCAGACCAAACATTTGCTATATTGTCAATATACTAAGCCGTTTTAATACTAATCCAGGGAAGGCGCACTGGTCTGCAGTCAAACGTGTAATGCGATACCTTAAGGGTACCATTAATAAAGGTCTTGTGTATGATCGTGAATCAGAAGATCTGATTGGATACTGTGATGCCGATTGGGCAGGTAATATTGATGACAGGCGTTCTACAACTGGCTACATTTTTACTATGTTGTCGTTTGCTACAATTACTTCTTTACCTTTTGTAGCTTTTAAGTTGTGCAGAATTGATTTTGTTTTTGACATGTGTGTCGTTGCGCCTGAGTCTACATACCATTCATCTACGCCGACGTCACAAGAAGTAAATAAAGACGCTAACAGAATTCTGTCGTTAGATTTTTTTGTTTGCTGCTTTGAACCGTTTTCGTTTGAATTTTTCTTTTGCATGTTTGGACAATTCTTAATAAAATGCCCCTCTTTCTTACAACCATGACACTTGAACTTCTTTTGCTTTTGAAACTTTCTGTTGGAAACAAATGCATTTTCCTCTGTTTTTATGCCGGTATCAAATTTAGCATCTTGCAAAAGTAAATTCTTCACCATATCCACTGACAATTTTGTCTTAGAATTTTCCACAGCCAAAACGAGGGAACGAAAATCTTCCGGCAGACCGGCCAGCATCAATGATGCTATTAGCTCGTCGTCTATATTCAACCCAGAGTTCTTTACCTTCAAAGAAGTCATTACCATTCTGTTGACGTACTCCTCCATTGAGTCGAAATCTGACAATTTAATTTGAACCAATTGTTTCAATAGTTCAACTTTTCGCGTCAAACCGGTGTCCTCAAAGGCACTCATTAAGGCATCCCAGGCTTCCTTTGCACTCGTTGCCGTCGCTATATGAGCGAAATTGTTAGGATCCACCATTAACGTTATTTCTGCTAAGGCTTTTTCATTTGCATCTACCTCTTCCACTGTAGAGCTTCGGTTCACCCCCAAATTTACAATTCCAGCAATTTCTCAATACAAGATACGATTTGGCATGACGCTTCCATATATCGAAATTCTCGCGGCCACGTAATTTCTCAAATGGAAAACACATATTCGATGCCATTTTCACAATCGTTTCTCATTCACTTATCGAAAAAAAATTTAAATTGTCAATTCAAATGTCTCTAATAAGAAATCCTTTTCTATTTTCTCCGCGAACAAGGGCACATAACCTGTTGTAATTTAGAGTAAAACGCAGTGTATTGGGTGAACGTTACTAAAGAACTAACTAAAAAACATTTTATTGTTTCCCTCATTCTATGAACAGAGTTGTACCAAGAGTGATGCTAAAACCAAATGGTTATTCGATTCACAACATTTTTAGGCTTGTCTATTTTTTTTCTTTTTAACACGAAGTCACCTACTCTACTTTTTACTTAACTAAATTAAAACAAGTAAAAACGTTATATTCGACCGGGTCGAATCTTAAATACCCTCCAAATATTTAGTAAGTGAATTTGAAATCTCTAACTTGGTGAGACAGAGTTCCTTTATATAATATCGTACGTCAACGCCCACTAAAGGGGGCGGGGTTCAAAAATATGCAATATCATGTTTTCCACAGACGAACCTATGGGCATTGCTAGACCGTCTTAGACTTCATCACAATTCTCTTTGGAGGCTATAAAAACTGTATTTTGGCGGGGTCGCTCTGGCAAGGGCTGTGGGGGAAACATTTCACCTATGTCATTAAACTCTAAAAATAAATGCTTGGGATAATTATATACAAAATTAAAATTTCTTTTTTTTTATAGGGTCATTTAGCGGGCAAAGGGGAAGGAGGGGGTAGGGCAGCAACAGGCAGTCATAAAACTCTAAAGATAAATGCTTGGGATGATTATATACAAAATTTAAAAAAACATTTTTTTTGGTAGGGTCATTTTGGGGGAAAGGAAGAGGGGGGGGGGGGGGGGTAGGGCAGAAATTGGCAGCCATAAAACTCTAAAGATAAATGCTTGGGATGATTATATACAAAATTTAAAAAAAAAATTTTTTTTTGGTAGGGTCATTTTGGGGGAAAGGAAGAGAGGGGGGGGGGGGGGGGGGTAGGGCAGAAATCGGCAGTCATAAAACTCTAAAGATAAATGGTTGGGATGATTACATATACAAAATTTAAAAAAAAAATTTTTTTTGGTAGGGTCATTTAGGTGGCGAAGAGGAAGGAGGGGGTAGGGGCAGAGTAGTACCAGGTTTCGTCTCAGCTTCGTCATTAAAGGTAAAAAGTGTTATTTTTAAAGAATGTAGGCTTAAGTAAAACAATTTGTTAAATTTTTATGCTATTTTTGCCTATAATAACGCCCACTGAAGTGGGCGGGGTCAGAAAATATTTTTATTTTATTTAATGGCTCCAAGTTTAAGGCGTTGGACCGTATTTGACATAGAAATACATCATTTGCTTAACAAAATAACCAAAAAACTTTAAAAATTATGTTGTTTTTTCTGGGTTGGTTTAGTTCTTCTTAGAGGAACTTTTTTCCCTCTTGCCCGATTTAGCCCATCTTCGAACTCAACCTGCTCTAAGTTTTAAGATATATTTGTGCCAAATTTCAAGAGTCTAGCTCTTTTCGTTTGGACTGAATCGTGATTTCCACAGACGGACGGACGGACATGCTCAGTTCGTCTTAGATTTCATCACTGATCAAGAATATATATACTTTATGGGGTCTGAGATGGATATTTCGATGCGTTACAAACGGAATGACAAAGTGAATATACCCTCCAAATTCTTTTTTGGAGTGTATAAAAAGTCAGTCAACCAACAAAAGAAGTCAAATAAAAAAGTCAGTCAATCAACAAAAGAAGTCAAATAAAACAAGTAAAAACGTTATATTCGACCGGGTCGAATCTTAAATACCCTCCAAATATTTAGTAAGTGAATTTGAAATCTCTAACTTGGTGGGACAGAGTTCCTTTATATAATATCGTACGTCAACGCCCACTAAAGGGGGCGGGGTTCAAAAATATGCAATATCATGTTTTCCACAGACGAACGTATGGGCATTGCTAGACCGTCTTAGACTTCATCACAATTCTCTTTGGAGGCTATAAAAACTGTATTTTGGCGGGGTCGCTCTGGCAAGGGCTGTGGGGGAAACATTTCACCTATGTCATTAAACTCTAAAAATAAATGCTTGGGATAATTATATACAAAATTAAAATTTCTTTTTTTTGATAGGGTCATTTAGCGGGCAAAGGGGGAGGAGGGGGTAGGGCAGCAACAGGCAGTCATAAAACTCTAAAGATAAATGCTTGGGATGATTATATACAAAATTTAAAAAAAAAAATTTTTTGGTAGGGTCATTTTGGGGGAAAGGAAGAAGCGGGGGGGGGGGGGGGTGCTGGGGCAAAAATCATCAGTCATAAAACTCTAAAGATAAATGCTTGGGATGATTATATACAAAATTTAAAAAAAACATTTATTTTTGTAGGGTCATTTAGGGTGCAAAGGAAGAGGGGGGGGGAAGGGGTTAGGGCAGAAATCGGCAGTCATAAAACTCTAAAGATAAATGCTTGGGATGATTATATACAAAATTTAAAAAAAAAAATTTTTTGGTAGGGTCATTTTGGGGGAAAGGAAGAGGGGGGGGGGGGGGGTAGGGCAGAAATCGGCAGTCATAAAACTCTAAAGATAAATGGTTGGGATGATTACATATACAAAATTTAAAAAAAAAATTTTTTTTTGGTAGGGTCATTTATGGGGCGAAGGGGAAGGAGGGGGTAGGGGCAGAGTAGTACCAGGTTTCGTCTCAGCTTCGTCATTAAAGGTTAAAAGTGTTATTTTTAAGGAATGTAGGATTAAGTAAAACAATTTGTTAAATTTTTATGCTATTTTTGCCTATAATAACGCCCACTGAAGTGGGCGGGGTCAAAAAATATTTTTATTTTATTTAATGGCTCCAATTTTAAGGCGTTGGACCATATTTGACATAAAAATATATCATTTGCTTAACAAAATAACCAAAAAACTTTAAAAATTATGTTGTTTTTTCTGGGTTGGTTTAGTTCTTCTTAGGGGAACTTTTTTCCGTCTTGCCCGATTTAGCCCATCTTCGAACTTGACCTGCTCTAAGTTTTAAAATATATTTATGCCAAATTTCAAGAGTCTAGCTCTTTTCGTTTGGACTGAATCGTGATTTCCACAGACGGACGGACGGACGGACATGCTCAGTTCGTCTTAGATTTCATCACTGATCAAGAATATATATACTTTATGGGGTCTGAGATGGATATTTCGATGCGTTACAAACGGAATGACAAAGTGAATATACCCTCCAAATTCTTTTTTGGAGGGTATAATAACTCGCCATAAGGCATAGCGAGCAGATGGCGCAAATCGATTCTTAGAAAAAAAAGCACCCATACCCCACTTTAGCAACAAATTTGTAAACAAACCAGCCATATTTGTAAACAAACCTGCCACGTGTTTCCAAGGAAATAAATCTTGTTATAACTGGAAGAAGCATATCTTGTTTTCTTCACTTAGCGTCTATACCTGATATTAATTCTGATATAATATGAGAGAGAACGTCGGCAGAATAAAGGGAAAAATATATTTATATAAATATTAATATCTATGTAGGGGGAAACGTACTATTGTAAATATCATAATATTTCATAATTATCAAGCAACCGTGCAGTAAACATCTTCGTTTACTTTAATAGTACTGCGTGTTTTATAAATGTTTTGGCATTTTTTATATATTTATTGTGTGTATAAAGTTAAAAATAGTTCTGTGTAAAAGTTTTGTTAGTTTTATAAACAATTTGGTTTATAAAATAGTTATTGTGCATATTAAAAAAATAAAATGGAAGTTTTGCGTCTATTTTAATACGCAAAATTCTTTTCTTGTGTCTAAATGTGTGTATGTGTACGTTTTCTGACAGTTCATATCATGATATTGTTTTCTAAATATATATTATGAAAACAATATTATAATATTTGATATAATATTAATATTGCAGTCCACACGTAATATGATTCTCTCTGCTATGAAATTTGACGTTTGCTGATAGGAATATATTTGATTTTATATCACTTAGCGTCTATACCTGATATTAATTCTGATATAATATGAGAGAGAACGTCGGCAGAATAAAGGGAAAAATATATTTATATAAATATTAATATCTATGTAGGGGGAAACGTACTATTGTAAATATCATAATATTTCATAATTATCAAGCAACCGTGCAGTAAACATCTTCGTTTACTTTAATAGTACTGCGTGTTTTATAAATGTTTTGGCATTTTTTATATATTTATTGTGTGTATAAAGTTAAAAATAGTTCTGTGTAAAAGTTTTGTTAGTTTTATAAACAATTTGGTTTATAAAATAGTTATTGTGCATATTAAAAAAATAAAATGGAAGTTTTGCGTCTATTTTAATACGCAAAATTCTTTTCTTGTGTCTAAATGTGTGTATGTGTACGTTTTCTGACAGTTCATATCATGATATTGTTTTCTAAATATATATTATGAAAACAATATTATAATATTTGATATAATATTAATATTGCAGTCCACACGTAATATGATTCTCTCTGCTATGAAATTTGACGTTTGCTGATAGGAATATATTTGATTTTATATCAGGTATAGACGCTATGTCAGGTATAGACGCTATGTCACAGAGATGCATATTTCTTATTTCTTTCTAGTCAAGTATATTTGACAGCTAGAAATATTTTACACAAACAAAATACATATAGTTTCTGCAGGGTTGCAAGACGAGTTCACCTAGTAGTGAATTCGCCTTGTCTTCTCCCATGTAAACAAGGCAAATTCATAACAGGTAGCCTCGACAGCTGTTTTAAGAATTTTTTGCTACTTTGCTCTGATCAGCTTCGACTGTCAAGGTATATTTACTTTGTCTTCTTCTTCCTTGAAGAAAATTTTTAATTTCTGACTAGAAGAATGAAAGTGTTTGTGTAAAAGTATTTGCACAAAATATATTATTTCTGCAGGAGTTGTTGAATGAGAAAATTTTCCTTAAGAGATAACTTCAGTTTGTTTTGGTTATTTAAATTACTCGTAACAGTAATTTTTATTTTCTTTGACTTTTCCTTGGTTTTAAATTTAGCTCTTAGTTTAAACATTTTTCTAATAACATATTTATATTTTAATCACTATCAGTAGATTATAGTGGCTATAGTTCTTCTGTAAAGTGAGCTTAATAGTTATATGTAGACATATGTACATAATCTGAACGTCCCTAATGTAAATAAATATATTCTTTAGCGGTACCATAATCAACATTCCCTTTTATTGTTACTTACTTACATACACGTAATTTGGATGTAACATAAGTAACAATAAATGTACACAAATATTTTTAGTTGTCTGTTGCTAAGCGTAACGACATGCCCAATCTTGTCCACTTCTTACTTACATACTTACACATAATGTAAATAAGAAGAATTGATCAAAATTGAGCATGTAATATTATAGCTGTTTACGCATTCTTTACATTGTTTTGCTACCAGGCGCATATGCTTCTGAACTCCCATTTTTAATAAATTTCAAAACGATCATATGTACATCTACGTACATATAATTATTTGCAAATGTAACAAATATTATTTACATATGTATACTATTTATATTAACACACATACGTATGTATATTATTTTATATTTACA
Organism: Linnaemya tessellans; assembly: GCA_951800035.1. NCBI lineage: Eukaryota > Metazoa > Arthropoda > Insecta > Diptera > Tachinidae > Linnaemya > Linnaemya tessellans. Next base: position 61,311,068 of record OX637534.1, on the reverse strand, counting down.
TATGTATATTATTATGTACATTAAATATTCTAGGTAACTTTGTCTGGCCTTACTTAAAACCTTTTTCCAAGCATATTCGTTTTTTCAGTCAGAAAACAGCGTGATACATGTAAAGAATTATTAAAATTTATAAAATTTAAAACTAAAAAAAGAAATTTATAAAAAGATTTATAAAAATATCCTTGAAGGACTTTAATTTCAGTAATATTTTAAGATCAAATTAAATAAAAGGGGAAATCCTTAAAAGACCTCAATAGTGACTCCTTTGAATAAATTATAATTATAAAATAAAACTTTAATACAAAAATATATATAAACATTTAAATAAAATTTTTATCAATGAATAAAAAAAAGAAATTAAATAATTTTGTGTTTTATTTCAATCCAAAAATCATAAACCAAAACTGGCTCAGTCGGTAGGATACCCAATTATCCTTAAGACTTTATAAGTGAATATTATAATATTAAAGGATAATATACATTTCAATGTCAAGCTGGGTACTCCTCTTTGAACATTTTTTTTTTTTTGAAGTGACAACACTCAAAATTTATATATTTATATAAAAAGCAATAAAAACTTAAATTTTGTGAATCAAATTAAAAGCAAAAATTTAAAGACTTAAACAATAATATTTCCTAATTAAAACTTAAATAGTACTCCAAAGATATCAGGCTACGCTAATTATGGAAACAGTGAAAAAATGGTCACTTTGTTAATCGAATTAGTAATAACAACAACGGAAATATTAAGGGCTTCACCAATAACAGGAATATTCGCCAACATCCGCACGTAAATTTTAATAGAAATGGAACTGGCTTTGAAACTAATTTGAATAACACTAATTTTAACAGATCGTATGATAATAGCTATCAGCAGAATAGTAGCAACTACAATAATAACCGAAATAATTCAAACTTTTATCGAAAATCGAGTTATAATCCCCATAATGGTAGTAATCAAAATTATAACCAAAATTTTCAAAATCCATATCGCAATTCCTTTACTAGACATTCTATCCCTGAACCGATGGATATTAATATAATTCGTAATAATTTTCCAAATATGCCTGTGGCCCAGAACAATTCACACCCTAATATGGCAAACAATTTTCCTAATCCGTGTAACCGAAATTTTTACTTTAATGCTCCTTCATTAGGACTAAATGATACGACCCAGAATTATACCTCGAAAACACATCCATGCCAACCAAACTTGGAAAACAATCAATTTCATAATTTTCATCATTTAGGTCAAAAAGACGTTGCACAAAATTTTCGTTTTCCGGCCTCGCCAGAGAACTACCATAATAATATTAAAAAACAAACTTAAATTTATAGTGGATACTGGAGCTACAAATTCAATTGTAAATCCAGGCTTATGTAATCCGAAGTGGAAAATTGACTCAGCCATTCTAACAATTAAAACTCTCCAAAATGAAATATTAGCAAATACAATTTACAACAAGAGTGCCCAGGCCCTATGCGCTTGATGCTCATTTGTTTTTGTAAAAGCGCTTAGCTATAGGCTGTGTGTTTTAATCAGTGATGTCAAATGTGATTGTGTTGGTGAGATCACTCTTATCTCTTACATTCCCAGCGGTAGAAATGTGCGGTTGCGAGGCCTAACTAGTGGCCTTTTCTAAGAGTATCCTTTTATTTACCAATAATATCTTCTAATTTTATAAGTTGTAAAAAAGAGTTTCGAAAATTGCCAAGTGCTCAGATATTTAATTTTAAAATATTTCTCCATTTTTAAGCTGAACATTTACAAAAAGTGTTACTTATGAATTAATTTAAAAGCTACTTTAAGAAATTTTCGAAAAGATGTACCTACATACAGTGGATACAACTTATTTCAAACCTCTTATATGTATTGTATATATATATTTATATAAATATATTATTTCTGTTTAGAGGCCTCAAAACAGGACTTGCGATACTTCCCGCTGAATGAGAGTGTTTTTCAGTAAACAATTATATTTTACGCTCTCAAAATAAAAGAGCGTAAGCGTACATGTGAGTTTTGCTTCCACAATTGTGTATGAGGCTGACATCACTGGTTTTAATACTCACATACAGCACTCAGCATTAGCAATACGAAATACACAAACAATTTTGTCTGATATTTTTTTGTTGTTCTTCATTCTATAAAAGCAAGTGAAAACCAACAACACTTTCGTAAGGTTTGCTGGTAAACATTGACGACAGCGATCATCAGCGAAGACTTTGTTTTTGTTTAGCGTATGATATCGTTTTGTTTGTATTTGTTTTTGCAACAAGAAATAATGAATAAAAATTAGGTTTTTGTTCAATGTATTGGTGTTTACTCTTCCATAAGGAACTTTTGGCCACACTTGATTTACAAAGTACCTTTATTTCCTGAACTGGGCGATGTAAATGACAAAATTTTACTTATAGAATGCAAATTCCATGATGACTATGATGGAATTATAGGCAACGACGTATTACGTACCTATAAAGCTGCCATAGATTATAATAAAAACCAACTATTAATAAACAATAAAATTGTTCCACTTTTATATCCACAGTTCCAAAAAGTTAAGCTGATTACTAGTACAGAGTGCGGATTGGTTCATGTCTTAGAACAAAGTAATACTATAGGCGAAATTATTGTACAGGCAGCTATTTATAGTGCTCAAAATTTTAAAATTGAATTAGATACTGTTGGTAAATGTCCAGACGTTATATACCTTAACGAAAATAATTCATGGCCAGTCATTCCTGACAATTACCATTTAGTTGACGATAATTCACTTTACGAAAACAATTTAGAAACTTCCTTGTTTGAAAAAATTAGAATGGACCATTTAAACTCAGAAGAAGAAGTAAATCTAAGATCTATTTTAAATGACTTTAGTGAGTTATTTTATGAAACAAATTCTAATTTGACATTCACAAACGCCATCAAGCATAGGATAATTACTAAAGATGAAGTCCCAGTATTTTCAAAGACCTATAGGTATCCATATATACACAAAGCTGGGGCCGAATTACCGCATTCGATACCGAACGAAATTTCCATACAATTCAAATACAAATTTCGATCGATATCGAATGCCGTAATTTGCCCCCTGAAGTTAAAATACAAATTAGTGAAATGTTGAATAGTGGAATTATAAGGCCTTCAAAATCTCCATACTCAGCTCCTATATGGATAGTCCCCAAAAAATATGACGCTAGTGGGTTAAAAAAGTGGCGACTAGTTGTTGATTATAGGAAGCTTAATGAAAAGACAGTAGATGATCGGTTCCCTATCCCAAACAGTGAAGAAATTTTGGACAAATTAGGTAGGTGTATGTATTTTAGCACTCTGGACTTAGCTAAAGGATTTCATCAAGTTGAAATCGAAGAGCGTGATATACACAAGACGGCATTTTCAGTCCAAGGAGGTCATTACGAGTTCGTTAGAATGCCCTTCGGACTGAAAACAGCCCCAGCCACTTTTCAACGGCTAATGAATGACATCCTTGGGGATTTAGTAAACAAAGTTTGTCTGGTGTATTTGGACGACATAATCGTCTATTCTACTTCCATTCAAGAGCACATGAATGCTGAAATGTGATAAATGATAAATGTGAGTTTTTTAAAAGGGAGACCGAATTTTTAGGTCATGTGGTAACGCAAAGTGGTATAAAACCGAATCCCAAAAATGTGGAATGTGTAACAAATTATCCGCTGCCAAAAACACAGAAGCAAATAAAGCAGTTCCTTGGCCTAAGTGGGTACTATCGTAAATTCATTAAAGATTATTCAAAAATCGCTAGGCCAATGACTAACAGCAGTATTCACAAAAATAAAGTAGACTTGATCAACACTTTAAAATAAATTTTCTATGAAATTTTTACTTTAAAGCACACTTGAAGTACACATTAATTTTTGTGAATACAGCAGTAAATATCTAAAGAAAGACGCTAAGGTAGATATTCACGACCTAGGGTACATTGACAGTTTTAGAACGCTTAAGATACTTCTGAGCAATGACCCAATTCTTGTTTATCCTAATTTTAATAAACAATTTGTTCTGAGCACTGATGCTAGTAATTTCGCACTGGGTGCTGTCCTGTCGCAGGAGAACCATCCAATCTGTTATGCGAGTAGAACACTCACAGCACAGTAGAAAAAGAGTTGTTAGCCGTCGTATGGGCTGTGACATATTTTCGCCCTTACCTGTTTGGAAGAAGGTTTATCATACAAACAGACCACCAACCACTACAATGGCTCTGTTCAATTAAGGAGCCAAATTCAAAACTCATAAGATGGAGATTGAAACTGGAGGAGTATGATTACGAAATAGTGTATAAACGAGGTATAAATAATGGGAATGCAGATGCGCTATCCCGCATTGAACCCCAGATAAACTTAATTCAGCAACCATTGGCAAATATAATATCAATAAGTAATTCTCCACTTAACGTATACAAGTATCAGATAGTTATAGAAAAGTCAAATTCTTCTACCCTAAAAATTGTAAATAAAACAATTTTTAAAAATAATAGAAAAATAATAACGTCAAGTCATTTCGACGAGACTGATATGATAAGTATAATTCGTCGGCCCTGTAGCAAAAATTAGCCGGCGAAGTAAAAGATTGAAATAGCTACAAAAAAAAAACTCTATCTTCTCATCTTTCCTAATCTGTACCCTCAATACTATCCCCTCGTTTTCAGTTCTGGCGCAATGCATTGCATATATAGGGGTCATCCCCTGAGCGCTGGTCCTACTCAAAAAAAAAAAAATTATTTTCACCCTAAAAGAGTTGATGCCATTTTCATTAAGGATACTGATATTTATGAAACTCTTAAAGATACAATTACAAAATATTTTTCAGAAAATTCACTCTTAAAGATAACAAAATGCAATAATTTCATTGACGATGTTGTAGAGGAAAACGAACTTTACGATTATATCAAAACCGAACACCAGAGAAATAACCATCGGGGAATAAACGAAAATTTTGAACAATTAAGGACAAAAATATACCACCCAAACCTAAAACAACGTATTCAACAATTTATTAATAATTGCCACATTTGCAACATAGAAAAATATGACCGCAATCCTATTAAACAAAACTTTAAAATAACTGAAACTCCAGATAGACCAAAACAAATAGTATTTTATAGTTTAGAAAAAACATTATTTCTAACAATAATAGATAAATTTTCTAAATTCACAAGCAATTAGAATCCAGAATAGGACATGGGTCGAATTCAAAAAGGTTATCGTTCAGTATCTTAGTATCGTTTGTCATATAGATAAAATCGTAACTGACAATGAGTTAGGATTTAAGGCATTACCGTTGATGGAATTTTTAAGACAAAAACAAATTGAAATACATTTTATTTCAAATAACAACCACACATCTAATGCAGACGTAGAACGTCTCCATAATACCATTAACGAACATATTCGCCTACTAAGGCATGATCCTGAAAAAGATAGTGACACGATTGAAGAAAAAATGTACAAAGTTATCACATTTTATAATAGTACAGTGCACTCTACTATTGGATGTAAACCGATAGATTTTCAAAATGGTAATATAAAAACCGAAGATTACCCAAAGATTAAAGAACATATACTTAAACTAAAACAAAAATCAATAACAAGTCTGAATAAAAACCGTGAAGAATGTGAAGTCCAAACTGGTGCTGTTTACCTACGATGTGAAAGAGGTGGGAAAAATCACGCCAAATTTAGGAACATTGATGTAAATAGATTCGATAATGACCATGTAATAACCCAAAGAGGACACAAGTATTATAAGTCCCATATAAAAAGGAAGAAAAAGTGCTAATAATAAAGGCCTAAATATAAAATATTTAAACAAAATTTAAAAATTATCTTTTAAGCCCCCGTTTACAATGTCAAAGTATTTCACTCTAAAAAGATAGTAAAAATTTTAAGTTTTTATTGATATGAAAAGGAAGGAAGTAAAATTTGTTGGAGTACTCTCACTGTAAACTAGTCTTTATTTTTAGTTTATATTTAGAACATTAAAATAATTTTGCAAATATCGTATCTACACAAGAAAAAAATATTATTAAAAATTTTCTAAATAAATATCATGAATCTAATATTTAAATATCATGAATCTAATATTTTTCAATAAATAGCTAGAAAGGTGCTTAAAAAAAATATACGGATATTTTAACAATTTTTGGAATTATGTATATAAGTAAAATCGTTCAACTGATACTGGAAACAGTTCCAACACGTCAAAACACATCATAAATATTGCATCCACAAAGCCTAAAATATGCAAAAATTGTTGCATAAAACACTTATTTCGTAAACAAACTGAATGAAAAATGCGATTTGAACTCAAAATTTTATCAATAGCGGCAAAGTACGAAATGAAATGATTCATAGTATTTAATTATTTAATATCTTTTTTCTCTTTGAATTCTTATACATTCTTATACTAACATTAAAATCATATTAGAATATATACATATGTATTTTTTCACCAAAAATTAAAAAAAATGTTTATAAATTCTTTTATAAAATATACATATGTATGTATATTAGATAATATGTACATTGTACAAAAAACATATATGTATTTATTATCAAATTTGTATAATTAATTTTCGCCGGAGCCTCAATCAAACGGAGGAGTTATATGTAGACATATGTACATAATCTGAACTTCCCTAATGTAAATAAATATATTCTTTAGCGGTACCATAATCAACATTCCCTATTATTGTTACTTACTTACATACACGTAATTTGCATGTAACATAAGTAACAATAAATGTACACAAATATTTTTAGTTGTCTGTTGCTAAGCGTAACGACATGCCCAATCTTGTCCACTTCTTACTTACATACTTACACATAATGTAAATAAAAAGAATTGATCAAAATTGAGCATGTAATATTATAGCTGTTTATGCATTCTTTACATTGTTTTGCTACCAGGCGCATATGCTTCTGAACTCCCATTTTTAATAAATTTCAAAACGATCATATGTACATCTACGTACACATAATTATTTGCAAATGTAACAAATATTATTTACATATGTATACTATTTATATTAACACACATACGTATGTATATTATTTTATATTTACATATGTATATTATTATGTACATTAAATATTCTAGGTAACTTTGTCTGGCCTTACTTAAAACCTTTTTCCCAGCATATTCGTTTTTTTAGTCAGAAAACAGCGTGATACATGTAAAGAATTATTAAAATTTATAAAACGTAAAACTAAAAAAAGAAATTTATAAAAAGATTTATAAAAAGATCCTTGAAGGACTTTAATTTCAGTAATATTTTAAGATCAAATTAATTAAAAGGAGAAATCCTTAAAAGACCTCAATAGTGACTCCTTTGAATAAATTATAATTATAAAATAAAACTTTAATTTCAAAAAATATATAAAAATTTAAATAAAATTTTTATCAATGAATAAAAAAAACGAAATTAAATAATTTTGTGTTTTATTTCAATCCAAAAATCATAAACCAAAACTCTTAATTGCATAATCTTTTGTTTGTAAATAGAAATGTGTGGCGTTTTTATTATTTTATAAATAATTTAGCTTCGAATCTTTTTTGGGCACGTAGAAGATCTTTCTTGATTTCAATGAAGACCACTTGTGTCTCTTAATGTAATAAGATATGATGGTCAAGAATGTCATGATACCTATAACTTTAATAATCATATTCTTGTGAACATCATGTTCTGGTTCTGAGGTCCATTTAAGAAAAGCAGCTACATCCTTGGCCAATTGACTTTCGAGTAGGTGGGGTGCCATCTTGATATTCAATAACCTTAAGACAAATGAAATGGTAACTACAATATTGGTTTATTGTGAAATATTACTAACCTCATTGTACAGCACTTGGGCCATACCAATTGTACCACCTGCGAAATAGTGGTTAAAATATTGACCTTCAAGCAGTTGTACACCAGCTAGTGCGTCAAAGTATCCGGTAAGTAAGGAGAAGATGTAGTCTTCCCCACCTTTACGGGCTGAAACAATGTAACTTAAGTCAGGTGGATAGGCACCATTATTAGCAGCACGGGCAGCCTCTTCGTTGGGGTACGGAGAGGGGAAGTAATCCGACAATTTACCGGGACGATCAAAATATCTACCAGTATCATCTGGACCGTCACGAACCTGGTAAATAAGCAACAGTTCAAATTTTTTAAATACTTATATATGAACATACACTATTTTTACCATAATTCTCTCAGCTTCGGCTTCAGTATGGGTTACACCAATTAGATTGTGGTAGGCAATATATTTTATAAATTGGCAGGCACCTTCTCAAATGTGGTGTATCGTCTTGCGTAAAAAATGTAATCGATCTTCCCGGTCTTTCTGCTCTTGTGACTCCTGATATTAATTTAAACGTTTGCGCATCAGTAACCATTAGAAACTCTCTAAGGCCCTCATTAGAATCATCGTGTCCCATATCATGCTTAGTGTAGTATTCCTCGGATTTGACACCCTCCTGAGTGCTTTGCTGGAGGAAAAACTGGACATTTTCTAATTAATTCACTATTCATGTTAAGAACTCCTACCTTTTTTCGTTCTGCTAGTAAACTTTACGCCTCTTGTCAGTTGCCTAAAAAAGTTATGAGGAAGGCGTTATGAGCATCTATTTTTAATTAATGGATAATATTTTAAATAAGAATTAATAATTGTTTAGCACGTGCTGATGTGATTGTAGAATTATATTCTAATATTCTTTTTATATTTTTTAGAAAAGTATTATTTGTTGTTGAAACATTTATGACAAACTAAAACTATATATTCAATATAATAATTATATCAAACTCATATAACAAAGTTAACTTGATTAAGAATTTTCATTGAAGTTAAGGTATTAAACAATACAGTATTTCCAACAGTGATAAAATACAAGCAACTCTATGCAACTCAATTCATTCACAAATGTCAAAATACTAATTTGACATACGAAACTGTTTGACAGTCCAAGAAGATCCATATTAATTCGCTTTCGCCGCGAGTCTACCTTAAATTGATTCCCCTTGCATGTAAAGAATAATATAACAACACTGATTGGGATTCTTTTTGAAATTTCCGGCGGCCATTCTATTAATTGTGGCTTTGGCCTTAGTGGTTCACTTTTCATGATTTGAATAGTTTTGATACTTTAAAACTTAGAAGTTGAACTTTCAATCATATAACTTAAACAATAATTTTCAATAATGTCATTGATTTGTGCGAGTAAGTTAAGATAACAAAAATCGAGCTCTCTTAGGTTATGATATAGTAACTAATTATATTTCCGTGTACATATGTTAATTTATGTATGTGCATGCTTACATATGTGTACATTAGTAACAAATGAAGTACCCGATGCGCCCGTAATATCACCACATTCTGGCGCTATTTTCGAGAAACGTATAATAGAGAAGTATATAATGGAAAATGGTGTTGATCCAATTACCGGTAAAGAAATGAAAACTGACGACTTAATTGAAGTAAAAACTCCACCTATCGTTAAACCGAAACCCCCAACGGCTACAAGCATTCCAGCTACATTAAAAACGCTACAAGATGAATGGGATGCACTAATGTTGCATTCCTTCACGCAACGGCAACAGTTGCAAACAACCCGTCAAGAGTTATCTCATGCTCTTTATCAACATGATGCCGCGTGTCGTGTTATTGCACGACTTAATAAAGAGGTTGCAGCCGCTCGCGAAGCATTGGCCACCTTAAAACCCCAAGCTGGCATAGGAGCCACTATTGCTCCAACATCCATACCTCAGCCTGCAATAGCTTCGGAAGCAGCTGGTCTTCCGTCGCATCCAATAGAACAGGCGGGAATGAGTGGGGAAGTTATACAAAAGCTGCAGGACAAAGCCACCGTACTGACTCAAGAAAGAAAAAAGCGCGGAAGAACTGTTCCAGAAGAATTAGTTACACAAGATCAGATAAAGGGTTTTGTTACGGTGGCTTCACATCCAGGCTTGCATTCAGCTTCTATACCAGGTATATTGGCACTGGATATCAATAGTGCGGATCACTGTAAAATTCTAACTGGAGGCAATGACAAAAATGCAACAGTATTCAACAAAGATACTGAGCAAGTAGTTGCTATACTTAAGGGTCATACAAAGAAGATCACAAAAGTAATATATCATCCGGATGAGGATACTGTCATAACGGCTTCACCGGATATGTCAATACGAATTTGGAATGTACCTACGTCTCAGACACAACTATTATTAAGGTGTCATGATGGTCCGATTACAGGACTTTCGTTGCACCCAACAGGCGATTACGTTCTATCAACATCTTCGGATAAACACTGGGCGTTTTCTGATATTCGTACTGGACGACTTCTAACAAAGGTTACCGTTGGAATTTTAACAATAGTATACATAATATGACATTTTTAAGCTTTCTTTTAGGTTATCGATACAGCGGAAGTGGGACTTACAACAGCTCAGTTTCATCCAGACGGTCTAATTTTTGGTACTGGAACAGATGATTCACAAGTGAAAATCTGGGATCTTAAAGAACAAAGTAATGTAGCAAACTTTCCGGGCCATACAGGTCCTATATCTGCAATTTCCTTTTCGGAAAACGGGTACTATCTTGCTACAGCAGCCGACGACTCATGCGTTAAATTATGGGATTTACGTAAATTGAAAAATTTCAAAACAATACAACTGGACGATACTTACGAAGTGAAAGATTTATGCTTTGATCAGAGTGGAACATATTTAGCAATAGCAGGGACCGACGTAAGGTAAGCTTTTGCAACTTGTATTTTTCTAACATGGAGGAGGTATACAGATTAGTTCTACTTGTTTTGATTTTATGAATGTACGAGGCATTTAGCAAACATAAAAATGTTGCACAGTACTACGAAGTTTTTTCTGAAGGTACGGTCATACTTATCAAATATATGCTCAAAATAACATAACCACTAAATAATACTGAAAAATATTTTATTCAGATACGTGTTTTTTGAGTAAAATAATTTCATACAAAACAAATAGACAGTGTTATAGAATTTAATATTGTTGGAAACTGTTTACCTCAATAAGCACTTGTTTGAAATAAAAGGTTTTTCATTAGTATCAGTGGTAGCGCTTTTTCGGCCAAATATTTGACAAATGTGACCGTACCTTAAGTCTTTTCCACACACTACAAATTTTGCTGCCCAAATACATGCAACTCCGGCAACGAAACAAACAAAAGGAAATTAATTCATGTACGATCAAGGCAGATTTACCAGGTACTCTCAGTACCGCAGGTGTATATTGAAATTTGTTGAGCTACTGTCAAAAGTTTATATACAAGCCACATAAAATGTTTTGTTTTCTTAAATCTTCCTTGTTAATGATGCTTCTCCTTCCTTGATTTTGACATTAGCTCTTCATTTTCTACCAACAAAATACGTGTGGTTTTTGGTGTTGTTTCATTGTTGTACTAGTAAGAGCACCTGATAAATCTGCCTTGTGTACGATTTGTAAATTATTTGCTTCTTTCTCACAGAAAAATCAAAAGTTGAGTATGAGCTGGGACTAATTGACAGCACAAATGCGATGTTATATAATGTCTTGGTGTGTCATAGCTCAGCGCATTTAACAGTGTCATTTTATAAATTAATTAATATTTTATGTAAAAATTAACCAATATAGGAATAAAAAAGGAAAAAAGGTATACGATGTTATATAATGTCTTGGTGTGTCATAGCTCAGCGCATTTAACATTGTCATTTTATAAATTAATTAATATTTTATGTAAAAATTAACCAATATAGGAATAAAAAAGAAAAAAAAATAAGCTGGATTGCGTATTTTTACATGTATATATATATATATATATATATATATATATATATATATATATATATATATATATATATATATATCTATGTATATGTATGTATATATATATATATATATATATATATATATATATATGTATATATATATATATATATGTATATATATATATATATGTATATATATATATATATATATATATATATATATATATATATATATATATGTATATATATATATATATATATATATATATATATATATATATATATATATACTGTTATGAAATCTTTTTATTTGACACATTGTTGTCACAATACTACTATATATATAAATGAAATTTATTTGTTGGTGGTTAAGCAATGTCTATATGCATTTCATTGGTGCTTTACCAAATCGTCAGTAGACTTTAACCACAGTTTTGAAAAGTTAAAAACCTCTTATCTTATGCATATACTTCCGAAAACCATCTGAGAATTCACAACTTGTCAATTACAAACTATTTTCAAAAATAACAACAGAACAAGAACATAGGCTTGCAACTCATACAAAACTAAACCAACAAATAAAGTATGTTCGATATGAATCTATTTTATTTTTCTACACCTTTATACAATCAGAAATCCATTGGATAACAAGAAAAGTATTTATAAGGCAAAATGAAAAATAAAATCTAAATTAAACTGTTATGAAATCTTTTTATTTGACACATTGTTGTCACAATACTACTATATATATATAAATGAAATTTATTTGTTGGTGGTTAAGCAATGTGTATATGCATTTCATTGGTGCTTTACCAAATCGTCAGTAGACTTTAACCACAGTTTTGAAAAGTTAAAAACCTCTTATCTTATGCATATATGTACTTCCGAAAACCATCTGAGAATTCACAACTTGTAAATTACAAACTATTTTCAAAAATAACAACAGAACAAGAACATAGGCTTGTGGTTAAAGTCTACTGACGATTTGGTAAAGCACCAATGAAATGCATATAGACATTGCTTAACCACCAACAAATAAATTTCATTTATATATATAGTAGTATTGTGACAACAATGTGTCAAATAAAAAGATTTCATAACAGTTTAATTTAGATTTTATTTTTCATTTTGCCTTATAAATACTTTTCTTGTTATCCAATGGATTTCTGATTGTATAAAGGTGTAGAAAAATAAAATAGATTCATATCGAACATACTTTATTTGTTGGTTTAGTTTTGTATGAGTTGCAAGCCTATGTTCTTGTTCTGTTGTTATTTTTGAAAATAGTTTGTAATTTACAAGTTGTGAATTCTCAGATGGTTTTCGGAAGTATATGCATAAGATAAGAGGTTTTTAACTTTTCAAAACTGTGGTTAAAGTCTACTGACGATTTGGTAAAGCACCAATGAAATGCATATAGACATTGCTTAACCATCAACAAATAAATTTCATTTATATATATATATATATATATATATATATATATATATATATGTATATGGGCATTTCCATTTTGGCGTTACGTTACTTTTGTACGACGATATGTTGAAAAAAACTTTAAAAACCATAATTTAAAAAAGTATTTTTCTCACATTCGAGAAGAGATTGGATAGCTCTATATTCAGCCAAAAAATGGAAATAGTTGAGCCTAAGAATTTCAAGATATACTCCAAAAAGTGACCTGGCGTTACGTTGCAAAAAACGGAAGTGCGATTTGACTTTGATAACAAAATTGTTTAACTCTGCGAATTTTGAGCAAGTCTTTTTAATCAAAACTTTTTTGGTAGAACTTGGACTTATATACATTAATTTTGCAAGTTATTAAATGGAAAATTTTTTGTTCTCTGAGGGAAAAAAGATCTGGCGTTACGTTACTGGCGTTACGTTACTAAAATTTCCACTTGATATTTATTTTGTTAAAAAAATACGAAAAACACATAAATATTAGAAAATTATATAAAAACTACGATATACTAAATATATTTTTTGCATTTGTTTTATGATTGAATATTTTTGTAGCAACAGTTTTGCAATAAGAGTATTATTATGAAATTGATTTTAGGAATGTTAATTATAAAGCGAAAATGCCCTTGAAGTTAAGAAACACTTACAAAAACGAGAACTTCAAACTTGTAGCTCAGTATTTCACCATCCCAACAAAAGAAAGCTTTAAGCTCCTAAATTTAATTTATTTTAGCAGTTTCTCCTTTATAATACATTAGGAAAATATCTGTTTGTTAAATTTTAATTTTTCGATCAAGGTGGACTTTTTTCTGGAAATGCCCATATATATATATATATATATATATATATAGATATATATATATATATATATATATATATATATATACATATATATATATATATATATATATATATATATATATGTATATATATATATATATATATATATATATATATATATATATATATATATATATATATATATATGTATATATATATATATATATGTATATATATATATATATATATATATATATATATATGTATATATATATATATATATATATATATATATATATATATGTATATATATATATATGTATATATATATATATATATATATATATATATGTATATATATATATATATATATATATATATATATATATATATATATATACTAGTAGGCCCGTCCGGCATTGCTCGACCAGTTTTTTGGGTAGAAATTGGTTTAATTGCGTTTACACCTTCTTATATTAAGTATGTAGTTACATTGCTGTTAAATAAAATTGTTTGCTTTAAATATGAAGGCATATATTTATATTAATTGAAATGAAAATTTACTATAAAATCAATGCTTAAGATCCGAATGCTCAAGAAGTGAAGAAAGTTATATATCGTCACAGAAAATGTGAAACGAAAAAAATACAAAGTCGAATATATTAGTTTTGTCAGGTCGATAAAGTCATAATAAATCTCTATTATTTTGTTCAGACATACACCTTAATTGAGTTTATCGCAATTAACAGCATTATTGAGCTCAATTACCCATACAAAATTTTAATTAGCTAATTGATCAATTAACACTTAATTGTCTATAAAATTGAGCAAGGTCTAAAATGCAACACTGTATTTGTTTAGTGAGCACCATAATGCCTACTGAACAAACTTTATGAAATTTGACAACTCATATGCAAACAAATTCACAAAAACAAATGGCAAGGCAAGTTGAGAGTGAGTTTTTAAAATAAAATTTTTTAATTAACAATTAAAAGAGAAGAAAAATAAAAAAATTATTTCGTACAACAACAGGTCCAAAGGCAAATAGGAAGCGCATTTTATGGAACGACGCCAGTTAAGCATCAATGTAAACAACACCTTTTGTTAGCTGCTGTCAAACGCTAATTGTGTTAGTTATAGTGTGAACACTTTTCAATTAACTTATTATTGACTCAATTAATAATGCATTTCTGAACAACATATATAATACTTTAGTCTCAGTTTCCTTCTCAATAATCCTTTTAATTTGATACCCATATCGTGTGGTGTATAAAAAGTAGTCGTCTGACCATTTTGGGGCGTGTCTCATAAGTGTTGATATTTCATTAAATTTTGCGTTTCCACTTCCAAAATTCCTTAAATTTGGTACCCATGTCATGGGGGTGGTCCGCCCTTTTGGCTGACCATTCGTCCTCAAAAATCTCTTTTATTTTATACCTATATCGTGTGGATAGAAAAAAGTAGCGCTCCGCTATTTTGAAGCGTCCACCATATTGTGACGTCCGCATACATATATTGGTTTTGAAATAATTTTTCCTTTTCAAAAATCGTCATCATTTGATACCCATATCATGGGGATGGACATAAAGGGATGGCTCACATCTTTTTGGGGTATCCTATGTCCGTCTCTTGACTCTAAGCTAAATTCCCACCAATTTGCAGCCAAATCGGTAACGTCGTTCTTGAGTTATAAATAGTGTAACTAACAGGACTTTCTTTTATAAATTTAGATTGCTGTTAAATAATATTTTTTGCTTTAAAGAAAAAGGCATATATCTTAATTATAAAAATATTTAAAATAACAATTTGCTATAAAAGCAATGCTTAAGATCCGACTGCTCATGTGTATATATAGAAAGTCATATATCGTCACAGAAAATGCGAAACGAAAACGTATACAAAATCGATTTTATTTTTAGTTTTTTTCAGATCGATAAAGTCAGAAGAAATCTCTCTGTTAGATTTTTTTGGAGTTACTATACTTTAGTCTTAATTTCCTTCTCAATAATCCTTTCAATTTGATACCCATATCGTGTGGTGTATAAAAAGTAGTCGTATGACCATTTTGGGACGTGTCTCAAAAAGTGTTTCTATATAGATATTTCATTATATTTTGTGTTCCCACTTCCAAAACTTCTTTAATTTGGTACCCATATCATGGGAGTGTTGCTCCCTTTTGTTCGTAAGAGGATTTATTATATTTTATGTTTCGTTCTCAAAAATACCTTCCATTTTATACCCATATCACGTGAATGGAAAAAGGTAGTGCTCCGCTATTTTGAAGCGTCCACCATATTCTTTTTGAAATAATTTTATTATGTTTTATATATCCTTTTCAAAAATCGCTCTCATTTGATACCCATATCATGGGGTGGATAAAAGGAATGGCCCACATCTTTGGGGTATCCGCCATTTTGGTGTCCTATGTCCATCTCCTGACTCTAAGCTAAATTTCCACCAATTTGCAACCAAATCGGTTAAGTCGTTCTTGAGTTATAAATAGTGTAACTAACACGACTTTCTTTTATATATATAGATATGTATATATATATATATGTATATATATATATATATATATATATATATATATATGTATATATATATATATATATATATATATATATGTATATATATATATATATATATATATATATATGTATATATATATATATATATATATATATATATATATATATATATATATATATGTATATATATATATATATATATATATATATATATATGTATATATATATATATATATATATATATATGTATATATGTATATATATATATATATATGTATATATATATATATATATATATATATATGTATATATATGTGTGTATATATATATATATATATATATATATATGTATATATATGTGTGTATATATATATATATATATATATATATATATGTATATATATGTGTGTATATATATATATATATATATATATATATGTGTATATTATATATATATATATATATATATATATATATATATATATATGTATATATATATATATATATATATATATATATATATATATGTATATATATATATATATATATATATATATATATGTATATATAATATATATATATATATATATATGTATATATATATATATATATATATATATATATATATATATATATATATATATATATGTATATATATATATATATATATATATATATATATATATATATATATACATATATATATATATATATATATATATATATATATAACGACTGGGTTATTGCTCTGCGTGTAACTAAATAAATGAAGACCGTCTAAATTATGCAATTCATTTATTTAATTATTTAATTTATCCCGAACAATGATATTTAACATTTACAAAATTTTATTTTACAAAATCGTGTCTTTTCTTAGCGTGAAAAAAGAGAGTGTCCAGAAAAGTTAAAAGGTACGAAGAATAAGCAAGTTAAAAGTTGAGCAGTGCTGCCACAGTACCCCCCTTGCTAGACTGATCAGCTCATAAAAATCTCACTGGGAGTTTTACTTGACGTCCAATGCGTGTGGTTGAAGTCGATGGTGGATGTGGTGTTTTACTCTCAACTGTATTTTTGATGACCTTTGGGTGATTTGTTGTAGCTGGTGTACTCACTTTTGTGGGTTTCTTTTTAGTTGCGTTTGTTGGTTTACTTGTTGTTGGTATAGTAGCTTTTGTTTGTTGACGACATGTTTCGTCATTGCGGTACGGTTCATTTGCTATATACGCTGGCTTAAGTCTATCGACTGATATGTTGACGTCTTTACCGTTAATTTTAATTTTGAAGTATTTATCTTCTCTATGGACGACTTGATATGGCCCATCATATGGGTGTGACAAGGATGGGCGGATTGAATCGTTGCGCAAAAATACCTGTGGGCATGTATTCAAGTCTGGATGCTTAAACGTTTTTGCCTCACTATGCCAAACAGTTTGTTGCGGTTGAATGTTTTGCATCGCTTTACGGAGGTCCTTGAGAACTTCAGTCTCAGTCTTAGTTTCAGACTGTGGGCCGAAAAACTCCGCTGGTATGCGTAGTGTAGTGCCCAGCACTAATTCTGCCGGAGAGGCTTTGATGTCCTCTTTGTATGTTGTACGTAGACCAAGTAAGATAATTGGCAGGAACTTTGTCCATCGATCTTGGTCGTGGCATAGTATTGCAGCCTTTAACGTCCTATGCCATCTCTTAATGAGACCATTAGCTTGAGGATGGTATGGCGTTGTCCGTAGGTGATTGATACCAAGATACTTTGTTAGCTCTCGGAAAAGAGTCGACTCAAATTGTCTTCCTTGGTCACTCGTAATATACGATGGGATGCCGAAGCGTGATATCCAGCCTGATATGAGTGCTTGAGCAACTGCTGTTGCTGACATATCGACTATGGGTATTGCCTCCGGCCAACGACTAAATCTATCTATTATTGTGAGGCAATATCGAAATCCATCACTTGGCGGAAAAGGTCCTACTATGTCAATGTTTAAGTGTGAAAAACGGTTGTCAACCAAATCGAATTTTTGAAGTGGTGATCTTGTGTGACGTAGAATCTTTGCGCGTTGGCATTGTATGCAACTTCGTGCAAAGGTTATGCTGTCCTTACGAATGTTTGGCCAAATGAATCTAGTTGTCATCAATCTGGCTGTTGCCCTAGTACCCGGGTGTGACATATTGTGCGTTGCTTCCAAACAATTTTTTCTTAAATTTGTTGTGATAAACGGTCGTAATCGTTGTGTAGAATGGTCACAGTAAATGAGGCTTTCGCTTCCGGGGATTGCAAAACGTTTGAGTTGTATTTTGTAAGGTGACTTACCGGTAAGTATATACTGAAGCTCTGCATCTGTCTCTTGTGCGCTTGCTAGGTCCTCGAAGTCAATGGCCGACTGACTTGTGACTGTTTCTATTCGTGAAAGCAAATCTGCAGTGATGTTGTTTTTTCCAGCTACATACCTGATGTCTGTTGTAATTTGGCCAATATAATCCAGCTGCCTAGCTTGACGATTATTTGCTTTTTCAACCGTTTGACGAAATGCGTAGGTGATAGGTTTGTGGTCGGTATAAATGTGGCACGTTCTACCTTCCATCATGTATTTAAAATGTACCACTGCTAAGTACATGGCAGTAAGTTCACGATCGTAAGTGCTGTATCGAAGTTGAGTTCTATCGAATTTTTTTGAAAAAAATCCGAGCTTCTGAATATCACCATTGATTATTTGATGCAGTGCCGCACCTGCAGCAGTATTGGAAGCGTCGACCCAGAGGGAGATTTCTGCATCTTTTGCCGGATGTGCAAGCAACGTAGCATTAGCAAGCTGTATTTTACACTCTTCGAAAGCCTTCGTTGTTTCGTCGTTCCATGTTAACGGTGATCGGTCATTCTTTATGTTTCCAGGGATCATGTTTAACAGCGGTGCTTGCAGTTTGATAGCTTGCGGTAGAAAACGTCTGTAAAAATTAATTGTCGCTAGAAAGCGTTTGAGTTCGTTTGCTAGTGTTGGTTTTTTGAAATTTAAAAGGGCTTCAACGCGTTGTGGGAGAGGTTCTATACCTTGTGCCGTAACCTTGTGCCCTAAAAACGAAATTTCGGATTTTCCGAATTCACACTTTGCTATATTAACTGCTAAGTGGTGCTGTTGCAAGCGCTCGAAAACTTTTTTTAAATGAACTCGATGTTCCTCTGGAGATGATGATGCTATACATAGGTCGTCCATGTACGGGAAGACGAATTCCAGCCCTCTGAAGACGTCATGTACAAGGCGCTGAAAAGTTTGGGCCGCGTTTCTAAGGCCAAACGTCATATAAACAAACTCAAATAGGCCGAACGGTGTGGTGATGGCCGTCTTTGGGATGTCGTCTGGGTGTACAGGCACCTGATGAAAGGCTTTTTGTAAGTCGACCTTTGCAAATATGGTTTTTCCATGCAAAATTGTGGTAAAGTCTTGTAGGTATGGCAAAGGGTAACGGTCTGGTATCGTTACTGCATTGAGTGCCCTATAATCGCCGCAGGGTCGCCAGGTTCCATCAGGTTTTTGAACCATGTGAAGTGGACTGGACCAACTGCTGTTTGAAGGCCTGCATATACCCAGCTTCATTAAGTTTTCAAATTCATTGCGAGCCGCTGCTAGTTTTTCCGGCGACAAACGTCGTGGGCGTGAGAAAACTGGAAATCCTGTTGTTTCTATGCGGTGAACAACCGATGACTGCACAGGTGTGCCAGGCTGCACAAGCCGCGTTATCTTTGGAAATTCTCGTAAAATTTCCACAAACGGTGTCGATGATTGCAATGTTTTTATTGATGAATTTTTTATTTGCTTGACAATACCGATTGACTTGAGTTGCGTTGAATTGTCGATCAATCTTTTTCTTTTAAGGTCAATAAGCAGATCGAAATGGGATAAAAAATCAGCTCCTATAATATGTGTACTTACGTCTGCAATTATAAAAGTCCATAAAAATTCTCGCCTTAGGCCTAGGTTCACCCTTATTATCGCCTCCCCGTAAACTTTGATTGGGGACCCGTTTGCAGCAAAAAGTTGCATCGGTGTTTGTCGCACCTTCGATGCGTTGACTGATTTAGAGACCACAGATACGTCGGCGCCGGAATCAATAAGGTAACGAATATGTGTGTCTGAATCAATAATCTGGAGGCGATATGAGTCGATAGCACCAGAAAATTCGCCAATTCCTGATGCTTGTGAAGCAGCTAGTCATTGCTGTTTGTTGTTATTGTTTTTACCCCCCGATGTGAATGTGCACGGTTTTCGGCACATACGAGCTTTTGCACCATACATTCGGTGATACCAGCACATCGTTGATTCGTTTGCGTTTGGGGTGTCGTTTCTTTCATTTATTTTGCTTCGAGGTCTCGATGTGGAGCGGCTTAACCTACCTGCGGCCTCATACGGCATAAAATTTTTCATCAATTTCATCAGTCGAGTTAGTTGCTCTTGTATAGCTGATAACTCGCTGTTTGCATGCGTAGACGTTGTATGTTTTGAGGTTAGGTTTACCTCGTTTATGTTACGTAAGCCGAGAGAATCGACAATTGCGTCTGCAATAGTTGTTTTGTCAGCGATATCAACCTTAGATGCAATTACAGCAGCTTGAGCATGTGGAGGTAGGCGTGCGGCCCATAAATCGATTAGGATGTTTTCGCTTAACGCTGTTCCTGCAACCCGCCTCATCTCGTGTAACAGTTGAGAAGGTTTTAAGTCGCCGAGGGGCATTTCTGACAAAACACGTTGCAGGCGCCGTTGCTGACTGTCGGCAAAATGTTCCACTAACTTACTTTTTATGTAATCATATTTATTTTGTTGGGGATTTGAATCAATTACTGAGCGCAATTCACTTAATTTCTGCGGTGGCACTTGTGCCATGGTGATATTGTATTTCAGCTGGTCGCGGTGTATGCCAGAGGCCGCAAACCAAAACTCTAACGACATAAAGTACGAGTCGATGTTTGTGGCATTCATGCTGGGTGGAGTCAAACGAACAGCAGACACTGCGTCCATATTGACGTTGGCACGCGCGGGATCTGCAGGAACGTTGACATTGTTTTCTTGATTTTCACCGTCAGCCATTTTGTAAAAAAATTCTATTGTAAAGTCGAGGATCAATTTATCGTGGGATCACGTCGGGGTCACCAATATAACGACTGGGTTATTGCTCTGCGTGTAACTAAATAAATGAAGACCGTCTAAATTATGCAATTCATTTATTTAATTATTTAATTTATCCCGAACAATGATATTTAACATTTACAAAATTTTATTTTACAAAAACGTGTCTTTTCTTACGCTGCGATTACACATGCAAGTAGTGGCATGCCATTGATGTATACGTATTATCAACGAAAAATTATTCGAAATAGCCGAATCTCATGCAATTTGCTTTTCTGTCTACACATGCCATTGCCAGTTCATTTTCAAAATGTCGTCGAAGCGTAAACTTGGATTTTGATTCCATTTCAACTTTTTGTTTTGTTTGTTATGTAGAGTTACCGAGTTCACCATATAGGCGCATTTTTGGGGAAAAGGTTAGCATATATTTTTATTCATATTATTTTAATAATATGAATGCTCTTTAATTAACAAACTTGCTACTTTTTATGTGAATTTCAAGAAATACTGCATAATAATACATTAAATAAGTTAAAACCTTAACTACAATTTTACTGTAATCCAGAAAGTTTGCATTAAATTTTTGGCAGGGTAACATTGATTATCGTTTTGACATTTAGTGGCATGCAAGTGCCAAATTTTTACTCGCATGCAAAATTAGCTGCCACTGGAGCTGCCACTAGAAAAAATGTATGTGTATTAGTAAAAAGTTGTAAGTGTATTGAATTTTTCGAACTCCCAGTGGCATGTGTAAACGCTAAGTTAGCGTGCAAAAAAGAGAGTGTCCAGAAAAGTTAAAAAGGTACGAAGAATAAGCAAGTTAAAAGTTGAGCAGTGCTGCCACATATATATATATATATATATATATATATATATATATATATGTATATATATATATATATATATATATATATATGTATATGTATATATATATATATATATATATATATGTATATGTATATATATATACATATATATATATATATATATGTATATATATATATATATATATATATATATATATATGTACATATATATATATATATATATATATATATATGTATATATATATATATATATATATATATATATATATATATGTATATATATATATATATATATATATATATATGTATATGTATATATATATATATAAATATATATATATACATATATATATATATATATATATGTATATATATATATATATATATATATATATATATATATATATATATACATATATATATATATATATATATATATATGTATATATATATATATATACATATATATATATATATATATATATATATGTATATACATATATATGTATATATATATATATATATATATATATATGTATATATATATGTATATATATATATATATATATATATATATATATATATATATATATATATATATACATATTTTTTTTTAATATTTTCATTCAATTTGTTTTTTTTTTCCATTCAATAAAAACACAAAATTGGGAATTTATGAATTTTGTTCTTCCTGAATTTTAAAACAGTTTTAATTAGCGAAAGCAACAACGTCGATTGCCTTTTTGGTTACTTTTATGCAGAAAAAATATTTCAACGAAACGAAAATTTTAATTTTTTTACCAATGCTGCTCTTAATGGGGCATGAAATAGTTTTATTTAAGAAAAACGTAATATATGTAACCATTTTGGTCACTTTCATGTACCATAAAATATTGCAATTATCCAGCTCTGGAATCTAAATATTAATTTTTGCTACCAATTTTGTTTTTCCTGAACTAAAAAATAGTTTTAATTAGTAAAAAGCCGACGTAGTTGTCTTTTTGGTAAATTTTATGTACAAAAAAAATTTAATTTCCCAGCTCTGTAAGGGAAATTTTAATTTTTTTTTACCAAACCTAGTCTTCATTAGGTATAAAGTCGTTTTATTTAAGAAAAACTTAAAATTTGCAACCATTTTGGTCAATTTCATGTACTACAATATATTCCATGTACCAAAAAACTTTAAACTTCCCAACCCTGGAAGTGAAATTGATTTTTTTTACCATGAGGTATAAAATAGTATTATTTAAGAAAAATTTAAAATTTTGAACCATTTTGGTCACCTTCATGAACTATAAAATATTGCACTTGTCCAACCCTGGATTAGAAATTGTGATTTTTGTGAAAATTTTTTATACCCAATTTTGTTTTCTTCCTAAAATATAAAATAGTTTTGATTAGCAAAAACAAAAACGTTAATATTTAGTTACTTTATGTATAAAAAAAATTTCAATTTCCCAACACTGGAAGCGATATTTTCATTTTTAAAATTTTTTTATCAATGCTAATCTTCATGAGGCATAAAGTAGTTTTGTTTAAGAAAAACTAAAGCTTTGTAACAAGATTAGTTATTACATGTGTTGGGTTTTATTATTTGTTTTAAAGAATACACTGCTCAGCTTTCTGTTTTGTTCTAGACTAACTTAATTCTTGAGACTAAAAACCTTATACTTTTTTTGTAATTAAAATTGTTTTGGCACGTTCTGCTGGTCAGCAAAGCGACATTGCAAAATTGCACTTTCTATAAAATAATTATTTAAAATACGTTGAACCCTAGCATTATTGCAAAACGTGCCAAACTAAAAAGTGCACAACATCATTTCCCCTTTGGAGAAGGCTGCAAGCATATTTTGGGCTCAAGAGATCGTTTGCTTTTGATTATTTATTTAATTTAAGCAAAGTATTATTAACTAAGAATTGTACTTAAATCTTATGCAAAAGTATTATTAGCAATACTAACAACAATCATACATAAATCTTATGGAAAAGTATTATCAAAAATTAAAAAGTATTACTAACAAAAGTCATATATAAATCTTATGAAAAGTATTATCAAAAATTAAAAAGTATTATCGAAAATTAAAAGGTATTATTATGAAAAATTAAAAAGTATTACTAACAAAAGTCATATATAAATCTTATGAAAAGTATTATTATCAAAAATTATACATACATTTTATGGGAATATGAAATTTGCTTATCCGAATTAAAAATATCTGAACATTTGTATTAATTGAAATAGTTTTAGTTTAGTGCTAAAATATTTTTATCTACTGTTTAAATATTTGTTAGAACCACAGATATTTGTTACTTTGTTGGATTTGTATGTTTCTATAATTTTATGAAATTGTAAAAACACGTATCCATTATCCATTTAGCCTTACAACTTCTCATAGTTTTCTCCAGTAAAACTGTAAAAAATTGTATGCTTAGGAGTACCGTTATAACTAATAATTCAGCGTTATGAAGCCTTTAGGTTATGTAGGAATGTTCTTTCTTTTCTCTTTTCTGTATATGGGTATATTTTACATACGGTTTCTAACCCAAAATTCTTCATTTCGCATCGTTAAATAATTTGATTCTGTTGTTGTGGACCTTTTTTATCTTCCCTTTTATTTGCACTGAGGTGGTGACTGGACCATTTATTGATATAATGTCGTATGGTCCATTCCATATAGGTGAAAATTTATTTTTCCTTGTAGCATTTTTTAGTAACACCTTTTGACCCCTTTGAAAAGTCGCGGGATTTACATTCTTGTCATATGATTTTTTTGAGATTTATTTTGCCTTGTCGAGATATTGTTTTGTAATTTAATGGGTTTTGTGTAGTTGGTATCGGAGACGTATTGGGTAATCTTCTAGGTTATTCGCTTATGTATGAGCCCTTTTTAAGTTTGTTGGCATGTCAAACTTGAAACCAAACAAACAATTAAGTGGAGTCAATTTCGTACCTGCGTGTTGTGTATTGTTGTGGACATGTACAGCTTGTCTCAAACACTGACCCCATGACCTTTCGTCATTAGCCACGAAATTTCTTAAATATTCCGCTAAGGGACGATGACTACGTTCAAGGCTGCCATTAGCTTATGGATGGTAAGCAGTGATGTGCAATTTTTTAACACCTAATAATTTGCACGTCTGCGCAAATAGTTTGGAAGTAAAGTTGGATCCGTTATCAGTAACCAGGACTTTAGGTATTCTATATCTTATGATTTCCTCGTAAAAAACCTACTGTAGCTGCCTCTTGATATGGTAAATCGGCACATTCCATATATTTCGTCAACTCATCTTGGAAGGTTAAGATGTACCTATTCCCAGAGTAGGTTTCAGGCAATATTCCGACTATGTCCAATATACTTTATCGAATGGCAGTTGTGGCGTATCCGTAATAATCATCGGCATTTTAGCTAGTTTTGAACTTTTGTTTAATTGGCACTTAATTATTTACATTAATTCTATTTAACATATAAATAATATATTTACATATATGTATATATACAAGGACTTATACACTATTTTCTAAATGGAAGGTCAAGCACGTGTTGTCTTTTTAATCTGTGTACTTCTTCTTCATCATCTAATAAAATAATAGCTAAAGGGTTGGAATGATAACTAAGTCTGTCAAGGTATCTTAAACTGTAATTATTTATTTCATTTCTAATTTTTGGTATATATAAATCTCTGTGAATCGCATCATTTGTTACAAACCATGGGGCATCTACAATCATTCTAATAGTTTTTGATTGATATCGTTGAAGTATTTCTATATTGGAGTTACTTGCCGTACCCCAAAGTTGAATTCCATACGTCCATATTGGTTTTAAAATTGTTTTATATAATAGTACCTTATTTTCTAAACTAAATTCAGATTTTTTCCCTAGTAACCAGTACATTCGTTTTGTTTTAATATCCAAACAATCTCTTTTAGCTTTTATGTGTTGTTTCCACGTTAGCCTTTTATCAATATACATGCCAAGATATTTTACACAATCAGATTTTGGAATTTCTTCATTATTTAAAAAAATGGGAGGAGATATACCCTTCCTTAATTGGCACTTATGACATTTTTTAATATATTCATTTATGTCTTTCAGCATGTTTTTCCAGCGGTATTGTTGCCTTATCCTCCAATAAGTTTTTTTCATGCCTTGGTGACCTCCTAAGGCAGAGTTATGGAAGTCATCCAAGATCGTATTTATTTCCTCTCGGTCGGTAAGGATTTCGACCCTTTACTTTTGTCTGCTGTCCTTTTCAATATTTTCTGGTGGATTTATGTACACTACTTCTTTATCTTCGCCTTCCTTTGAAGTTTGTAACTTTGTTTCTTCATCCTCCATTCGTGTTTTGCTCCTTGCTTTTAACAACTGATATATTTGCACTGTCTGTTGGCTGTTTTCTGCTCAGTGCATCGGCATTGGTGTTAGCTTTTCCGGGTTTGT
Source organism: Linnaemya tessellans (assembly GCA_951800035.1). Taxonomy (NCBI): domain Eukaryota; kingdom Metazoa; phylum Arthropoda; class Insecta; order Diptera; family Tachinidae; genus Linnaemya; species Linnaemya tessellans. The sequence goes on along the minus strand of OX637534.1, from coordinate 61,284,113 downwards.
AATCTATTTTATAGTCATAGTCCGAAAGCTTGTGATGAAATCGAAAAGCTGTTTCACAATCTTCTGTCCAAACAAATTTGTTATCCTTTTTAATAAGCTAGTAATTGGTGCAGCTTGTTTGCGTGTGGTATAAAATTTATGAAATAAAATAAAAACACAGTATTTTAATTAAAATTTGTGATGAGTTCCTTTATTTTTTCAACTCTTTGTTACCTTGAATAGCGATATGTGGTTCCGAAAAAGGTCACAAAGCAAGCGCTATAACTAGTAAAAATTGAAGATGGCGAAGACAATGTTTAACCTACCCGTTAGCGGTTTACTCGTTGGAATCCATAAAATATTCCAGCCAAACAATGTTGATAACAAGGGAATAATATTTGGATCGAAACAGAGAATTCCAATAAAATACATAGACGGAAAACTAATAAGTTAATAATATAAACAAAGATATCAAATGTTAAATTCAGCTTAAACATTGCCGGCCACCTTGCAGGAACATAGTTACATGCAAGACAGTGAATTTTAAGTATAAATAATAAAATAAATACTTCGCTATAATACAAGGTATATTTATATATATATTTTTTCATAATACAAAAGACGAATGGTTTTTATCACAGACCCATAAACTGAACCCGTGCGGGATGATTTTGGTCAGATCCATGAACTGTGTTAAAGAACGATATTAAAACGGGGATTGGCCAGAAATGACCCACCCAAATATCGTGTGTTGAGCCATCAGACAACCCGGACTCGTCGTTGATTGGCTTGTAAAAACTTGGGCAACTACTTCTGGCCCCAAAACCAGTGCCACCTGACCGGAGTGGTAAAATGTGGGATCCGTCAATCAGGAAATTGATTTCCAATTGTTGGCGATACGTCTTCGACGGGCGTTTTCACACCACGCATCGCAGAAACTAAACAAGGTCGTTACCTTATTTAGTTACTGTACCATATGAGTCCAAATGTTTGTTAATTGGACTACGTTCTTTGCAATCGCGTAGAGAACTCCAATCAGCTTTACTGATTTATGACATTATTAATGGCTGTATTGATTGCCCTGATTTGCTTAATTCTGTTCCGTTTTACATTCCACCAAGGAATCTTAGGCTGTGTAAGCTTTTCGATGTACCTTTTCATCGGACTAATTATGCGTGTAATGGCACTTTAACTCGTGCTTTCCTTCAGCTAAATAAAATCAATCTTAGTTTACAGAAACAGCATAAATCTTTTGTTGAATTCAGCACTGATAAAGTGAGGGTTAAAACTCTTCTTTCTAGTCAAATAATTTAATTATTATTTATTTAAACTTGTTTCTTGTATATGCTTATGTTATTTGTAATAATTCTACTTTCTTTAACTACTCTTATTTCAATTATTCGTTTGTAAGTACCTATGTAAATCTTAGTCTGTAAGGTTTTTATGAGACTATAGACTGAAACAATAAATACAAATACAAACTTTAGCGGTTAATGAAATCCGCTTTAATGGGTCATAAATCGATTCAATATTCACACGACAATATGAATCTGCAACAGGAATCATTAACCGCTGCACCAAATGTTGGCAAATATAGCTCTGGCTGCAGCAAAGGTCAATGACTCCCCGCAATTGAATCTTTTTATTCCCCATGCGCAATTTCACCTGAAATGTTGGTGAGAACGCTATCACGTGGCGAAGAGGCAGCATAGGCCCAGCCGACGTGCTTGGGAGCGGCCGTGAAGACGCAGGCACTGGCTTCGATTTGATGGTGGAGGATTTTTTGTCTTTCGCACCCGGAGAATGCAGCAGAGTGTTATGTTCACCCTGACATCTATTACACTTCCGAGTGCTAGGACAATCTTTCCTTGTGTGGTGCTCTGACAAACAGCGCGAGCAGTAACCAAAGGTAAGGATATGCCGCAATTTTTTGTCATGGGCCAAGCGTTTGAACCGAAGGCACCCTCGTAAGGGATGCGGTTTCTTGCAAAGTTTGCATTGCTTGGCCTCAACCTTTTCTACGATTTTCGGCGACGTCGACGAGTCGGAGTTGTCAATGGGCTGGCGTTTGCTGGCGACTTCGATGGTATTTGTTGAAGTGGCAGGACCATCCGCCTTGGGAATGACCGCAGAAACCCCTTCAGACTGCGGTGCCTCCAATGATACCTCCATCGCCTCTTCGTATTCCTCCAGCAATACAGCTTCCGAAAAAATGGGTAAAGCGTCCATATTACTAGGAAAGAACGAAGTTTAGTAAATGCGATAAAATTAGGTGGTCAAAATGACCAGTTTTGTGATTGGTCGTCTAACAATCCCATTTTGTGTTCGAACGTCGGCGACGCGAACATGATCATCAGTACCTGGATACGTTTTCACGACCCGACCTAACTTCCAGGCAGTGGGCGAAAGTTGCTCATGACGAATAGCAACTAAATCATTTACAGCTATATCACGCTCAGGAAATTTCCATTTATAACGTTTATGCAAATTATGTAAATATTCTTTCCATCGGCGACAGAAATCATGCGTCTGGCCCGCCTATCAAAAAATGACGCGGAGTAAGAGCCACTGGCTCTGTGGCGCGAATTTAGGCACGCCTCTATTCTCGCGAGCACAGTCGAAAGCTCCTCAAATGTATACTTAAAAGATTGAGCCTCCTTGCGAAAATTATGTTTAAAACTTTTGACAGCCGCCTCCCAAAATTCCCCCATATGGGGCGCACCAGCTGGGATAAACCGTCACGAAATACCCTTCACCCCAAATGGTGAGCACAAACGAGCTTGACTTTCCTTCAAAAAGGTGCGAAAATCTTTCTCAATATCCCGAGAAGCACTTACGAAATTTGTGCCATTGTCAGAAAATACTGTTCGTGGACAACCTCGCCTAGAAATAGAATGATGAACAGCAGCCAAGAAGGCATCCGATGACAAATGCGTCGTAGCTTCCAAATGGACTGCCTTGGTGGAGAAACAAACAAAGATACAGACATAGATCTTTGTTATTCGACAAGATCGACCTGTAAAACCTCTCAGGTCAAAGGGACCTGCGAAATCCACGCCAGTAGTGGTAAAGGGACGATCTAAAGTAGTTCGCTTTGGAGGAAGTGCCGCCATGATCTGATTGCGTGTGAGTTTCCTATCCAAAATGCGAACCAACACCTTGAGCCGTGGAACCCAATATTCAATGCGTATAATCCGCAGCATCAGCTGATTCCTGCCGTGAAGCGAAATCATATGTACAAATTCTGACAACAAAATCGTAAACCGACTTGAATATGGTAGAATAATTGGATGTTTTTCAGTGTACGATAAAGAGGGGGATTTCACCAAACGACCATTCAACCTCATTACTCCATTGCTGTCTAAAAAGGGATTAAGGGACTGTGACGAACTTTTTGCGGAAATCGATTTTGCCAACAAAAGACACTGATATTCCTCAGGATAATGAACTTTTTGAGCCAAAATCGCCAATCTCAATTTTACCTTCGATATTTCATCACTTGAAATCGTTGTCGACTCAAAAGTATACTTGCCCCTATGTGCAGAATGTGCCCGATAGTAAAAACGAAACAAATATGATATCACTCTGAGAGCACGATCAAGCTTAGAAAATCTATTCAACACATCTTCAAAATCTGAAAAGAATACTGCATGCGTCTTAATAACTTTGGCCTCGACATCTGTGTCCATAGGCGAAAGATCCTTTATGGTCCAATTAGACTTAGCATTACGCAGCCACGTCGGTCCATGCCACCAGAGATCACTTCCTGCCAGATCCGAAGGTGAAACTCCTCTACTAGCTAAATCTGCTGGATTATCTTCCGACCTACCATGATACCAGTTGTGTTTTCCGACATTCTCCTGAATTCTGCACACTCTATTAGCAACAAACGTTGTCCAACTACTTCGCGTTTTCCTCAACCAACAAAGCACAATAGTAGAATCGGCCCAACAATACACCTGTTTGATTGAAATACCAATTTCGCTACTCACTGTTTTTAAAAGTTCAGAAGCCAAAACTGCTTCACAAAGTTCCAGCCGAAGCAAAGAAATAGATTTAATAGGAGCGACTTTCGTCTTACAAGAGAGTAAGTGTGCATAAATTTGGCCAAATGCTTCAATGCGAATATAAATTTCCCCCGCGTATGCTTTTTCCGAGGCGTCGGAAAAAACATGAATTTCTGCTATAGAATCTGGAGAATAATGTACCCATCGCGGTATCCGAATACTGTTTACATCCTTATAAAAATCAACGAATTTTCTCCATTCCCTTTCCGTTGACGAGAGCAAGAAATAATCCCAATCAATATTGTCGAGCCAAATCTTCTGCATAATCATCTTTGTGACAACAATTACCGGAGCTAACCAACCTACAGGATCAAATAACTTTGCAATCGTAGACAAAACCTCTCTTTTTGTATACCTAGACCTTTCAATAATGGGCTCCACTTTGAAATAAAACTACTAAACTCCACAAAGGTCAAAAGCTTTGAATCCGCCAAGTAATCTGGCGGTAAATCATCAACAATTTTGATCTCATTTGATTTCCATTTCCTCAATTCAAATTTAGCTGAAGACAAAACAGTTCTCAATTTATCCCGGGCCTTCAAAGCAGACGAAATATCGTGAGCCCCCGTCAATACGTCGTCAACGTACATATCCTTGCGTAAAATATCAGCAGCAAGGGGGTACTCAGCCTCAGAATCCTCTGCCAACTGTAACAATGTCCTTATGGCTAAGTAAGGAGCGCAGTTGACACCAAACGTCACTGTCTGTAACTCATACGTCATTATCTCTGCCACGGGAGAAGATCGAAAAAGAATACGCTGAAATGGCGTATGAGCGGGATCGAGACGAATTTGTCTATACATCTGAGTGATATCGCAGTTAAATACATATCGAAAGAGCGTCCAACGCAAAATCAACAGAATTAAATCTGATTGTAAAGTGGGTCCCACATGGAGGCAATCATTTAGACTATTTCCATTAGAGGTTCTGTTCGATGCATTAAACACCACACGCAACTTTGTGGTCCTCCTGTCAGGCTTAATCACTGGGTGATGAGGAAGATAACACGAAAGAGAAGGTTTAGCAAAATTATCCGATACAGGCTTCATATGACCTAAAGTTAAATATTCTTCAACCACATCATCATATAATTCCTTGACATCAGGTTTACGCAACAAAGAGGACTCATTTCTCAAGAATTGTGCCATGACATTCTGTTTCGAAAAGCCTAAACTGATAGAATGAGGAAATTCCGGCTTAAAAGGTAGCGTCACTACATAACGACCGTCGGAGTCGCGCCGCGTCGTTTTCCTATAATTATCCTCACAAAATTTATCCATCGGTGAAACAATTTTCCTTTTAGGAGTTTCTTCAAGTTCCCAGAAGCGAAGAAGATTTCTATTTAAATTGTCTTCCAGAGACGCTTCTATTGTGGTTGAATAAGTCTGAACGCGTGATTCCTGAACAGATCCTGTAACAATCCATCCGAATACGGTCCGTTGCGCCACCAAAGATCCGAAAATATCACGATTAATTTCGCCTAAAAGAATCTGTGGATACAAATCAGCGCCTAAAAGGACATCAACGGGTCGAGTTTGGTAAAAACGAGGGTCTGCTAGCTGTAAATTCGAAAAACTATTATGATAACTAGAGCCTACAATGAACGAAGGCAGATGGCCTGATATATTAGGTAGTACCAGGGCCATGGTTTCCAATAGGATAGATGAATCTAAGGGAGAACCAATTTTCAAACTACAAACTTTTCTAGTAGTGGCAGAAAGAGTTTGATTAATTCCTGAAACTCTGACATTCGTAGAATGTGCAAATAGTTTCAAGCGATTCTGTAAATGCTCAGAGATGAAAGGTGACTCTGAAGCGGGGTCAATCAAGGCTCAAGCTGAGTAAGTCATACCATTGTGAACAATATTCACCATAGCTGTTCCCAGAAGCACTTTTCGGTTCTGAGAGACATGAAATACCTGTCGAGTGGGATTACTGCTCGAAGATATGCCACTCGATGTAGAAGGCAGGGTGTAATCTACTTGAGCATTCTGGGCCAAATTGCCAGAAGTGGTAGCAAAATTATCCCTAGGCGCAACTTCCGAGGTAGCATTATCTCGATGTAGTAAAGTATGATGCCTTTTATTGCAAATACTGCAATTAAAAGCACTTTTGCAACTCTTTACTTCATGTTCACGTGATAAGCAATTCACACAACAATGAAATTTTTTCACCGTTGAAAATCTTTCCGAAATTGAAGAATTCTTGAATCGCTTACATCCCCTCAAGAGGTGTGCCGAATTCCGACATAAAACACAAGATGTTGAAGCAGAAGTAGAATTTACAACATGAGCCCTGACGCTGTGACCCGAATAACTTTCAGATTGCTGCGAACCTTTAAGATCATGAACACACTCCAAAGTCTGAATCCTTTCCGACAGAAATTCATCGAAACTTTTCCACGAGGACAAAACCGATTTATTATGAACACTTTGTTCCAATAAACTAACGGTAGAAGTGGGTAAACGTTGAATCGAAAGGAAAATTAAAATAGGATCCCAATTGTCTGTTGAAACTTTGTAAATAGAAAGCGATGTTAGACAATTATTAATACCGCGCTGCAAATTTTTTAAACCGGCACTAGATTCCTTATCAACGGAGGGAAGGTTAAATAATAATTTCAATTGGTTATTAACCAACATACGAGGATTTTCATATGTCTCCTTAAGGTTTCGCCAAGCAACATCAAACCCCTCGTTACTTAACGGGCACTTAGACACGATTTTATTCGCTTCACCAGTGGTTTTACGTATTAAATAGCAAAGACGTTCTATATTACTAAGACGCGAAATATTTATATATATGGCTGTAAATAAATCTCTAAATGCAGGCCATGATATATGTATAATCTCCTTCAAATGTTTTTACATCACAAGGAGGTAGTGTTAAATTATGTTCTGAGTTGCCCAAGTGTGAGTTTTTAACAGAAGATTCATTTACTTTTGGCGTGTTAACATCTAAATATTGAGACTTTTCATTAATCAAGGCTAAACAATTAAGGTAAGCCATATAAGTACTCTGATATTTAGAAGCAGCCACATTTACATCTTCAGAGTTCACTTTTGTATTATCGTCAACATAGTCGACCCACCCTTCATATGCATCCTTAACTTTTTCCCATAAATTCTTTAATTCGTCGCGTTGAATTTGTAGAGTAAAAACCGTATGGAAATCCTCATGACAATCATTAAAATTTGCTGCGAATTTAATGAGGGAATCCGATACGCGCGTAAATTTATTTAAATATTTATTCGCCATGATTTATTTGTGAGTATAACTCTAACTTTAAAAGAAACAATGTTTTTAAATTGTAACTGGTATGTTTTAAAATTCAAATAGACAAAAAAAACCCCTGAAGAAGTCAACAAACAATTGACGAAACGTTGGGAAAAAATGTAATAAAGGTTTTTTATTAACATTGAATGCGTTAGGCCGGATTAGCTCAAAAAAATTCTTCACGTATTGAAACTTATGCACTTGGCCAAAGAAAATCTAGAAATATAATAAATATTATTTAATTTAATTGAAATAATTTAACACTCAGTAATTTAAGATAGAAAGTGCAAATATTTTATAAAAAAATAATTTTTATTTGCAATTCCGTCCGTCCACGTAAATAAAACCACAAAAGATTTGTTTCGTATCGACCGAAAATTAATTAAAACAAACGTCAAAAATAATGGTTAATTATTTCTACTAATGAGGGATGAAACACGATCAATCACAAAAACAATTTATGTATATAATTATATATGTATATACAAGTGTATAATATGTATGTGTGTATTTTATTTCTTTTATTACCTTACACACTTTTTCTTTTTCCACTTTAACTCAATTAAAATAAGAACTTATTTTAATTTAATTGTGTTAAAGTGAAAAAAAAGAAAAAGTGTGTAAGGTAATAAAAGAAATAAAATACACACATACATATTATACACTTGTATATACATATATAATTATATACATAAATTGTTTTTGTGATTGATCGCGTTTCATCCCTCATTAGTAGAAATAATTAACCATTATTTTTGACGTTTGCTTTAATTAATTTTCGGTTGATACGAAAAAAATCTTCTGTGGTTTTATTTACGTGGATGGACGGAATTGCAAATAAAAATAATTTTTTTTATAAAATATTTGCACTTTCTATCTTAAATTACTGAGTGTTAAATTATTTCAATTAAATTAAATAATATTTATTATAACTTATATATTATTATAACTGAGTGCAACAACAAGTGTGAGTTTCTTTTTGCTTTAATTTGTAATTACAAAGTTGTTTATTTGTTCATCTTGTTCTTTTTACTTTATTTGGTATACACCCTACCGTTGGTCACTTTGACTATTATATCGTGTGTGCATTAATTTTCTCCCATAAATTTGCGACTAATTTATATATTAAAAAATAAATCATGGCGAACAAATATTTAAATAAATTTACGCGCGTATCGGATTCTCTCATTAAATTCTCAGCAAATTTTAATGATTGTCATGAGGATTTCCATACGGTTTTTACTCTACAAATTCAACGCGACGAATTAAAGAATTTATGGGAAAAAGTTAAGGATGCATATGAAGGGTGGGTCGACTATGTTGACGATAATACCAAAGTGAACTCTGAAGATGTAAATGTGGCTGCTTCTAACAATACACCTGTTTGATTGAAATACCAATTTCGCTACTCACTGTTTTTAAAAGTTCAGAAGCCAAAACTGCTTCACAAAGTTCCAGCCGAAGCAAAGAAATAGATTTAATAGGAGCGACTTTCGTCTTACAAGAGAGTAAGTGTGCATAAATTTGGCCAAATGCTTCAATGCGAATATAAATTTCCCCCGCGTATGCTTTTTCCGAGGCGTCGGAAAAAACATGAATTTCTGCTATAGAATCTGGAGAATAATGTACCCATCGCGGTATCCGAATACTGTTTACATCCTTATAAAAATCAACGAATTTTCTCCATTCCCTTTCCGTTGACGAGAGCAAGAAATAATCCCAATCAATATTGTCGAGCCAAATCTTCTGCATAATCATCTTTGTGACAACAATTACCGGAGCTAACCAACCTACAGGATCAAATAACTTTGCAATCGTAGACAAAACCTCTCTTTTTGTATACCTAGACCTTTCAATAATGGGCTCCACTTTGAAATAAAACTACTAAACTCCACAAAGGTCAAAAGCTTTGAATCCGCCAAGTAATCTGGCGGTAAATCATCAACAATTTTGATCTCATTTGATTTCCATTTCCTCAATTCAAATTTAGCTGAAGACAAAACAGTTCTCAATTTATCCCGGGCCTTCAAAGCAGACGAAATATCGTGAGCCCCCGTCAATACGTCGTCAACGTACATATCCTTGCGTAAAATATCAGCAGCAAGGGGGTACTCAGCCTCAGAATCCTCTGCCAACTGTAACAATGTCCTTATGGCTAAGTAAGGAGCGCAGTTGACACCAAACGTCACTGTCTGTAACTCATACGTCATTATCTCTGCCACGGGAGAAGATCGAAAAAGAATACGCTGAAATGGCGTATGAGCGGGATCGAGACGAATTTGTCTATACATCTGAGTGATATCGCAGTTAAATACATATCGAAAGAGCGTCCAACGCAAAATCAACAGAATTAAATCTGATTGTAAAGTGGGTCCCACATGGAGGCAATCATTTAGACTATTTCCATTAGAGGTTCTGTTCGATGCATTAAACACCACACGCAACTTTGTGGTCCTCCTGTCAGGCTTAATCACTGGGTGATGAGGAAGATAACACGAAAGAGAAGGTTTAGCAAAATTATCCGATACAGGCTTCATATGACCTAAAGTTAAATATTCTTCAACCACATCATCATATAATTCCTTGACATCAGGTTTACGCAACAAAGAGGACTCATTTCTCAAGAATTGTGCCATGACATTCTGTTTCGAAAAGCCTAAACTGATAGAATGAGGAAATTCCGGCTTAAAAGGTAGCGTCACTACATAACGACCGTCGGAGTCGCGCCGCGTCGTTTTCCTATAATTATCCTCACAAAATTTATCCATCGGTGAAACAATTTTCCTTTTAGGAGTTTCTTCAAGTTCCCAGAAGCGAAGAAGATTTCTATTTAAATTGTCTTCCAGAGACGCTTCTATTGTGGTTGAATAAGTCTGAACGCGTGATTCCTGAACAGATCCTGTAACAATCCATCCGAATACGGTCCGTTGCGCCACCAAAGATCCGAAAATATCACGATTAATTTCGCCTAAAAGAATCTGTGGATACAAATCAGCGCCTAAAAGGACATCAACGGGTCGAGTTTGGAAAAAAGAGGGTCTGCTAGCTGTAAATTCGAAAAACTATTATGATAACTAGAGCCTACAATGAACGAAGGCAGATGGCCTGATATATTAGGTAGTACCAGGGCCATGGTTTCCAATAGGATAGATGAATCTAAGGGAGAACCAATTTTCAAACTACAAACTTTTCTAGTAGTGGCAGAAAGAGTTTGATTAATTCCTGAAACTCTGACATTCGTAGAATGTGCAAATAGTTTCAAGCGATTCTGTAAATGCTCAGAGATGAAAGGTGACTCTGAAGCGGGGTCAATCAAGGCTCAAGCTGAGTAAGTCATACCATTGTGAACAATATTCACCATAGCTGTTCCCAGAAGCACTTTTCGGTTCTGAGAGACATGAAATACCTGTCGAGTGGGATTACTGCTCGAAGATATGCCACTCGATGTAGAAGGCAGGGTGTAATCTACTTGAGCATTCTGGGCCAAATTGCCAGAAGTGGTAGCAAAATTATCCCTAGGCGCAACTTCCGAGGTAGCATTATCTCGATGTAGTAAAGTATGATGCCTTTTATTGCAAATACTGCAATTAAAAGCACTTTTGCAACTCTTTACTTCATGTTCACGTGATAAGCAATTCACACAACAATGAAATTTTTTCACCGTTGAAAATCTTTCCGAAATTGAAGAATTCTTGAATCGCTTACATCCCCTCAAGAGGTGTCCCGAATTCCGACATAAAACACAAGATGTTGAAGCAGAAGTAGAATTTACAACATGAGCCCTGACGCTGTGACCCGAATAACTTTCAGATTGCTGCGAACCTTTAAGATCATGAACACACTCCAAAGTCTGAATCCTTTCCGACAGAAATTCATCGAAACTTTTCCACGAGGACAAAACCGATTTATTATGAACACTTTGTTCCAATAAACTAACGGTAGAAGTGGGTAAACGTTGAATCGAAAGGAAAATTAAAATAGGATCCCAATTGTCTGTTGAAACTTTGTAAATAGAAAGCGATGTGAGACAATTATTAATACCGCGCTGCAAATTTTTTAAACCGGCACTAGATTCCTTATCAACGGAGGGAAGGTTAAATAATAATTTCAATTGGTTATTAACCAACATACGAGGATTTTCATATGTCTCCTTAAGGTTTCGCCAAGCAACATCAAACCCCTCGTTACTTAACGGGCACTTAGACACGATTTTATTCGCTTCACCAGCGGTTTTACGTATTAAATAGCAAAGACGTTCTATATTACTAAGACGCGAAATATTTATATATATGGCTGTAAATAAATCTCTAAATGCAGGCCATGATATATGTATAATCTCCTTCAAATGTTTTTACATCACAAGGAGGTAGTGTTAAATTATGTTCTGAGTTGCCCAAGTGTGAGTTTTTAACAGAAGATTCATTTACTTTTGGCGTGTTAACATCTAAATATTGAGACTTTTCATTAATCAAGGCTAAACAATTAAGGTAAGCCATATAAGTACTCTGATATTTAGAAGCAGCCACATTTACATCTTCAGAGTTCACTTTTGTATTATCGTCAACATAGTCGACCCACCCTTCATATGCATCCTTAACTTTTTCCCATAAATTCTTTAATTCGTCGCGTTGAATTTGTAGAGTAAAAACCGTATGGAAATCCTCATGACAATCATTAAAATTTGCTGCGAATTTAATGAGGGAATCCGATACGCGCGTAAATTTATTTAAATATTTATTCGCCATGATTTATTTGTGAGTATAACTCTAACTTTAAAAGAAACAATGTTTTTAAATTGTAACTGGTATGTTTTAAAATTCAAATAGACAAAAAAAACCCCTGAAGAAGTCAACAAACAATTGACGAAACGTTGGGAAAAAATGTAATAAAGGTTTTTTATTAACATTGAATGCGTTAGGCCGGATTAGCTCAAAAAAATTCTTCACGTATTGAAACTTATGCACTTGGCCAAAGAAAATCTAGAAATATAATAAATATTATTTAATTTAATTGAAATAATTTAACACTCAGTAATTTAAGATAGAAAGTGCAAATATTTTATAAAAAAATAATTTTTATTTGCAATTCCGTCCGTCCACGTAAATAAAACCACAAAAGATTTGTTTCGTATCGACCGAAAATTAATTAAAACAAACGTCAAAAATAATGGTTAATTATTTCTACTAATGAGGGATGAAACACGATCAATCACAAAAACAATTTATGTATATAATTATATATGTATATACAAGTGTATAATATGTATGTGTGTATTTTATTTCTTTTATTACCTTACACACTTTTTCTTTTTCCACTTTAACTCAATTAAAATAAGAACTTATTTTAATTTAATTGTGTTAAAGTGAAAAAAAAGAAAAAGTGTGTAAGATAATAAAAGAAATAAAATACACACATACATATTATACACTTGTATATACATATATAATTATATACATAAATTGTTTTTGTGATTGATCGCGTTTCATCCCTCATTAGTAGAAATAATTAACCATTATTTTTGACGTTTGTTTTAATTAATTTTCGGTTGGTACGAAAAAAATCTTCTGTGGTTTTATTTACGTGGACGGACGGAATTGCAAATAAAAATAATTTTTTTATAAAATATTTGCACTTTCTATCTTAAATTACTGAGTGTTAAATTATTTCAATTAAATTAAATAATATTTATTATAACTTATATATTATTATAACTGAGTGCAACAACAAGTGTGAGTTTCTTTTTGCTTTAATTTGTAATTACAAAGTTGTTTATTTGTTCATCTTGTTCTTTTTACTTTATTTGGTATACACCCTACCGTTGGTCACTTTGACTATTATGTCGTGTGTGCATTAATTTTCTCCCATAAATTTGCGACTAATTTATATATTAAAAAATAAATCATGGCGAACAAATATTTAAATAAATTTACGCGCGTATCGGATTCTCTCATTAAATTCTCAGCAAATTTTAATAATTGTCATGAGGATTTCCATACGGTTTTTACTCTGCAAATTCAACGCGACGAATTAAAGAATTTATGGGAAAAAGTTAAGGATGCATATGAAGGGTGGGTCGACTATGTTGACGATAATACCAAAGTGAACTCTGAAGATGTAAATGTGGCTGCTTCTAACAATACACCTGTTTGATTGAAATACCAATTTCGCTACTCACTGTTTTTAAAAGTTCAGAAGCCAAAACTGCTTCACAAAGTTCCAGCCGAAGCAAAGAAATAGATTTAATAGGAGCGACTTTCGTCTTACAAGAGAGTAAGTGTGCATAAATTTGGCCAAATGCTTCAATGCGAATATAAATTTCCCCCGCGTATGCTTTTTCCGAGGCGTCGGAAAAAACATGAATTTCTGCTATAGAATCTGGAGAATAATGTACCCATCGCGGTATCCGAATACTGTTTACATCCTTATAAAAATCAACGAATTTTCTCCATTCCCTTTCCGTTGACGAGAGCAAGAAATAATCCCAATCAATATTGTCGAGCCAAATCTTCTGCATAATCATCTTTGTGACAACAATTACCGGAGCTAACCAACCTACAGGATCAAATAACTTTGCAATCGTAGACAAAACCTCTCTTTTTGTATACCTAGACCTTTCAATAATGGGCTCCACTTTGAAATAAAACTACTAAACTCCACAAAGGTCAAAAGCTTTGAATCCGCCAAGTAATCTGGCGGTAAATCATCAACAATTTTGATCTCATTTGATTTCCATTTCCTCAATTCAAATTTAGCTGAAGACAAAACAGTTCTCAATTTATCCCGGGCCTTCAAAGCAGACGAAATATCGTGAGCCCCCGTCAATACGTCGTCAACGTACATATCCTTGCGTAAAATATCAGCAGCAAGGGGGTACTCAGCCTCAGAATCCTCTGCCAACTGTAACAATGTCCTTATGGCTAAGTAAGGAGCGCAGTTGACACCAAACGTCACTGTCTGTAACTCATACGTCATTATCTCTGCCACGGGAGAAGATCGAAAAAGAATACGCTGAAATGGCGTATGAGCGGGATCGAGACGAATTTGTCTATACATCTGAGTGATATCGCAGTTAAATACATATCGAAAGAGCGTCCAACGCAAAATCAACAGAATTAAATCTGATTGTAAAGTGGGTCCCACATGGAGGCAATCATTTAGACTATTTCCATTAGAGGTTCTGTTCGATGCATTAAACACCACACGCAACTTTGTGGTCCTCCTGTCAGGCTTAATCACTGGGTGATGAGGAAGATAACACGAAAGAGAAGGTTTAGCAAAATTATCCGATACAGGCTTCATATGACCTAAAGTTAAATATTCTTCAACCACATCATCATATAATTCCTTGACATCAGGTTTACGCAACAAAGAGGACTCATTTCTCAAGAATTGTGCCATGACATTCTGTTTCGAAAAGCCTAAACTGATAGAATGAGGAAATTCCGGCTTAAAAGGTAGCGTCACTACATAACGACCGTCGGAGTCGCGCCGCGTCGTTTTCCTATAATTATCCTCACAAAATTTATCCATCGGTGAAACAATTTTCCTTTTAGGAGTTTCTTCAAGTTCCCAGAAGCGAAGAAGATTTCTATTTAAATTGTCTTCCAGAGACGCTTCTATTGTGGTTGAATAAGTCTGAACGCGTGATTCCTGAACAGATCCTGTAACAATCCATCCGAATACGGTCCGTTGCGCCACCAAAGATCCGAAAATATCACGATTAATTTCGCCTAAAAGAATCTGTGGATACAAATCAGCGCCTAAAAGGACATCAACGGGTCGAGTTTGGTAAAAACGAGGGTCTGCTAGCTGTAAATTCGAAAAACTATTATGATAACTAGAGCCTACAATGAACGAAGGCAGATGGCCTGATATATTAGGTAGTACCAGGGCCATGGTTTCCAATAGGATAGATGAATCTAAGGGAGAACCAATTTTCAAACTACAAACTTTTCTAGTAGTGGCAGAAAGAGTTTGATTAATTCCTGAAACTCTGACATTCGTAGAATGCGCAAATAGTTTCAAGCGATTCTGTAAATGCTCAGAGATGAAAGGTGACTCTGAAGCGGGGTCAATCAAGGCTCAAGCTGAGTAAGTCATACCATTGTGAACAATATTCACCATAGCTGTTCCCAGAAGCACTTTTCGGTTCTGAGAGACATGAAATACCTGTCGAGTGAGATTACTGCTCGAAGATATGCCACTCGATGTAGAAGGCAGGGTGTAATCTACTTGAGCATTCTGGGCCAAATTGCCAGAAGTGGTAGCAAAATTATCCCTAGGCGCAACTTCCGAGGTAGCATTATCTCGATGTAGTAAAGTATGATGCCTTTTATTGCAAATACTGCAATTAAAAGCACTTTTGCAACTCTTTACTTCATGTTCACGTGATAAGCAATTCACACAACAATGAAATTTTTTCACCGTTGAAAATCTTTCCGAAATTGAAGAATTCTTGAATCGCTTACATCCCCTCAAGAGGTGTCCCGAATTCCGACATAAAACACAAGATGTTGAAGCAGAAGTAGAATTTACAACATGAGCCCTGACGCTGTGACCCGAATAACTTTCAGATTGCTGCGAACCTTTAAGATCATGAACACACTCCAAAGTCTGAATCCTTTCCGACAGAAATTCATCGAAACTTTTCCACGAGGACAAAACCGATTTATTATGAACACTTTGTTCCAATAAACTAACGGTAGAAGTGGGTAAACGTTGAATCGAAAGGAAAATTAAAATAGGATCCCAATTGTCTGTTGAAACTTTGTAAATAGAAAGCGATGTGAGACAATTATTAATACCGCGCTGCAAATTTTTTAAACCGGCACTAGATTCCTTATCAACGGAGGGAAGGTTAAATAATAATTTCAATTGGTTATTAACCAACATACGAGGATTTTCATATGTCTCCTTAAGGTTTCGCCAAGCAACATCAAACCCCTCGTTACTTAACGGGCACTTAGACACGATTTTATTCGCTTCACCAGCGGTTTTACGTATTAAATAGCAAAGACGTTCTATATTACTAAGACGCGAAATATTTATATATATGGCTGTAAATAAATCTCTAAATGCAGGCCATGATATATGTATAATCTCCTTCAAATGTTTTTACATCACAAGGAGGTAGTGTTAAATTATGTTCTGAGTTGCCCAAGTGTGAGTTTTTAACAGAAGATTCATTTACTTTTGGCGTGTTAACATCTAAATATTGAGACTTTTCATTAATCAAGGCTAAACAATTAAGGTAAGCCATATAAGTACTCTGATATTTAGAAGCAGCCACATTTACATCTTCAGAGTTCACTTTTGTATTATCGTCAACATAGTCGACCCACCCTTCATATGCATCCTTAACTTTTTCCCATAAATTCTTTAATTCGTCGCGTTGAATTTGTAGAGTAAAAACCGTATGGAAATCCTCATGACAATCATTAAAATTTGCTGCGAATTTAATGAGGGAATCCGATACGCGCGTAAATTTATTTAAATATTTATTCGCCATGATTTATTTGTGAGTATAACTCTAACTTTAAAAGAAACAATGTTTTTAAATTGTAACTGGTATGTTTTAAAATTCAAATAGACAAAAAAAACCCCTGAAGAAGTCAACAAACAATTGACGAAACGTTGGGAAAAAATGTAATAAAGGTTTTTTATTAACATTGAATGCGTTAGGCCGGATTAGCTCAAAAAAATTCTTCACGTATTGAAACTTATGCACTTGGCCAAAGAAAATCTAGAAATATAATAAATATTATTTAATTTAATTGAAATAATTTAACACTCAGTAATTTAAGATAGAAAGTGCAAATATTTTATAAAAAAATAATTTTTATTTGCAATTCCGTCCGTCCACGTAAATAAAACCACAAAAGATTTGTTTCGTATCGACCGAAAATTAATTAAAACAAACGTCAAAAATAATGGTTAATTATTTCTACTAATGAGGGATGAAACACGATCAATCACAAAAACAATTTATGTATATAATTATATATGTATATACAAGTGTATAATATGTATGTGTGTATTTTATTTCTTTTATTACCTTACACACTTTTTCTTTTTCCACTTTAACTCAATTAAAATAAGAACTTATTTTAATTTAATTGTGTTAAAGTGAAAAAAAAGAAAAAGTGTGTAAGGTAATAAAAGAAATAAAATACACACATACATATTATACACTTGTATATACTACATATATAATTATATACATAAATTGTTTTTGTGATTGATCGCGTTTCATCCCTCATTAGTAGAAATAATTAACCATTATTTTTGACGTTTGTTTTAATTAATTTTCGGTTGATACGAAAAAAATCTTCTGTGGTTTTATTTACGTGGACGGACGGAATTGCAAATAAAAATAATTTTTTTTATAAAATATTTGCACTTTCTATCTTAAATTACTGAGTGTTAAATTATTTCAATTAAATTAAATAATATTTATTATAACTTATATATTATTATAACTGAGTGCAACAACAAGTGTGAGTTTCTTTTTGCTTTAATTTGTAATTACAAAGTTGTTTATTTGTTCATCTTGTTCTTTTTACTTTATTTGGTATACACCCTACCGTTGGTCACTTTGACTATTATATCGTGTGTGCATTAATTTTCTCCCATAAATTTGCGACTAATTTATATATTAAAAAATAAATCATGGCGAACAAATATTTAAATAAATTTACGCGCGTATCGGATTCTCTCATTAAATTCTCAGCAAATTTTAATGATTGTCATGAGGATTTCCATACGGTTTTTACTCTACAAATTCAACGCGACGAATTAAAGAATTTATGGGAAAAAGTTAAGGATGCATATGAAGGGTGGGTCGACTATGTTGACGATAATACCAAAGTGAACTCTGAAGATGTAAATGTGGCTGCTTCTAAATATCA
Source organism: Linnaemya tessellans (assembly GCA_951800035.1). NCBI lineage: Eukaryota > Metazoa > Arthropoda > Insecta > Diptera > Tachinidae > Linnaemya > Linnaemya tessellans. Next base: position 61,265,884 of record OX637534.1, on the reverse strand, counting down.
GAGTACTTATGTATATGGCTTACCTTAATTGTTTAGCCTTGATTAATGAAAAGTCTCAATATTTAGAAGTTAATACGCCAAAAATAAATGAATCTTCTGTTAAACACTCACACTTGGGCAACTCAGAACATAATTTAACACTACCTCCTTGTGATGTAAAAACATTTGAAGGAGATTATATATCATGGCCTGCATTTAGAGATTTATTTACAGCCATATATATAAATAGTTCGCGTCTTAGTAATATAGAACGTCTTTGCTATTTAATACGTAAAACCGCCGGTGAAGCGAATGAAATTGTGTCTAAATGCCCGTTAAGTAACGAGGGGTTTGATGTTGCTTGGCGAAACCTTAAGGAGGCATATGAAAATCCTCGTATGTTGGTTAATAACCAATTGAAATTATTATTTAACCTTCCCTCCGTTGATAAGGAATCTAGTGCCGGTTTAAAAACTTTGCAGCGCGGTATTAATAATTGTCTCACATCGCTTGCTATTTACAAAGTTTCAACAGACAATTGGGATCCTATTTTAATTTTCCTTTCGATTCAACGCTTACCCACTTCTACCGTTAGTTTATTGGAACAAAGTGTTCGTAATAAATCGGTTTTGTCCTCGTGGAAAAGTTTCGATGAATTTCTGACGGAAAGGATTCAGACTTTGGAGTGTGTTCATGATCTTAAAAGTTCGCAGCAATCTGAAAAGAATTCGGGTCACAGGGTCAGGGCTCATGTTGTCAATTCTACTTCTGCTTCTACGTCTTGTGTTTTATGTCGGAATTCAGGACATCTCTTGAGAGGATGTAAGCGGTTCAAGAATTCTTCAATTTCGGAACGATTTTCAACGGTGAAAAAATTTCATTGTTGTGTGAATTGCTTATCACGTGAACATGAAGTAAAGAGTTGCAAAAGTGCTTTTAATTGCAGTATTTGCAATAAAAGGCATCATACTTTACTACATCGAGATAATGCTACCTCGGAAGTTGCGCCTAGGGATAATTTTGCTACCACGTCTGGCAATTTGGCCCAGAATGCTCAAGTAGATTACTCCCTGCCTTCTACATCGAGTGGCATATCTTCGAGCAGTAATCCTACTCGACAGGTATTTCATGTCTCTCAGAACCGAAAAGTGCTTCTGGGAACAGCTATGGTGAATATTGTTCACAATGGTATGACTTACCCAGCTCGAGCCTTGATTGACCCCGCTTCAGAGTCATCTTTCGTCTCTGAGCATTTACAGAATCGCTTGAAACTAATTGCACATTCTACGAATGTCAGAGTTTCAGGAATTAATCAAACTCTTTCTGCCACTACTAGAAAAGTTTGTAGTTTGAAAATTGGTTCTCCCTTAGATTCATCTATCCTATTGGAAACCATGGCCCTGGTACTACCTAATATATCAGGCCATCTGCCTTCGTTCTTTGTAGGCTCTAGTTATCGTAATAGTTTTTCGAATTTACAGCTAGCAGACCCTCGTTTTTACCAAACTCGGCCTGTTGATGTACTTTTAGGCGCTGATTTGTATCCACAGATTCTTTTAGGCGAAATTAATCGTGATATTTTCGGATCTTTGGTGGCGCAACGGACCGTATTCGGATGGATTGTTACAGGATCTGTTCAAGAATCACGCGTTCAGACTTATTCGACCACAATAGAAGCGTCTCTGGAAGACAATTTAAATAGAAATCTTCTTCGCTTCTGGGAACTTGAAGAAACTCCTAAAAGGAAAATTGTTTCACCGATGGATAAATTTTGTGAGGATAATTATAGGAAAACGACGCGGCGCGACTCCGACGGTCGTTATGTAGTGACGCTACCTTTTAAGCCGGAATTTCCTCATTCTATCAGTTTAGGCTTTTCGAAACAGAATGTCATGGCACAATTCTTGAGAAATGAGTCCTCTTTGTTGCGTAAACCTGATGTCAAGGAATTATATGATGATGTGGTTGAAGAATATTTAACTTTAGGTCATATGAAGCCCGTATCGGATAATTTTGTTAAACCTTCTCTTTGGGGTTACCTTCCTCATCACCCAATGATTAAGCCTGACAGGAAGACCACAAAATTGCATGTGGTGTTTAATGCATCGAACAGAACCTCTAATGGAAATAGTCTCAATGATGTTTTTTCCGACGCCTCAGAAAAAGCATACGCGGGGGCAATTTATATTCGCATTGAAGCATTTGGCCAAATTTATGCACACTTACTCTCTTGTAAGACGAAAGTCGCTCCTATTAAATCTATTTCTTTGCCTCGGCTGGAACTTTGTGGAGCAGTTTTGGCTTCTGAGCTTTTAAAAACAGTGAGTAGCGAAATTGGTATTTCAATCAAACAGGTGTATTGTTGGACCGATTCTACTATTGTGCTTTGTTGGTTGAGGAAAACGCCAAGTAGTTGGACAACGTTTGTTGCTAATAGAGTGTGCAGAATTCGGGACAATGTCGGAAAACACAACTGGTATCATGTTAGGTCGGAAGATAATCCAGCAGATTTAGCTAGTAGAGGAGTTTCACCTTCGGATCTGGCAGGAAGTGATCTCTGGTGGCATGGACCGACGTGGCTGCGTAATGCTAAGTCTAATTGGACCATAAAGGATCTTTCGCCTATGGACACAGATGTCGAGGCCAAAGCTATTAAGACGCATGCAGTATTCTTTTCAGATTTTGAAGATGTGTTGAATAGATTTTCTAAGCTTGATCGTGCTCTCAGAGTGATATCATATTTGTTTCGTTTTTACTATCGGACACATTCTGCACATAGGGGAAGTATACTTTTGAGTCGACAACGATTTCAAGTGATGAAATATCGAAGGTGAAGTTGAGATTGGCGATTTTGGCTCAAAAAGTTCATTATCCTGAGGAATATCAGTGTCTTTTGTTGAAAAAATCGATTTCCGCAAAAAGTTCATTACAGTCCCTTAATCCCTTTTTGGTAAGCAATGGAGTAATGAGGTTGAATGGTCGTTTGGTGAAATCTCCCTCTTTATCCTACACTGAAAAACATCCAATTATTCTACCATATTCAAGTAGGTTTACGATTTTGTTGTCAGAGTTTGTACATATGATTTCGATTCATGGCGGGAATCAGCTGATGCTGCGGATTATACGCGTTGAATATTGGGTCCCACGGCTCAAGGTGTTGGTTCGCACTGTAGTGAACCGCTGCAAACGTTGCATTTTGGATAGGAAACGCACATGCAATCAGATCATGGCGGCACTTCCTCCAGAACGAACTACTTTAAATCGTCCTTTTACCACTACTGGCGTGGATTTCGCAGGTCCCTTTGACCTGAGAAGTTTTACTGGTCGATCTTGTCGAATAACAAAGGCCTATGTCTGTATCTTTGTTTGTTTCTCCACCAAAGCAGTCCATTTAGAAGCTACGACGGATTTGTCCTCGGATGCCTTCTTGGCTGCTTTTCATCGTTTTATTGCTAGGCGAGGTTGTCCACAAACAGTATTTTCTGACAATGGCACAAATTTCGTAGGTGCTTCTCGGGAGATTGAAAAAGATTTTCGCACTTTTTTGAAGGAAAGTCAGGCTCGTATGTGTTCAACATTTGGAGTTCAGGGTCTTTCGTGGCGGTTTATCCCAGCTGGCGCGCCCCATATGGGGGGACTCTGGGAGGCGGCTGTCAAAAGTTTTAAACATCATTTTCACAAGGAGGCTCAATCTGTTAAGTATACATTTGAGGAGCTTTCGACTGTGCTCGCGAGAATAGAGTCGTGCCTAAATTCGCGCCCACTATGTCCTATGTCGGATGGTCCTAATGAGCCAGTGGCTCTTACTCCGGGTCATTTTTTGATAGGCGGGCCAATATTGGCGCCCCCTGAACCTTCAATATATGAGTCAGCAATAGGTTTGATAAATAGATACCGCAAAGTTAAGGCACTTACGCATGATTTCTGTCGCCGATGGAAAGAAGAATATTTACAGAATTTGCATAAACGTTATAAATGGAAATTTCCTGAGCGTGATATAGCTGTAAATGATTTAGTTGCTATTCGTCATGAGCAACTTTCGCCCACTGCCTGGAAGTTAGGTCGGGTCGTGAAAACGTATCCAGGTACTGATGATCATGTTCGCGTCGCCGACGTTCGAACACAAAATGGGATTGTTAGACGACCAATCACAAAACTGGTCATTTTGACCACCTAATTTTATCGCATTTACTAAACTTCATTCTTTCCTAGTAATATGGACGCTTTACCCATTTTTTCGGAAGCTGTATTGCTGGAGGAATACGAAGAGGCGATGGAGGTATCGGGCCCATTATTGGAGGCACCGCTGTCTGAAGGGGTTTCTGCGGTCATTCCCAAGGCGGATGGTCCTGCCACTTCAACGAATACCATCGAAGTCGCCAGCAAACGCCAGCCCATTGACAACTCCGACTCGTCGACGTCGCCGAAAGTCGTCGAAAAGGTTGAGGCCAAGCAATGCAAACTTTGCAAGAAACCGCATCCCTTACGAGGGTGCCTTCGATTCAAACGCTTGGCCCATGACAAAAAATTGCGGCATATCCTTACCTTTGGTTACTGCTCGCGCTGTTTGTCAGAGCACCACACAAGAAAAGATTGTCCTAGCACTCGGAAGTGTAATAGATGTCAGGGTGAACATAACTCTCTGCTGCATTCTCCGGGCGCAAAAGACAAAAAATTCTCCACCATCAAATCGAAGCCAGTGCCTGCGTCTTCACGGCCGCTCCCAAGTACGTCGGCTGGGCCTATGCTGCCTCTTCGCCACGTGATAGCGTTCTCACCAACATTTCAGGTGAAGTTGCGCATGGGGAATAAAAAGATTCAATTGCGGGGAGTCATTGACCTTTGCTGCAGCCACAGCTATATTTGCCAACATTTGGTGCAGCGGTTAATGATTCCTGTTGCAGATTCATATTGTCGTGTGAATATTGAATCGATTTATGACCCATTAAAGCGGATTTCATTAACCGCTAAAGTTTCTGCGATGCGTGGTGTGAAAACGCCCGTCGAAGATGTATCGCCAACAATTGGAAATCAATTTCCTGATTTCAAGTTGGCGGACCCCACATTTTACCACTCCGGTCAGGTGGCACTGGTTTTGGGGCCAGAAGTAGTTGCCCAAATATATACAGGCCAATCAACGACGAGTCCGGGTTGTCTGATGGCTCAACACACGATATTCGGGTGGGTCATTTCTGGCCAATCCCCGTTTTAATATCGTTTTTGAACACAGTTCATGGATCTGATCAAAACCATCCCGCACGGGTTCAGTTTATGGGTCTGTGGTAAAAACCATATTCAGTTTATGTATCTGCTGAAAACCATGCCGCAAACCTCAGTTGATGGATCTGTCGTAAAAACCATTCGCATTTGTATTATGAAAAAATATATATAAATATACCTTGTATTATAGCGAAGTATTTACTTTATTATTTATACTTAAAATTCACTGTCTTGCATGTAACTATGTTCCTGCAAGGTGGCCGGCAATGTTTAAGCTGAATTTTACGTTTGATATCTTTGTTTGTATTATTAACTTATTAGTTTTCCGTCTATGTATTTTATTGTAATTCTCTGTTGGGATCCAAATATTATTCCTTTATTATCAACATTGTTTGGCTGGAATATTTTCTTGGATTCCAACGAGTAAACCACTAACGGGTAGGTTAAACATTGTCTTCGCCATCTTCAATTTTTACTAGTTATAGCACTTGCTTTGTGAACTTTCTAGTAACCACTTCTAGCTATTCAAGGTAACAAATAATTGAAAGAAATAAAGGAACTAATCACAAATTTAAATTAAATTACTGTGTTTTTATTTTATTTCATAAATTTTATACCACACACGCAAACAAATTTCTTACAAAAATTTCCAAGAAATCCGGCTCAGAGGACCAAATGTTTGCGTGTGTGGTATAAAATTTATGAAATAAAATAAAAACACAGTATTTTAATTAAAATTTGTGATGAGATCCTTTATTTTTTCAACTCTTTGTTACCTTGAATAGCGATATGTGGTTCCGAAAATTTTCACAAAGCAAGTGCTATAACTAGTAAAAATTGAAGATGGCGAAGACAATGTTTAACCTACCCGTTAGCGGTTTACTCGTTGGAATCCAAGAAAATATTCCAGCCAAACAATGTTGATAACAAGGGAATAATATTTGTATCCCAACAGAGAATACCAATAAAATACATAGACGGAAAACTAATAAGTTAATAATATAAACAAAGATATCAAACGTAAAATTCAGCTTAAACAAAACTTAAATTCATTTTTGCAAAACCAGGAATAAATTTACGGTAATAATTTGCTAATCCTAAGAAAGATTGCGTTTCCTTAACAGTTTTTGGAGATGGATAATTAGTTACACAATTGGTTTTTGAATTCCAGAGGCCAAATTACCGCATTCGATATCGATCGAAATTTCAATACAATTCATATACAAATTTCGATCGATATCGAATGCCGTAATTTGCCTCCAGGTTGGATTTCTTGCGCGTTCACGAGGAGTTCACGTAACTCTGTTTTTACATGTATTTGAGCAATTGCCTCTGTTCGTGCCGCTATTTTTGTTTTATATTTTTTATTACTTAAGAAATAATTTAAAGTTTTGAGTGGTGCTTCCGTGACAATTTCTTGCTTATCATTAAATATTTCTAACGTTTTGGATATTGTGTTGATTATCGAGCGATTCCACAGAATATCTCGACCCAATATGCCATCTGCTGGTATGTCGTTAAGGTTATCTATCACGTGCCATTTCGCTTTGAACATTTTAGATAAGGGTAGTTCTAAAGTTACTGAGCCCAGAGTAGTACTATTACCATCAAAAACTCCTCCCAGCTCTTTTATTTCTTTTTTATATAGGTTAGTTCTTAATAAAACTAACCTAAATAAAGTTAGTTAAAGAGCTTAATTTTAAGAGACTTGTATCTGCACCTGTTTCTACTAAAACACGTATTTTACTGTTTTTCGATAATGGCATTGGTAATTATATAAAAGTGTCATTCTTCTCTAGTAGTTTAAATAGAAAAAGTCTACTACTTTTGTTTTTATTTAATTTTTTGCATTTCGCTTTTATTATACTTATACATTTGTACGTTTGGTACTTTAATGCATTCCAAATTGAAAATAGAAAATAAATGAAGATGTACAATGCTGAGAAATATGAAGTTCCTTCATTATGTTTATTATCATCGGAATTATAGGCTTTTGGATTTGAACGACCCTTACGGATTACAACCCTCTTTTTATTATTGAGTGTGTTAAAATTCCGCATTCTGTCATGTTTCCGATTTATTACCTTTTCAGCGATTGGTTCCTCGCTCTCTGGAAATTCTTGAAAGGGGAACGAAATATTGACTGACTCCGTTGGAACAGATTGCTCTGGTACAACTGTTTGTAAAAGGTTTTGCTTAGAACTAATATTTGTTAACTTCGCTGTCTATTGCTTCAGTAATTTTCCCTACTCGTAATGAGGAGTTTAAAGTATCATTTGGAATCTCGCATTTATCTTCTATGGAATTATGGTTAGTTGGGGCGCAGCCTAGTTGGTGTTGCAGGCCCCCTGGTCGTTTCCCTCGTTCAGCTTATAATTTTTTTTACTAAAGCAATTTTCTTCTAGATGCCCTATTGAACACCACCTACAATTCATTTTACTTTTATATGTGTTGGTTACCAGAATTTTTGATTTTGGACAGGTGTCCCTTTCATGTCCATAGGAGTTGCAATTTCCGCAATAGGGAGTGTTACGACGCTGCCTACATTCAGCATACGTGTGGTTAGCTTTATTGCAGAAACCACACTTTGTCACGTATTGTGGCAACTTAGTTTGTCTATTAAATGGTTGCGTAGCAGGGGTATTAGTTTGCTCCTGCTGTTGCAACATTGAGTCTCGAAAATAGGTGTTAGTAACCTGGGTGTTGAAACTAGGTGTTATTGGATTTAAAACATTATAACTAGGTAACTCTATGTTGTTATATTGGTTTGGCCACTGATTTTGGTTTTGAGTTTGCATTAGGCCATATTGCGAATGCATTTGACTAAAGTCATTCACATTAAATGGATTATTACAAAATTGATGAGGTAATGGAGTCTGGGGGTTCAAAACTGATGGCACTTGGGAATTTTGTAGAATTTGCATTTGAGGGTATGTTCCTCCCATTTATAATTTAATAAATATATAATAAAAGAAATGTTTTTAGAGCAGTGTCCACAAGTTTATCTAACTCTGTTTCGGTGCTAGCTAACATAAATTGCCGCAATGAAGAATCTGCCAGTCCCATTTTGAAAGATGTTACTAGTGAATTATTTATTTCGCTTATTAGGCCAACGGACTCTTCTTCACTGTAGCTTGCCTGTATTATTTCCCTGGCTAAAGTTTTAAGTGTCAAAAGTCTTCTTGAGAACGACTTGTTATCCTCTGTTATAAGCTGACGCGACTGATTGAGCTCCACTATAACGCTATCTAAAGACCTTGCTGTTAGATAGGTGTTTATTATTAACTTTATTATATTTTTCAGTGTTTTAACATTATTGCCTCGAATAAGTTCAAATGCATCGCCAACGAGCCTTGTACAAAGTAATGAGACAAAAATTTCTTCATTTGTTCTGCCTATACAGTGAAACGCAAGTTCGCAAGCATTTACGAATTCATGCACCCTACTTGATAATTCAGGCGTTCGTGCTCCTGAAAATTGATGTACTACCCTAGCTATAGTTTTGCTTATTGTTTCGTAAGACATAGTTTTATTTGACGTACACTGTACTGGGCACCTTTTTGTTTTAATATTAGATATTTCAGTTTCGACTTCTACTGATAAATCTAAATTTGATTCTACTAATTCCTCTAACTCAGTTCTCAAAATTTTAATTAACGATTCCTTTTCATCTACTTTATTACTAAGGTTTAATACGTTACTCTCTAGTTCAGTATGTGTTTCTGCATTTGCACGCAACCGTTGTATTTCCTCTTTGCAGTTAGCTATGAATTCTTTTGATTCTTCTAAATTATTCTTGAGTTCTTTTTCCCTTATAAAATTTTCCTGAATTCTTTTGGTAAGTCGTTCTATAGTTTGTTCCGCTTCCTTGCTGTATGATTCAAATTCTAATTGGTTTTTCTTAAAATTGTCTACTTGTTTTACTGCTTCCTTTACTTTTTCTTTAAAATTTTTTATTTCTTCTGATTGCTTATTTTTATTTTCAGCAATAACCTTATTTAGTTCGACCAAAATAGCATCTGTCGTTTCTAACCTAGTAAATTTACCCCACACTGACGCGATCTGTGTTCGTACCAGTTGATACACTTCTTTACTAGTAAAACTTTTTATTTCCTCTAAAAGAGCCTCGTTAAACCGGTTTATTTCCGAATCCTTATCTTTTTTCTCTTTTATATTGTTCGATTTCTTCTCTAAGTTCTTGAATTTTCAGTTGATCGTCTGTTGCCATTTATTGACTTGCAACAGGTTAGGACAATAATAAAAATAATAAATGGGATTAATTAAATAAATTAATTTTATTTTAATCATTTGCTCACCATATTTTTTATCAATTCGTCCAACTTAATAAGGTTAATTTCAAAATTTCTTATTGATATTTTTTGTTTTATCGAATTCACAATTTTTTTTTGTAATTCTAATTATATCAACAATAGTGCTTTCATATTTTTCTCTGTATGGGTTTGATTAACCTCCTTTATGTTTTAGTTTGTTTCATATAAATTTTATGTACAAATTCAGGGAATTAATTTGTAGTTTTAATGTTTGAATCACGGTTTAAATATTTTTACTTAGCAAATCACTTATAACATACTTATTCACCAACATGTATTAACTTAGTTTTTTTTTCACAACCATCATCTCATGTCTTTTATTTATTAAAATTTTTATTAATATTCTTCCTGTACAATTCAGGCAGGAATTTAGCAGGATCGCCAAAAATGTTGGGTTTTATTAATTGTTTTAAAGAATACACTGCTCAGCTTTCTGTTTTGTTCTAGACTAACTTACTTCTTGAGACCAAAAACCTTATTATACTTTTTTTGTAATTAAAATTGATTTGGCACGTTCTGCTGGTCAGCAAAGCGACATTTAGGTCAAACTTTCAACACATTTCAACAATACGCAATATTTGCAAAATTGCACTTTCTATAAAATAATTATTTAAAATACCATAGCATTATTGCAAAACGTGCCAAACAAAAAAGTGAACAACAAATGTACTACAAAATATTGCATGTACCAAGAAAAACTTTCATTTTCCCAACCCTGGAAGCGAAATTTTAATTTTGGTTTTTTTATCAGTGCAACGCTTCATGAGGTATAAAGTAATTTTTTTTAAGAAAAATTTCAAATTTGTTACCATTTTGGTCACTTTCATGTACTATTAAATATTGCACTTGTCCATCCCTGGATTGGAGATTTTATTTTTGAATTTTTGATACCAATTGTGTTCTTCTAAAATTATAAGACAGTTTTAGTTAGCAAAAAACAACATCAGTTGCCTGTTTGATTACTTTCACGTATAAAAAAAATTCAATTTCCCACCCCTGGAAGCAAAATTTTAATTAAATTTTTTTTTTGGCCAATGCAAATCTTCATGACGTATAAAGAGGTTTAGTTAAAGAAAAACTTAAAATTTTTAAAATTTTAGTTACTACATGTACTACAAAGTACGAAATGGGTCGAAAAAATTTTTTTTTTCGTTATTGTATTCTGATATTTTTAAGCTTAAGGTCTCTGTATTTTAGTTTAATTTTTAATTTCAATATTTCGTCACTCCTTTGTGTGACTTTTTCAGGAAATTAATTATTTTATTTGATATGAAAAAATATGTTGTTTGTGAAACAAAATTATTTGTCAACAAAATACAATTTCAATTTCAATTGTTTATTTGAGCCTTTTAGCAAACCATATGAATTAAATTACAATTCATTAAAATAGTACAACTTAGGACTATAATGTATTATCCTAATTACAAAATATTAATACAGTAACAAACTTAATTTAACAAGGAAAATAAATTACAAATTGTAAAACCAAATATGTTTATAAGCTCTTGCTCCCGGAGCCAACATGACATAAGAGAGTATTTCTCTATAATATACTTAAAACTAATGCTTAGAAACTAAATTTTTAAAAATAAATTAAAAAAAAAAAATAATAATAATAATAAAAATAAAAAAAAATAAATAAAAATAATAACAACGCAAAGCCATTCAACATATATGCATTAACCCCTATGAGTGCCTGAAGTACTTTTTAGATAAAAAGGTGGACGCAAACCAATATTTAAATTAAAATTTGGAGGATTCTCATTAATGAGACCAACTGGCGATAAGTAATTTGTATTTGACCAACTAAAATTTATTTGTTCGTTAAACGCATTTCTCAATATATCATTCTCGTGACTAGAAAGTCTTGCAATAAATTTCTTTAAAATATCACAAACGTAAAGACCAATGGGAGTAACCCTTGATTTATTGTAAATATAGACGTTAGAATATCGTTTACAAGATGATTGGAAATTTCTTCCAATACAACATCTTAATATCTTTCTTTCAAAAATTTCCAATTCTTTCATATAAGAAGGTGAAACATTAAACCAAATAGGAAACGCATAGAGAAATACTGGCCTTAAGCTAGTCTTGTACAGTAATAGTTTAGTTTTACAAGGCAAATTTTTGTTATATAAAATTTTTGAAAAACAACCCATAATTCTATAAGCCTTATTTAATACAATTCTTCCATGTTCATTAAATTTTAAAAGTTTATTGAAAGTGATACCTAAATACTTCATTTTATCACCAAACGCAATTTCAATATTATTAATATATAATCTAAGTAGTTAATAACTGTATGTGCGAGAACAATTAAAATACTCAAATTTCAGCAATTAAATTTTAAAATTTTTAAATTTTAATTGCCAAATTTGTGTTAATGGGTTTTTTTGTAATTTGATACTTTAATGTGTGTGTGTGTATTTTCCCACGGTTAAATAGGGATGTTCACATTGTTGTTGTTTAATTTTTTATGATGTTGGGGTAGGCGTGGGAATTTTTGTCTGTCCATATGAGACCTTGGGAGTTTGTATCTGTCCGTATGAGACCGTGGGAATTTCTGTCCGTCCATATGTGGGGGGGTAGTTTGGTGGAGGGGTGCTATAGTAACCAAAATGAGTTTGTATAAGTGAGCGTGAGACCGTGGGAATTTTTGTCTGTCCATATGAGAGCTTGCGAGTTTGTGTCTGTCCATATGTGACCTTGGGAATACATGTCCGTCGGTATGTGAGCGTGGGAATTTCTGTCTGTCCATATGTGAGCGTAGGAATTCTGTCTCTACATGGGTGCTATGGCCTAATAGAAAATAATAAATTTTTAGTATCTGACACAACATTTTTTAGGAAGTACAATATCTCAAAAGTGTTGTATAAATGGATGGCCCTAATGTTTGTGGTTCGTTTCTTCTTGCTGGAGTGAGATTTCTTCTTTTATTTTTTAGCTTGTTTTTAATTGTGGTGTGTGTTTACTTAAGATATTTTTAATTTTGGTGTGTGTTTACTTAAGATATTTTGTCCAGCAATTCAGTTATTTCTTTTTTGTGTGCAATGCTTGAGTGTGGGGGAATAATTTGATTATTCTGATCTTGAAGACGTTGTGAAAAAAATTACTATTGCAAAATATTGAATTTGATATTTTGTTTATTTTATACATGACGATCATCGATGGATTTTATTTGGGGATCTGGATGGTGGTGCGATTTCTGTATTTTGTAGAATATTAATATGTGTGTGTTTTTGTGTTCTGAGTGGCGATTGGAATGTCTGCCTGTCAGACAGGGGGTGTGTGTGTGACGATTGGTGAGTCTGTGTGACAGTCCGCTTTTTTGTTGCTTTCCTGGATTTAGCGCAAGTGGGTCAGTATGAAATGAAATAAATTTGTAGATATTTATGTACGCATATACATACAAACAAATAATAAGCGTTTATTCGTTGTGCCCAAATATTCCCTTGACCATTTGAATGAATGAACCATTGTGTTTATTTGTTTGTGTGTTCTCTGAAATAAATATGTATATAGGTGTTTATTTGAAATAAAAGACATTTATTTTAATTTTTATAAGCATTTATTTAAAAGTTTGTTAACATTTTCATTTTTAAGTAAAATTGCATTCCTTAAGGCACAAACACCATAGTCGTGATAGCTACAATAGAAATATGTTGAATGGTTAGTTTCCATTTGTTTAAAATTAATGCAGCCAATGTCTTCAAAGTTATAAACTGTTTGATGAATCATTTTTTCTAGCCATTTTTTCTTCTCTCCCCCCTTAACATATATATGTGAATTTCTTATATTGGATCTTAAAAACTTGCAAACGCTTTGAAATGAGACTGATCCATCATTCCAGTTAATATGATGATAGTTTTTTGTTAACCAAACTGCTTCTCTCTGTTTTTTGACCGATAAACATGCGAAATCAAAAGGAGGTTTTATGATGAAATTGAGGCATTCGTTGTTGCTGAAAACTACAGCTAGTTCTTTTGCGATGAAGTCATTTGAATTATTTTTGAAACCTTGCAAGTCTACAAAAACAATATCACCATCCATGTTATTTAATTTATAAGACCTTCCGGACTTGACCTTTTATTGGTATGTATTCTATTACGCGGTCATGAATAAGAACGCAGTAAGCTGATGTCGTTGCTGGAATATTTGTTGCTGTTTCAAATTCAATTTTTATGTCAATCGGTCCGGTATTGACTGATTCGTTCTGATAGCTTACATCTACTACAATAATTGGAGCGTCGTCTTTAAACTCCTGGGCAGTTAATAATGGTTGAGGCTCATTCATATAGTAGCTTTGTTGAAATCTTACATACATATCATATAGAATTGCATACCGTTCATTTTTAAATTTTATGTTAAGATCATCATATGGGTAAGAGGTTGAATTTAAATGTACTTTTAAATTAGTGAGGTCACAGTGAACAAATTTGTTACCTCGTTGAAATGCGACCAATACAAAACGTGGTCGCTCTTTACTTGCAGCTAATTTAACATTCCAAATATGACTTGTTCCTGTATTCAATTGTGGATTCATATGACAATCCCAGCTACGAAATGCCATCGGTATAGAAGCACCATTGTTAATAATTTTAATCATATTCAACTTGCTCTGATCAGATAATTGTACGTGTGGAATTCTCCAGGAGATGAGTGAAATTGTAAGTTTCGATTTTTCAGTAGAAACGCTCGAGTGTACAAGAGCTTCATCATTTTTATTGCGCAAGAGTATCAATTCATGCTTTCCATTAAGTATAACTTTGTTGTAGTCTTCAGCAAACCCCAAAAGCATTTTTAGTGGTACATAAAAATTAAAATATCCATTCTTAAGATTCAAATCATCAGTTTTATGCCATCCACCATTTTGCATTACAACGCTTTGAGTTGGTGATAGAGATACCAAATTTTTTATTGTGGTTGTTGTTCCTAAATACCTTGTATGATCGATTTCAATACCATTATGCTCATAGCGGATTTCATCAAATAGATGTGCAACAAAGTTGTTTTTCAATTTAAAATTTTCTGAAAATTTTCCAGTTTTTTCATCTACAACGAAACCTTCCACATATATATAGCTCTCACTAGGTAACACGTACAAATCTTGATTTTGTATTGAGATTCGAATCTCATCATTATTATTGTACGATTGTAGATATGGTATGTAGGTATGATAGTCCTTTTTTATTATATTTTCGTCAGACAATGGCTTATCCAATACGTTTATTATTGAGCTCATTTTGTTTTCAGTTTGAAATTCAAAGACTTGAGAAAACTTTTGTTTGTTGTTGTAAGTGACCTTTGACGAGCAGATCTTTTCAATTGTGGTTTAGGTTGTAATATCTGTGGATGAGACGTGGCTGCCGTATTTTGTGATATACTTGTATTGTATATTATCATTACTTAGTTGGTCTTAAATGTATTCGTATTGTAATTTCCTCTCCTCTGAAATTAATTAAATCACCGTTCTGATCAACCACGCGCAGTGATAGAGAACTTATCTCTTTGGTGTTTACAGGTAAATAGATGAGATTCCGTGGAATCTCATCTATTTTATAGCCTGCAGGTACATTAATCGGAAACTCATGAAGTGTGTGTGATTTTGAATTGTTCATATATGTGTTAGTAGCGATACTACTTTCAATTCGCAAGAGATTTACTTTAAAAATATTAACTGGAAGATCTGAGTAATGATCTTCGGTCGGTGTTAGGATTTTACTATTGAATCCTAAAAGATTCCCAATTGTATTTTCTTTATTAAAATATATCGGGTCTTTAGAACTATTTATTTTAACTTGCATCGTATTGTTGTTAGCTTCTATAAAAATATGCTCTCCAGGACTGAGTCGTTTGTATTGCTCTTCTATGTAGTCAACTATATCTTTCAATTCATAAGATCCAATTGGTATTTCAATTACATATTCCCCTATATGAAACATATTGTTATATGAGTCTACATTTGGAATACTGTTGTATGAATGAAAATCAGTTAGCGCACACTCATATGAGTCGTTTAAGTCAATGGGAGGAAAATAATTAGCATATAGCGCTGATGAGTTAGAGCTCAGAGTAAGTGTTATTGACATTATAACAGCCTGTTCACAAATAAATAAAGTTTAATACACACCATGGTTTATAAGAATAATTTGCATATATATTTCATAATCTTATTTTAAAATTAACATTAGTTATTAAAAATATTGATGTTATTGTCGTTGTTATCATTGCGGATGACGATTTATTTCGTTTTCGATCTATAGTATTTCATCTTTGCTTATCCAGGAATTGTGTTGATTAGAAAATCCCAACCATTTAACTAATGCTTTGCCCCCTTTCAGTCGAATCACCTTTTCAACTAGATATGTATTTGGAAATCTAGTTCTTGACAGTTCTTCCGTATAGAAGCCACCTTTAATAGGATTTCCAAGATAATCTTCTAATATGTATGTTGTAGGATATGTATTCTGAACTCTTTGGATTGTGAAAATTTCTGTTGTCCAATTCGGAGTATAGCCTTTCTCAAAAATATGTTTATATTTGCTAATACGTACATGGTCTCCTGCATTAAATTTTGACATTTTGTACATCTTTAAATGACTGTATACTGTATTTAGAAGTTGTTTTTCATTTTTTGAGTTGACTTTAATCGGTGGCATTTTAATGGTGCGATGAACTTTTCTATTGTATGCATTAAGTAAATCTTTGTATATATCAAGCCAGTTGTAGGAACCATTAAAACTAAACTCTTTCCACATCATTCCTTTTAATGTTCTATTGAATCGTTCTACTATTGATGCTTTCATGATGCTATACGTTGAGTAGTGTTTGATGTTGTATTTATCCATCAATTGATTAAAGTGTTTGTTGAAGAATTCTTTACCATCATCTGTTTGTAAGTTTTTTGGCACACGCCCCAACTGAAAAATAGTTTCCATTGCCTGCGTTGTGTCAACAGCTGTTTTTCTTCTCAGAGGTACTGCCCAAGCATATTTGGAGAATGTGTCAATTACAGTTAGCAAAAATCTATAATTTTTATTGTATGTAGAATAGTTCCCCATTTCAACTAAATCCGCTTGCCAAGGATCGTCTATTCCTTTCATAACAACTCTACGACGTCCAAACATTTTTCGAGCTTGCTTATGGAGCTCGTTCACTAAATTTCTTTTTGTATCCATGTCTAAGCTTTAAGAAGTCTTTGGGGTGTGTTGTGATCTATCTGATGCGCTTTCACCAATTGACACAAACATGTAATTTTCAAATCTATACATTTTTTCATTTAATCTTTCAATTTCTTCTTCGAAGGATGCTCTGATCTTGGAAATGCTTTCTTGCAATTTTTTATTCTCTTCCAACTGTAATATTATTTTATGTTGTTGCATTTCGATTTGATTTTTTAGAGTATTGTGCATTTTGTTGTTATCTTCTTTAAATTCTTTTATAATTTTGTGTTCTACTTCTTCCATTTGAGTTCGCAAAAACAATTTATTGATAGCATCGTTTTCCTCCAAAGCTTTTGCAACATTTTTGATTCTTTTGTTTTGGACATCAATGTTGTTGTTCGCATCCAAAAATAAGCCCAACAATTTAGGTGCATTTTTCAATGAAATTATACTGCTAGTGTCGTTTAGATAATGTCCGAATTTATCAACAGACATAATTTATATTTAAAATGTGTATCCGTTTATATAGTTTATACTATTATATTAGCTTCACGTAGTTCTTCAATAATTGAAACAATCTCGTTGTTGTGATTAGTATGACCTGCAGACTGTGATGCAAGCAGTAGTCTAAGTCGATCTACCAACTCGTTTGGATCATCCCAGTATATATAGTTTGATTTATGAGGATTTATCTGCATCAATCCCTTACCTAAATAATTAGCCTTTGTTAATTCCGATGAGCTCTTATGATTTTTCTCTTTAAAAAGTTTTCCAATAATATTTTTGTACTTGTACCCTCTAGTCCCCTTGATTTGACCATCGGACTTATAATCTCTTCTGTGTGCATTGGTAGTAAGTAATATTTTTTTATAGATTTCAAGCTCAAATTTATCATAGCTTTTTGGTGTTTTATGAAACATCAAAGAAAACAGTCCTGGGGTGAGAGCCCATATTTGACCACCAACTTGTATTTTATCTTGATTTAACTCGATGTTGCTACTACCAAATTTCCATTCGTTATTATAATCTCTATGTGGACCATAGTTAGTATCTAGTTCATTTCTCGATTGCAATAGTGATAAGTCAGGATAACTCTCGTCATGATTAGAATGTTGTGAATAAAAGTCATCTTCATCAAAATCGCTGTTACTTTTACTATTAGACTGTTTAAACATTGATTCTTCAATTAGTTTCTTAGGGGTACTTGCTTCCAACTTCATTGTTGAGTTCTGAGGATGAAAACTGACACTGTCCTCATATTCAGTTTTCTTATCATTCTTTTCTTTTTTATTCGGTATATCAATATATTTAGAGCTATTTATAAATTCTTTTAAAGGTTCTGTTATGGGCTTGAATGTATCACTTAATTGCTGATGTGTATCTATTTCACCATTTTTTATACTACGAAGCTTTTTCTTTAATATATTTCTTGTTGTCACCAAGTCTTTTAGAATTTTTTCATTCATTTTAGCTTTTCAGCTATCAGATCAGCTTATCAAGTATCAGATCAGGTTATCAGATCAGGTATCAGATCAGGTATCAGATCAGTTTATCAGGTATCAGATCAGCTTATCAGGTGTCAGATCAGGTTATCAGATCAGGTATCAGATCAGTTTATCAGGTATCAGATCAGCTTATCAGGTGTCAGATCAGGTTATCAGATCAGGTTATCAGATCAGTTTATCAGATGAGGTTATCAGATCAGCTTGTTAGGTATCTGATCAGATTATTATGTATCAGATCAAGTTTTTGCTTAGATGACCAGTTATAACAATCACATGTATAAAGTTTAAAGCCAGATTATGTACTAAGCGATACCCTTGATGAACAGTAATTTATATTACGATGAAGTAATCAAATGATTTTCTATAGCGACCATTGTTTAGTTCATTATCTTTACTTATCATCAAAAATCCATATTTATCCTTCCAACATTCTTGACATATATACTGAAACTTTTCAAATTTCATATCGCTGGCAACATGATCATCGTATACATGTCTCATATTTTTCGCATCTTGTTTAAACATTATAATTAAATTGGCATTATCTCTTATTAAATGTTTTGGAATTCTTGTGTAGGTTTGACACAAGTAAAATGAATCTACATTCTTATGACGCCCCATACAAAAATATGCACGTATATTGTTTTGGTTTTCACATGCAACATCATCGAAAATCATAATTGAATTGCTTTTAGCTTCACTAGGAGGAACAACGGACTCATTGTCTGCGAATGTGTAGTATCCCATTCCTTTAATTGACGAAATTAAATTCTTTAGGTATTCATATTTAGGTTGATACAGAGATTTTGAGTACAAATAGATATTTTCAAACTTGAGACCATTAGGACTTTCTAGCAAACTGATCATTACATTAGTTTTTCCACAATTGGAGGGACCAACTATTAATGCTCGAATAGAATTTGGTAGCAAGGAACTATGTCTTATTTTTGTACTGTCATTTGAAAATACATCCACATTACGAACTAAAATATTTTTGTGTTGTTTTACTAAGCGCATTTCAATAACTACTTGTAAAATTCACAAAACAATATCTTTTATTCTAGAATAAAATAATATGGTTACGTTTTATAAAAAAACATTCAGTCATAAGAAAACTATCGTTGGAGAAGGTTTACTAAATAAAACAATAAATTCTCTACCTTTTGAATTACATCTTCCTGGATATCAGTACTGTGGACCTGGCACAAGATTACAAAAGCGTTTAGATAGAGGAGATAAAGGAATTAATTTATTGGATGCTGCTTGCAAAAATCACGATATAGCTTACTCCAAAAACAAAGAATTAAACAGTAGACACCAAGCTGATAAAATTCTTGAAAATAAAGCTTGGGAAAGAGTTCTTTCAAACAATAGCAGTCTTGTAGAAAAAACATTTGCATATATGGTGACCAATGCAATGAAAGCAAAAACTAAATTTGGTATGGGTATGGAGAAGAAGAGCAGAAATAGGCAAAGACTATCGTTACGAACTCATTTAAATGATAAAAAGCTGTTCAATAGTTCAATTAGAGCAGCAACAAAAACATTACGGGAAGAAAAACCACAAGACATTAACTCGGCCATTAAAATCGCTCGTAAAGTTATCAACAGATCACTTAAGGGGAAAAAGGCACGCGTTGTAATACCACGCATAATCAATGTTCCAAAAATTGGTGGATTTTTACCGCTAATTCCAATTCTAACTGCTCTAGGTGCACTTGGTAGTCTAACAACTGGAGGTGCCGCTATAGCTAAGGCTGTAAATGCAACAAAGGACGCAAAAAAACAACTTGAGGAAGCCACCAGACACAATAAGGCAATGGAGTCTATTGCTGTGGGAGAAGGACTGTACCTTAAACCATATAAAAAGGGTTATGGACTTGTTTGTAAAGATCATTCAAAAAACTATTAGAAATGCTACCCAACAGACCATTATCAGAATTTGATCTAAGAAAATTTTCAAGAAATATTCCACACTTTAGAGGAGTTTATATGTTGGATTCTCTACCAAAACGGCCAAGGACAGTAGAATGTGGAATAATTAATTTAGATTTATCAGCAGGACCAGGTACTCATTGGGTAGCATACTATAGAAACAAGGATGAAAAACAATATTTCGACAGCTTTGGAAATTTACAACCTCCTTTAGAATTAATCAAATATCTAGGTAGAAATATTGAATACAACTACAATCAATATCAAAACTTTAATACATTTAATTGTGGTCATTTATGTTTAAAATTTCTTTATGAAGCAACTAAAGAGTTGAAATAAAACACAAGCATATATTTGTATATTTTAAAAAATTCTTTCGTTGTTTTATTGTATTAGTTACAAAATATATGTACATAACATTTTTTTTTTTTTTTATTTTTACTGCCAAACAGGGTACTGGGAGTTTGGTATCAAAAACTCGTGCATCTCGCTATCTAAGATCAGGTTTCGCTCTCCTTTTCTTTGTAGTCGATATTTATCATTCGAAAGATCTTCTAATTCTACATTGGTTAATGCATTATATCGGTTCGGGAGAAACATTATATGGTTTTCCAGCTCAAGTTGAATTGTTTCTCCGTACTTTGTTGTTACCCGCTTTGCACGTAGGATGTTGTATTTGATTGAATCATCTAGATCCTTTATATGTATTAAGGTTTTTGTATTGCACGAATTAAATTTTTTCACCAGATCCATTGCGGTAGAAATTTTTCACAACTTATAGCTTTGAACTTTTATTGCAAACTAATCTCGATTTTAGCTTTCTAGACTGTAAGAAGCCTAACAGAAAATCGTTATACAATGATTTTTTTGTTTTATTTTGACAAAAGACAAAGTGAGGAGAAATGAAATTTATATAAGTATTTAAAACTAAGTAGTTGAAAAAAGATAGAGAGATGATACAAATATGTATACATTTTTTTGAGTCGTTCACACAAAATTTTAAATTATTTTTCGGATTAAAAACGATCAGGCTTCGTTTTTTAAATTTCATAACATGCACCTTCGTACTGGTTCGTTGAAATGATCCATTATAGTTGCAAAGTAACAGTAAAACGGAACGCAAGTAAATTTTGCTAATAAAAAGGTTAAATTTAAAATAAAAAACATGAGTCAAATAAGAGACAAGATTGTCCAATTCCTAATCAACTTTGAAGGATGTCAACTACATGAACACCGGGATATGATGAAATATTTCCTAGACATGTTGGATCAAAACGAAGAAATGGGTATAATGGAAGATGAAGACAAGGACGATGGCATTTCAAATCCTGTCCTTGGAGCCATCCGGATTGTGTGGAGGGGCCAGACACCTGCCGGTGTTCGGTATATTATTTAAGAAAAATGGCAATTAGCCATTTAATTAATTCATATTATGCATTATTTCATTAAAAGTAAATAATCAGAATAAAACAAAATCTTTAATGTTTTTTAATATATAATATATTTGTAAAATTCTGGTTTTTTCTCACTCTCTCTTAACAATAAAACAATTTTTAACTTAAAAATAAAACATGTTTTCTTTTATTACTAGATTTAACTACTTACACATAGAAATTATTAGCTAAAAAATTAGTTGCAGTTATTCCATTGCTTCTTCCTTTTCTAATCTTGAAATTTCCCACAATAGCATATCAAGTTCGTAATCGGGATTGGTTTCTTCGATTCGAAAATGATACCATGCATACGTACTTTTATCATCACTTCTTATTTTTCTTTTATCATCTGCATAATTTAATACTACTTTATTTATTTGATTTGAGTAAATTTGATGAATTTTTGATTTAAATGTTAGCATATCATCATACACAGTCGACTTATGGAATAAGCAATTTCTATATGAAGCTATACTATAATTATTAAGAATGCAGTTCTTTACTCCTTTCGATTTTTTAATATCACTTTGATATTGCACACTAAAAGAGTACATTTTTGATCGCAATCCTACAAATTCCTTCATTACCTTTCCACAATTCTCATCCTTCATCATACCCAACACCTTTTTGTTTACCAGAGGAAATCCATATACATTGTCTTTTGGGTAATCTGAAGTATCAAACTTATGGTCGACGTCAGTTTTTATGTCAGCATAGAAATCTTCAGTTTGTACTGTGTAAATGAAAGAGTCTGTGTCCATATAGTTTAATGATAGGTTTGTCTTGAATTTGGGTTGCATGTACCCATAATGGAAATCATACATTTTCCATTTGGAAAGCTCTAATACACAAAATCCTAAATATATGGGTTTATTGTAATAGGTTTTCACTCTTTTCATTTCAATCGCTACCATATCCTCAGAAAATATTGACAAACTATGAAAATTAGGTTTACATATCCAATCTTGAGCTCCTAAATGATTACAGTTTGTCCTATTCCAGTTAGTAACTATTCGTACATCTTTTCTCTTTTCCACATTCTCCATAGTTTTACCATATACTGCATTATTTAACAATTTAAAGAAATTTTTTTCAAAAACATTTTTTGCAGTAGCCCTATGTTTGGTATTCAAGTCTATATAACTTTTCAACCAGGTTGATTGCTTATAGGTGAGAATTCGATGTACTTTCTTTAGAACTAGACCATACTGCAAACATTGTTTAAGAGCTCTATAATGTATGACATATGTTTGTTTTGTAGAAAAATCTGCTAGTAATTTAATGTGCTTTGTTTGCAAAATTTTTTTATTTTCTGGACAGAAAGGAAGGTCATTGTGAGAGTCATGCAAATGAGAAGGATAGTCTAAAGTAACTTCATAGACATATCCATCGCTTGAACTATCCTCTATGGTTGTCGGATCTAGATTTAGCTCTTCAGTTGACATCCATTTGAATCCACCATAAGGTAGATACTCAGACATTGCCCAACCGTAAAGGTTATTTGCGTCTAAGTACACAATAAATTCTGAGGGCTTCTCTCTATCATAATCAGCTAAATATTTATTGTTAGCTTTTGAATAACGATTACTACATTGTACAAGCCCACCACGTATTCCTTTCTTGAAGAAATTGTACATATCTATATCCGTCAAAAGCTCTAATTCTATATTTGTATGCTTCAACATAGCATCCCACGATAGTCCTGGTGCAGTGTAATACTGACATGGATCTAAGTGGTAGATGTTCTTGCAAACCTTTCTAAAACTTTCAAATATATCTGCAAGTAAGAGCACATCCGTTTTTAAATATACTTCCATGTAATCTTGTAAGGTTTTGCAGCTGAAAGCATTCCAAACTTCTTTTGCATGATCATAGTCTTCAATCGAGCACTCCTTATTATTGAGCTGGTTGAAGAAATCTTCCCTTGCTGGAAGTTCACCAACATTCAATTTTTCAAAAGAATTTAGAAAATCATAGGGAAAAACGCCTTTTCTTCTCACAAGATCAAACTCTGTTTTGGTTTTGAATTGTTTTTTAATAATGTTAAAGTCTTGCTCTGAAAGATTATTGGCTAAAGATTCTAAACTATCTGACATAAAACGAATTGTATCTAAAAATCTAATTTCAAGGTTGTAGTTGTCGGTCATTTTTGAAAATGAAGACAGTGATATATATAATTCTTTGTTGAGCGGAAGGACTTTTATATTGTCAGATTTTTTACCCAACTCTTTAACAAAAAGGTGCGAGTCATAGGAAGAATAATTGTGGAAATAAACTGGTATAAATTTAGGAACTTGAAATTTTAAATTGCAAATCTTATGAGCTGCGCCTCTAAATTTACCACTTATGTGACAGTGATCTCGCACTCTATCATTGCCTAGATGTTTGTGACAAATATGACAATTTATTGCATTTTGTAAATTAAAAATTTCGAAAGGAGATAAAGCATCCATTTTCCTCTTGTTTGCTAGATATTCATTATAAATATCTTCACAATCTTCAATCAAATTTTCTACAAACTTTTCTGCTGCATCCCTACCCGTATATAATTTAAATTTATCTAAACTATCATTATGCTTACATTTAATATAATAACTATAAGCACATGGTATGTGCTTCTTAATATAATTACTTTTATCACTTACTCTAATACTAACCTCCTGCAGTATGCATTCAAAGTCTGCATACACAACAAATGGTACATCCATTTGTCGTTGTTGGTCTTTAAACTGCAACACCGCTTTTTCCTCAGAGGGTAGCTCCGCAACAATTTTCCCACATTCTTCTTTATGTTGTTCTAACGTCCTCTCATTGTGGGTATATTGGAGGCAGCTGTTACAAAACAGAAGTTTTCTGCAGTGCTTGGTAGTCTGGGATTTTAAAAGTCTGTGGAAAGAAAAAAGTTATAAGAATACATATTAATATATTTACGTAAATAAATGTATATGTATATTTCTTTACTTACTTTGATATATTTGTTATAAGAATATAATGCTGATATCCTCCAGCATTTTCTAATAATAACAAATTTATATGTGTTGATTTTTCATTTTTGGTGTTATAGAATGGTCCAACAATTTCATTCCTTTCATCGTTGTATCCGAACACATTGACGCTGATATTAGGATTACTTTCTTCAAATATCCTAATACTCTTTAATGCCAACGGAAACTTTAAATTTTTAAAATCAAGCTCATTTCCGTTTTGCATGTATATGATGTCAGCGCTGATGTCTGCAATGTTGTATGAGCTGCAACGTTGTGGTGTTTTAATAACAGAGGTATCCAGTGCAGATATTATAGCCCATTTAAAGCAGTAAATGTCCTTGTTTTCAACATTTATGCAGGCAGCTCTACTTTTTAATTTCTCCGGCGTACTTATCCAGTTCGATCCTCTCACCAAAGATGACTTATTTATGGCGATTTCGAGGCGAACAATTCTAATTAATGTCCATCCTGAATCCCGTTCTTGGAATTCAGACATTTTGTTGTGGATTTCTTGCAATTGCTTTGCCATAACTTCCTCAACATCATCTCCAATGCATAGAAGATCCATCTTTGCCCGGTGGGAAATAGTACACAATTCCATTTCATCGCTTGCAATTTTAATATACTCTCCAATTAGAGTAATATTAAATTTAATGATGTTGTGCACGGCAAGACTATTTTCAAGTCTTTCTTTGATTATAGTTTTATTATCCACAATCACATCTTCAAATAGAATACAATCCTTATTTATTAGAACTCCAAATGTTGTAATATTATTCTTAAAAGCACTATTTATTATATAATATTTGCGTTCATTTGGAGCTTGAGAGAGTAGATCATCCGCAGAATTTGAGATATCCATTTCTACTTCATCATTTTGAGTATTTGCTTGATCATGTGGAATAACTTGACTTATATCCATGTCTTGAGGAGAATTCTCTACGGGCAAATAGCTTGGGTAATTATTATTGGGTCTATTATTTTGCTGCAACTGTATAGGTACACTATATTCAATGGGATATGGAATTTCCATAGGTGCTGTGAATTGGTTGGTTGACACTGGATACGGATACGCTGGAGCCTGCACTGGATACTGATATTGCACTGGATACTGATTCTGCACTGGATACTGATACTGCACTGGATACTGATACTGCACTGGATACTGATACTGCACGGGATACTGATTCTGCACTGGATACTGATACTGCACGGGATACTGATTCTGCACTGGATACTGATATTGCACGGGATACTGATATAGCAAATTGTTGTAGACCATTGGGTTATAGGGTTGTATGGAATGATATACATCTTGGGGTTGTACGGACTGCTGCACATCTTGGGGTTGTACGGACTGCTGCACATCTTGGGGTTGAACATGACTTTTGCAATGATTTAAGTAGCACTTTTGGTATCTGAATTGCTTATTACAGATATTACAACGGAAAACTGAAGAACTCATTTTTTTTTTTTTTTAATTTTTTTTTTTATATTTATTTATTGAAAAAACCTTAATATATATATATATATATATGTTGAAACAACTTATAAATGCCTTTATATATTGTTTTTAGTTTGTAATATAAAAAAAGTTCTATTTTTTAAAACACAAGGAGTTTAGAAATATTCACGACTTATTGGTTTTATATACAAAAATGTACTGACTTCAATCTTAAAAAATTTGACTTACAGTAATTCGTGAAAATGTTTAGTATGGTCTAGTACGCTACATTTCAAAAAGTAGTTTTCAGTATTTGCATAGTTAGTAACTTGTAGCTACAAAAATCGTTGGTTGTAAAATTTTAAAAAAGTAGTTTTAGAAGTTCAGCGGGTATATGAGATACAGCTTATGCATGCCTCTACAATACAAAATGTTTAAGGGAATGAAACTGCTACGTAGACAATATTTATGTAAACAAACATTTTGATAAGTGATATGTATAGAGTACAGAGACATGCTTGTGCATGCAGATACGTTACAAAGTTTTGAACGGAATGTGATATATACAGAGTACAGGGGCATGCTTATGCATGCCTCTACAATACAAAATGTTTAAGGGAATGAAACTGCTACGTAGACAATATTTATGTAAACAAACATTTTGATAAGTGATATGTATAGAGTACAGAGACATGCTTGTGCATGCAGATACGTTACAAAGTATTGAACGGAATGTGATATATACAGAGTACAGGGGCATGCTTATGCATGCCTCTACAATACAAAATGTTTAAGGGAATGAAACTGCTACGTAGACAATATTTATGTAAACAAACATTTTGATAAGTGATATGTATAGAGTACAGAGACATGCTTGTGCATGCAGATACGTTACAAAGTTTTGAACGGAATGTTATGTATACAGAGTACAGAGACATGCTTATGCATGCATATACGATACAAAATGTTAAAGGGAATGAAACTGCTACGTAGACAATATTTATGTAAACAAACATTTTGATAAGTGATATGCACAGAATACATAGGCATGCTTATGCATGTAGAGACGTTCCAAAATTATGTAGCAAAAGAAACTGCTACGTGGACAATATTTATGTAAAAAAACATTTGGATAAGTGATATGCACAGAATACGTTGGCATGCTTATGTATGTAGAGACGCTGCAAAATTTTGTAGCAAAAGAAACTGCTACGTAGACAAAACTTTGTGGTATATGATAAACTACAAAAGTTTTGTAGCTAAAGAAAAAAGAGAACTTTTCAGCGAATCTACTTGTTAACTTATAATGCTATCATTATTTCATTTCAACAATGCCCTCCATTTGGAAGACACCTCTATATAAAAGGGTCATGCGTCAGATTCGAAAAGACTGGGCTAAAGCAGTTATGATGCGGGAATTCGAAAGACACCTGGAAGGGGACGAAGAGTTATTTCTCTCGCTAAATACTCAGCACCGAACTGAAGAAGACGAAGAGTTCGAGACGCTATTGCAAGGTGATGAGGATGCATTACTTGCAATAAACTCTCAACAGCTTGAAGAAACGCATCGCCCACTTGTTGATATAATCAGTGTGGAAATCCTCCCACCAATCGATTTGCCAATATTTTTGGCAATGTATGAAAACTCGGACGATGCAATTTTGGATGAGGCAGCTCGTTCGGTGGAAAACTTACTTTAAAAGTGAAATAACTGAAAAATTTATAAATAAATGCATCTAAAAAATTAAAACAAAAAACTAATGGCTTTTTATTTTAATTGTAATCAAAATACTTATTTCAGCGGAAAAAATGGCTAGAAAAAATGATTCATCAAACAGTTTATAACATTGAAGACATTGGCTGCATTAATTTTAAACAAATGGAAACTAACCATTCAACATATTTCTATTGTAGCTATCACGACTATGGTGTTTGTGCCTTAAGGAATGCAATTTTACTTAAAAATGAAAATGTTAACAAACTTTTAAATAAATGCTTATAAAAATTAAAATAAATGTCTTTTATTTCAAATAAACACCTATATACATATTTATTTCAGAGAACACACAAACAAATAAACACAATGGTTCATTCATTCAAATGGTCAAGGGAATATTTGGGCACAACGAATAAACGCTTATTATTTGTTTGTATGTATATGCGTACATAAATATCTACAAATTTATTTCATTTCATACTGACCCACTTGCGCTAAATCCAGGAAAGCAACAAAAAAGCGGACTGTCACACAGACTCACCAATCGTCACACACACACCCCCTGTCTGACAGGCAGACATTCCAATCGCCACTCAGAACACAAAAACACACACATATTAATATTCTACAAAATACAGAAATCGCACCACCATCCAGATCCCCAAATAAAATCCATCGATGATCGTCATGTATAAAATAAACAAAATATCAAATTCAATATTTTGCAATAGTAATTTTTTTCACAACGTCTTCAAGATCAGAATAATCAAATTATTCCCCCACACTCAAGCATTGCACACAAAAAAGAAATAACTGAATTGCTGGACAAAATATCTTAAGTAAACACACACCAAAATTAAAAATATCTTAAGTAAACACACACCACAATTAAAAACAAGCTAAAAAATAAAAGAAGAAATCTCACTCCAGCAAGAAGAAACGAACCACAAACATTAGGGCCATCCATTTATACAACACTTTTGAGATATTGTACTTCCTAAAAAATGTTGTGTCAGATACTAAAAATTTATTATTTTCTATTAGGCCATAGCACCCATGTAGAGACAGAATTCCTACGCTCACATATGGACAGACAGAAATTCCCACGCTCACATACCGACGGACATGTATTCCCAAGGTCACATATGGACAGACACAAACTCGCAAGCTCTCATATGGACAGACAAAAATTCCCACGGTCTCACGCTCACTTATACAAACTCATTTTGGTTACTATAGCACCCCTCCACCAAACTACCCCCCCACATATGGACGGACAGAAATTCCCACGGTCTCATACGGACAGATACAAACTCCCAAGGTCTCATATGGACAGACAAAAATTCCCACGCCTACCCCAACATCATAAAAAATTAAACAACAACAATGTGAACATCCCTATTTAACCGTGGGAAAATACACACACACACATTAAAGTATCAAATTACAAAAAAACCCATTAACACAAATTTGGCAATTAAAATTTAAAAATTTTAAAATTTAATTGCTGAAATTTGAGTATTTTAATTGTTCTCGCACATACAGTTATTAACTACTAATCTAAGATTTTTGCTCTCTGGAACAACAAAATTTCTGCATTTTCCAGAAGCATTTCTAATGCAGATTGCTTCACATTTAGAAGCATTGATTTTAATTCCCCATTTATCATAAAATTCTTTGACCTCTAATAAATGTCCAGAAACATGCGACAGGAGCTGTTAAGGGTGATTCACTGTGTGAGTAAAGAAGTGAGTCATCGGCATAAAGTAAACATAAAGAATTATCTCTCACGTGAGGAAAATCAAACATAAATATATTATATAAATGAGGAGCTAAGATTGAACCTTGAGGAACGCCACAATTTACGTTTCCAAAATCTGATAATCCCTCTTTAAAGCTAATGCAAAACTTTCTATCTGAAAAAAAACTTTGAAGCAGCTTAATCATGTAAGAATCAAAGCCAATTTGTGTCATTTTATATAAAATACTTTTATGATTTGCGTGATCAAAAGCTTTTTCCACATCTAAGGATACCACAACTGTACAAAAACGTCTTCTAAGATTGCAAACAATGTCGCTCTGAAACTTGAACAGTGCATCAATGGTTGAATGATTTCTCTTAAATCCAAATTGAAGATTATGTATGTATTCTCCGTTTATTGCCATATCCAATTTATTTTGAATAATTTTTTCGAAAAGTTTTCCAATGTTCGAAAGCAACGATATCGGCCGTAAATTGTTAATGTTTATATCGTTGGGTTTTTTCTGAATAGAAATTATTTTTGAAATCTTCCATTCAGATGGAAAGTATGAATTATTTAGACAGTTATTAAAAATTATCGTTAAATACTCAAAAGCTTTCATTGGTAGTTTTTTTATTATAAAATTTGAAATATTATCTAAGCCAGAGGATTTTTTATTGTTAATATTTTTTGAAATAACTACTAATTCGTTCAAGGTCACAAGTTCTGAAAAATTTGTGTTATTAAGAGCTGTTGTATCTACACTGAATGAATATTTAAAGTCGTCGCTACTATAAATGACATTGTTAACCATTTCATCAACTTGTAGGGTATAACCACTGGGTATAGAACCTGTATAAATTTCCGAGAAGTGTTCTTTTAATTTCCCTAGTCCAAGATCAACATTCTCTATAATTTCATTATCAATAGAAACATAATTTAATCTTTTGTTCTTCTTGTAACCTAAAATATTGTAAATTTGTCTATGCGCTCTTGGTCCCGGCTTAATATTTTCCATTTTCCTATTAAAAATTGCAAACTGTTCTAATTCGACTTGTCTTTTAATCATATTGCTTAAAAGTTGTATTTGTTTAGATAAAATTAGATAATCTGGGTCTCGACGGTTTAGAGTTCGATGATAAATTCTCTTTAAATGTTTTTGCCAATTGTATTTAATCTTAAAAAGTTTTTGTATGTACTCTGACACCAGGTATTTCCTACGATTCATATTTATTTCCTCAGAATGAATGTTAGTAAAGGTTCTTAATGTTAGTGAAAAATAATTTACATGATCATCAATCTCCGGTATAGAAAGATTTCTAATCGAAGACGGAAAATGACTTAATAGATTGTTTCTAATGTCATTTTGAAAATTATTCCAATTGGTATTTTTAAAAGAAATAAAGTTTGATGGTGAGACCAATAAAATTTCAAAATTTTCTAGATAAATATGAAGTTTTAGAGGATAATGATCTGAAAAAGATGGTAAGCTAGATATTCTAAAATTGGAATTTGTATTACTTATAAAATTTGGGCTTATAAGAAAGTGGTCAAGAAAGGATGTTCCATTCGGGTATGATGGAAGACTGTCACATATACGAACAAAATCTACTGGATTGTTTTCTAAAAAGTTAAAGAAAATATTACCATTGTAATTAAACGTTAAGTCACCCCAATTATTATGTTTTGCATTGAAATCACCTCCAATAAATGTCCCATCATAATTCTGGGAATAAAAGCACAATCTATTTAATCCGTTATTTAATGTTTGGGCATTACAGTTGCAAGGTAAATAAAGAGATCCAATCAAAAGCTTTTTAAAAATATTATTAATTCTTACTTCAATTGAAGCTAAAATATGTGGAAAATCTATTCCAGAAGTTTGCACAATGGATAATTTATAAGAATTTCTTAAAACAATAGCTACACCTTGTGGACTAAAATCTCGAATAAAATTGTAATCTTTATATAGAACTCTATGTTTGTTGTTAAGATGTGTTTCCTGAATAAACGCAATGTCAATTCTATTCGCGTTTATTATATTCATTAGCTCTATTCTTCGGCTTATTGAAACGATCGATCCTACATTAAAAGTTAAAAATTCGAAGCCATTATGGGACATACTGATTATTTAATTCAGTTAATAGACAAAGACAATGTTGCTTTGCCTCCTCCCTTGTAAATTTTCTGTAATCTTTAAGAAAATTAGAAATTTTATCCTCTATAGATAATGTTTCTGTAGGACAAAGAATTTTAGCAATTTTTAAAAATTCATCAATAATTGGAGAATTCGAGTGCTTTTGTTGATCTGATTTGGAATAATTATTATTAAAATGACTAGCAAATGATTTACCTTCTTTTATGAAACTTTTATCTTGTAAAGTGTCAAAAACATTTTTTGAAATTTGATTCTTTTTTCTAATAGCTCCTTCTCTAACTTTTGATTTCATTTGAACATAATTCAAGTAAGCAGGGCACCCTCTATAACTCGAGGGATGACCACGTTGTAAACAATTATGGCAAAATGGTAAATTATCTTCTGACGAAACAAATTTACATTCTCCTGGTCCATGATTTACTTCACATTTGACACATGTGTATGACCTATTGCAATTATTTGACATGTGACCCCATTTTTGACAACGCCAGCACTGAACCTCTTTAGAATTCTTTTTCGGAGATTCCCAAAAAATTCTTTGATTTAAGATATATTTAATGTTGGTCAATTCATTAATATTTCTTCCAACTCTTAATTTAACAAGAAATAAACCTGTATCCACTTCATTCTTCTTTGAGAATGCAGTTGTGAATTTTGAAACAGATTCAATCGTGTCTGGAATAATTGAATCTAATTCATTTTTAATAGAGATTAAACTAGTTTTAAAATACAAT